>CATQJA010002612.1:0-560000 GCA_958295435.1 Mesorhabditis spiculigera | reverse complement strand
GCAAGTATAAATTCAGAAACGGCCAATGGCCGGGGTTTTCGAAAAAGTAAAAATTCATCATGTATCGGGGTCGAGCTTGGGTTGTTTGCCCGAAAAGTGTGAACACTACCATTTAGCCATGAGGTGGCACCTGGATTTTTTGGAGTTTCAGGATTTCATCTCTAGGAATCGCTGCTCGAAGACTATCGGGCGCGCGGAGGCCCTGAAGCGCTGCAAGACGAGTTTTTCAGCATTCGGTAAAAATCTCTGCTAGCTTGCCCTTCTGAAGCGATTTTGAAAATGCCATGTTTGTTTAAAAACCGCGTAACGCTCCAGAAAGCAACCTCGCTTATTTGTCTTGCGCACTTTCTCTCTCTCTCTCTCTCTCTTGCTCTCTCTATCTGTCACACTCGCTCTCTCTCTCACGCTTTCTCGCTCACTCTCTCACGCTCGCTCGCTCACTCTCGCTCTCTCTCTCACTCTTGCTCACTCTCTCTGCCACACTCGCTCTCTCTCACGCTTTCTCTCTCTCTCTCTCTCTCTCTCTCTCTCGCCCTCTCTCTCTCTCGCTCTGTCCCTAGTTTTCATGTTTCCAGTAAGTTTCCCAATAAAACATCATATTTCCGGATTCCAATTGATAAGAAATGCAGCCCATTTTCGGGTACTGTTGACGTAAATTATTACATGACGCAGGTGAAGAGATTCACTCGCCCAAAAGGCGCCATCCGGTGCCCTGTTGCGATCACTAAAAGGGTTACAGTAAAAGAGACGGCATGCTTAACTGAAGCTTGCCGGAAGCTTCCGTCAGACTTCCAAAGATCAAAATTTCTCCAAGACTTCCAAATTCACTTTCTTGTCGGCTTCCATCTTTCGGGAGCTGCACGTTTCGGCTCCCAGCTGTCAGCTCAATTAAACTTAACCCAGCTTTAAAAAACGTAAAGGTCACGTGACCGCGGTTTTGGAAGTTTTCCAGACAGCTCCTAGTTCATAGGTCTAGCTTAATATTTTTTTCCGCTCCCAGCTCCCAGCTCACGGCTTCTTGAAGCTCCCAGTCGCTGCTGAAGCTCTTTAGGGCGTAACATGCTCCCAGACACCAGAACAGCTAGCTTATAGCTCCGAGAACGTTTGAATCCATTTCAGAGGCCGCGCTCCAGCTCCCAGCTCCACGTCAGTTGGCCTCCAGAGAAGACCAGATCCTACTAGAATCTAGATTCTAGATTTGCCGAAAATCTTTAGATCCTAGAATCCGGTTTCTAGATATATGTTGAAACGCGATTGCCTTTCAGACGGCCTCCAGCTCCCAAAAATCCCGAGGTTCCAGCTCCCAACTCCACGTGATGACGCAAACCTTCCGGGGTCGAACTTTTACGATGTCCAGTTGTTTCCGAGTTTCCAGCCGTCATTTGGTCCGTTGTGTTCGGGGCATTTTGAAGCGAAGCGATAAGAGCCGTCGGATTTTTCCCTCCCCGTCCTATTTCCATTGCCCCTCCACTCGGTGCGAATAAATAAATATAGGGAATGGAGGAGGGGGAAGGGAAGGGAGAAGCATGGGGGGAGAAGCCCTTCCGATCGATGCGTCGATCATACAGACAGACAGAAAGACAGACAGACGCACACACGCATCCGGCAAACGAACACAGTCACTACTCGCCGCGCCTGCATCCACAAAACACCGTGGGCCCATTTTTGGAGTATTGGCCGTACTAAAAATAGTTATATTTTTGTATTAACGTTATTTAAACGATGTATATATGGTTGTATTTATAGATTTATGTAAGTCACCTCAAAAACCTGTAGGCCGTCTCTTCCGGAAACTAGAAAAATGATCATATCTCGACGAAGAAACGTCGAATTTTAGAAATTTTTATACCGTTCGAAAGCTTTTAAAAAGGCCAAGCTGATCTTATTTTTACTTTTCTAGAATTTTTCCTGTTTGACTGGAATTTGATGAATAAAAAGAAGAACCGGTCAAATTTTTATGTTTTGGAATATTTTTATGAATTTATATTTTTTTTTTTTTTTTTTAATTTTTTAAAAAATTTTTAAAAAAAAAAAAATTTATTAAAAAAATTATTTTTAAAAAAAAAAATTTAAAAAAAAAAAAGCATATTTACCGCTCGCTTTGTTTCGGTTTTTTAGCCTTGCTCGCTCTCTCACTCTCTCGCTCTCTCGCTCTCTCTCGCTCTCTCCCCCTCTCTCTCTCTCTCGCTCTGTCTCTCTATCTCTTTTCTCCCTCACTCTACTCCGCTCTCGCTCTCGCACCAGCTCTCTTGCTATCTCTTTATCTCGCTCTCTCTATCTAACTCTCACTCTCTCTCTCTCTATCTGTCACCCTCTCACCCACTCTGTCTCTATCTCTTACTCCTCTCCACCCACTCTCTCTCACTCTCTCTATTGCTCTCACCCTGTCTCTATCTATCACTCTCGCTCTCTCTCGCTTCTCTCATGCTCTCGTCTCTCTCGCTCTCCCTCTCTCTCTCTGGCTCCCCTAATTCCTCGTAATTATCAAAATCGTACTTATACCTGCTCCCTGTTTTCCGTTCCACATCAAATGATGTCGGCCGTTACTCTGGTCAGCGCATCGGTAAACATCGGGGTTATTTTGGGGTGGTTATGAGGCACACCCGAAACTATACGCACCCCCTCCCGCGGCAGTTCCCTCCATTTCGCGCCCCCACTACCGTACCCCCGGGTTTATTAGGCGAGAAAAGGGCCGACGATCCGTTGGCGGGTCCCATTTCCCCACGGTAAATCACCCATTCGGGGGGATCGATTTCGGATAGAGGGATGGGGTTCGAGAATACGTACGGGACAGCATTTCCCTCACAATTTGCACAACATTTTATGGGGTGTCCCAAAAACTCGGTTTTTCTGTTTTAAAGGGACTGGGAAGGTAGGAGAGCTATGGATTCTGGGGGATATGGAGTGCCTCTGGGTTTTCTGGAGCCGGCGACACGCAACGCGCGCCTGCGTTTTCGTGGTCAAGCGCTTAGCGTGTCGCGGGGTAGAAATCTCTAGTATAAGGCAATTCCCATGTATGTATTCAAGATATTGGGTAGACATGGCAAGGATTTTTAGACCATCAAAGTGACAATTCTGACACACCCGCGACACGCAACGCGCGCCCCACTAGACTGTCCTAAAGGGGTTATATCGATTACGCAACGAAAAACGGGCCAACGCGTCGCGTGTCGCAGGCGCCAGAGAATCCAGTGGCGTAACTTGGCCCGCAAATTCATAGGCGTGCTTTGCTTAGTCCTTTAAAGTGAGCGCGCCGGCAACCAGAACTTGCGCTCTCAACCTCGCTCTCTTTCTCGCTCTCTCTCTCTCTCTCTCTCTCTCCCCTCCTCTCTCTCTCTCTTTCTCTCCTCTAATGAACTCTGCTAGCTTGCCTCGATTTCTCCATGTTTTCCCCTCCTGCTGCACCCCTCAAATGTTTTCCAAACCCTAATGGATCCAAAATTAATGGCTTTCGATTGTCTTGGCAGCTCCACCCATGACTAAAATCATATTATCATTGGCCTTTCGAAATCCTAGGTGCAATTTCTTGCCTCACTGACGGGCCGGCTAGCAAATTCCCTTTGCTTTTCTCCAGTTGGATTCTACTGTTTTTCGATCCGTTAATATCCATTGAATCCATCGTAAATAGCTGATGCTCCGTTTTCAGATTGCCTTCACCCGCCCCGGTCGATGGGCGAGACGTCTCGACTCTCCAAGTTCAAGGTCAGCACTTTCGCGGATTGGGTGGCGATAATCTGTGGTGGATATCCCAGTGATAGCCAAATCGGCCATAGCAAATTGGTCTTCAAAATAATCCAGCCTTTTTCACTGTTTAAAATTAGAAATTTTCGCTTTTAGGGTAAGGCCTACGTTAATCCTACGCCTTAGCCTGGGGTTGGGCCTAAGCCTAAAGCTAAGCCTAAGCTAAGCCCAAGCTAAGCCTAAGCCAAGCCTAAGCCTAAGCTTAAACAGAAGCCTAAGCCCGATCTATGCCTAAGTCAAACTTACTTTTTCCCCCCCCCCTTTTTTTTTTCATTCCCAACCACCCCCCCTTTCCCTTATTTTAAAGGCACTAGGAAGTCAGGAAATCTGTGATGTCAATAACGAACCTAGCTACCGTAACTCATTTCTCGGTCTCTTTCAAGGAGCCGGCAAGGATTGCAGCTTCCTTCTCGACATTCTGAAACCATTTTCAAAACCTCGCCTGATGCTCGTTTCCTAAATTTTCTCTGCTAGTTTGCCTCTAAAAAAATTTTAACTTTGTTTAATTAAAGGGCCATTGAAGGCAAAATACATGGAAGTCGGTTCTCAAAAAATAAACGTATTCCTGCCTTTACCGTCTTTCTAAAAACATTGTAAAGCCATGTTCAGAGCTTGGTTTGATGCTAGTTTCCTAAATTATCTCTGCAAGCTTGCTTCGATGAGGGTCGTCGACTAAAAGGCCATTAAAGGGCCGCTCCAGACAAAGTTTCTATGATTTTTTTGCGCGGATTAACCCGATCCCAAAATAGAAACTCGCACCCAATCCGGATCTTCTAATCACGACCTGTCAAAATCGCGGCCGGCAGCTTTATCAAAACAAAATCACGGCGTGAACCCCGAAAAATGCGTGGTATCTACGAGGGGGGCTACCGGGGCGGAAGCCATTATCTCCTCAGCCGATCGCGCCCGAACCCCGCTTTTTTGAGCGCACGCCACAAATTTTGTGCCGTTTCGGCAGGGGGAGGGACACGCTAAATCTCCGGGTTACAGCCCTTTGCGGCCTCCCAAAAATGGATAGAGAGAGAGAGAGAGAGAGAGAGAGAGAGAGAGAGAGAGAGAGAGAGAAACGGACAGACAGACAGACGGAGGCTACCTGTGTGCTCCCAGTGTTTCGGGCTCTGGTGAAACAATTGATTGTTTCAGATCTCTCTCACTTGTCGAAAAGCCTAAACCAAGTCTAACCTAAGCCTAGCCTCTTTCTAAGCATGATCTAAGCCTAGGCTTAAGCCAGTGCTAATTCGACTCAGCTACTCCTTCCAACGACTTTAAAGTAGGGTTGTTATATGACTTGAGTCGCCACCGACTTGCGTCGGCGAAAATGCAAATGACTTGAGTCGGCACCGACTCGCATCGGAAAAATTATGAGTCGGAATGAACGGATTGAAATGTTAACGATTCAATTCGTAAACGACGCGAGTCGTCAAACGATTTGAGTCGGAATAGAAATTAGTCGGATGGAACGACTTGAAATCGCGACGACGCAAGTCGCCGACGACTCAAGTCGTTTGCGTTTTAAGTCGTCGGAAGTGAATTTATCAAATATTGTTGATGGAAATAAACTTGATCGACCAACTATATGCTTGTCTGAACGGGAGAGACAACGTCGCACCACCCTTTACGCTACGATAGGACAAGAGATCAGGTCTCACCGACCCTCTTCCATAGAAAGCTGTACCAAAACTGTTTATCCGTGAACTAATGGAAAAAGGCCGCTTCGCGCTGCGATTTTAGTCCCTATTTGATTTTGCAGCATAACTGTAGAAAAGCCGTAAATCGTATTAAATCTTGTAGTAATATACTCAGAATAGTATGACACTTCAAAATTAACGTTTTTGGTATTTTAATATACCTGCAGAAGCGCCCTGAGCTCCCTGAGCTCCCGACTCCTGGGCTCCGTCATCTCGAGCTTCGAATGCCTTTATTTACGGTAGTTTTGGTACAGCTTTCTTGGAAGAGGGTCGGTGAGACCTGATCTCTTGTCCTATCGTAGCGTAAAGGGTGTGCGACTTCCTCCCGTTCAACAAGCTTAGTTGGTCGATCAAGTTTATTTCCATCAACATATATTTGCATAAATTCACTTCCGACGACTTGAAAACGCAAACGACTTGAGTCGTCGGCGACTTGCGTCGTCGCGATTTCAAGTCGTTCCATCCGACTAATTTCCATTCCGACTCAAATCGTTTGGCGACTCGCGTCGGGAGGCGATTTGAATCGCGCCGATTTTAAATCGCAAGTAACGGTTTTAAAGCATACGATTCATTCGTCGTCGACTCCAGTCGTTTGCGATTGAATCGTCAACATTCATCCGTCCCTTCCGATTCATATTTTTCCGACGCAGTCGGTGCCGACTCAAGTCATTTAACAACCCTACTTTAAAGTAAAAGCTCGAATCCTAGCGTAACCCAATTTCCACTCCGTTTAAAGGGAGCGTGACAGCTCGACTTTCTACTTTTCAAGCCTAGCTTAGATAGAAACCTCTAATTCCCGAATTAACTCTGTCAGCGCGCCGCCTAAAGGAACTTTGAAGGCAAAATTGGCATAGATTTGCTTAATATTTTGGTAATTTCAATTCCCAAATGTTCTCTGCTAGCCTGCTTTGGCCAGATATTCCAAGTGCCAGCAAAATTCGTCCAGTTTAGCTTGCCCCCGTTGACCCCGGCGTCACCACTGTTTGTCTGTGTGTTCAGCGGCTGTTTCTCTCTCTGCTCGAAGTATACCCAAATTATAATCCGCACCAGCATTTCGCGCCTAGTTATCAGCCGTAAGCCTGTCGGGGAAAATGGGCTTTTGCGTGAAAATGCGGGTTCCATGACGAGGGTGGATACTTCACACAATTTTCGCTGAACATTTCATTTCTGAAATTTTAATCTAATTTGCATATTTCATTCTGTTTTGCCGTATTAAGGCTATTGTTATGGGTAGGCGAGAGAGAGCAAGAGAGAGAGAGAGGGAGAAAAAGCGAGAGAGGGTGAGAGAAGGGGGAGAGAGCGAGTGAGCAAGCGTGAGAGATGGAGACATAGAGAGCGAGAGAGCCAGAGATCTAGAGAGCGGGAGATCGGGAGAGATTGCGCGAGAGCGGGAGGACGGGAAAGTGAGAGATCGAGACAGAGAGAGCGTGAAAAAGAGTGAGAGAGAGCGAGAGAGCGAGAGATGGAGAGAGAGCGGGTGAGTGAGAGTGAGAGAGCCAGCGATATCCATTTCTCGAAATTTTTGAAAGGTACTGCGCCGCCAGGAGTTTAAACCATTTTTCGGCTTGATTAAATGATTATCCATTATAAAAAGCCAATGCAAATTGCAGCAGTGGATGGGTGGAGCGAGCAGCCGGCAAAGCGAGGGCGGCTCGACGGCGTTCAAGGGATGCTGGCCAAGGAGGAGGAGGTCGGATTTCATGAAAATTTGTATGGATTTTTAAATTAACACATCATAAAAATAGGTTTAAAAGGGGCGAAAACAAAAAAAATTGGAAGACTGGAAATTTTTGCGATTTTTCGCACTAAAAATAAGCTAGAAAAATATTACGATACGATAGGGGAAAATTAATTTAGCTTACTTAGAAAGGGCTTTAAGAAATTATTCAAATGCAAATTCAGAGGCCGCAAGGAGGAAAAGTACGCAAAGACGGGCACAAAACGGAGCTCTTCGCATCTATCCAGGTATGTCGATCGAAGAGCGATTGAGAAAGAGAGCGAGAGAAAGCGAGAGAGAGAGACAGAGAGAGAGAGAGAGAGAGAGAGAGACGGGGAGAACGCAATACACCTTAAAAAATACATAAAAATCGGCTAGCAGAATATACAATAATGCCCGGGTGTCCTCCTTTCAAGAATCGAAATGTTTGGCCGGCCCCCGGTTGAATCACCCACCCAGCGTGCACCCAAACATTTTTTGTCTGAGACCTAGCCAGTTTTTGGTCATATACTTTCACTAGAAAAACTAGGATTTTTTTTGCCTAAATTATGCGCGAAACGAAGCGAAAAGCTGCGGGTGGGAAGCGGAGGTATACTAGGTGGGTCGAGATTTTTTAGGGTATAAATTTGTCAAGAGGAAGTGAAATTAACAATATCACTCTGTCTCTCTGACTGTCTCTTGCTCTCTCTCGCTAGGTCTCTTGCTCAATCTAGCTCTCTGCCTCTCTCTCTTTCTCGCGCTCTCTCTCTCCCTCTTTCGCTCTCAGGCTCTCGCTCTCGCTATCTCTCTCTCTCACTCTCTCTCTCGCTCTCTCCCCAGCGCTCTCTCGATCTCTCTCTCCATCGCTCTCTCTGTCTTTCTCTCTCTCTCTCTATCTCGCTCTCTCCCCATCGCTCTCTCGATCTCTCTATCCATCGCTCTCTCCCTCACTTCCCCGCTCTGTCGCTTTCTCTCGCTTTCTCTCTCTCTCTCGGTCTCTCTTCCAAGTTGGCTGCACCGCGAACGCAATTTTTTGAGGGCGAGATCTTGCTCCTTAAAATTTGACTTATTAGGGCATGCTAGCAGAGACCATTTGACAGGTGTTTCCCCCACCCCAACAATTCAACCTCCCAAAGCGCATTGAGCAAAGATTGGCGGGTCGGATTCGATGAAAGAAGCCTGGGAGAACTGAGTCAGACTGTCCACAACCTTTTTCTCCTTCTTCTGCTTCTCCTTCTCTCCTCTTCTCCCTATTCCACCACCTCCTTCACACCAAGAATCATCGATTTCCCCCTCGTCTTCGCCGATTCGTGCATGATCCCAAATTTTTTTATGAGCAGGATATACCTATTAATGCTAGTTCCACTCTAAAAATGTCAGAAATTCGAGGAATGCTGGCAAAGAGCGTTTAGGATGTTTTAAAGCCCCAACAAATTCTAAATCCTTGCTTTCAGAATCGAGATAGAGCGTGAGTGCGTGTGGGAGGAGCTGCCGACTCCGAGTTCCGGTAAGTGTCAATGTCTAAATTTTCACTTGCTGTTTTCTAGCTTTTCCCTTGACTTCCGACGGCTTTAAAGCCGGTTCAGTTGTTTATCCGGTTCAAAGGAACATTACCATATGTAAAATTTCGCTTCATACCTCAAAAAATTGTTTTCTGACCCGCCTGTACCTTGAAAAAATTTGTCGCTTCCATGTTGGGGCTTCGAAAGTATTTCGTTAAGATTTTCAGAAATGCCAAACTATTTTTAATTTGGGACTTTCAATACATATTAATAATGCATGCAAATTTTTTAAGACAGTTAATAGAGCATTATTTTGCATTGTTTGGCTTCAAGGACCTTAAAAACTTCCACATGCCTCCGGCATTTATAAAACATTTTTCTATTCCACAGAAATTCGCTACTTTGAACTGCTTTAAAGTTTCTTGTCTTGTAAACATCTTTAAAATATACTTTAAAATGAAAATACCCGAAAATTAACCCTTAAAGTAGTTTTTAAAAAATGCTCAAAATACGGTAGGCCTTTCAGACAGAATGTACGAAATGGGCGGCGACCCGCACGACGAGCTGCTGGCCCTGGGTAGCGGGATGAATTATGAAAAATTGATGCAGGTGGGTGAGAGAGAGACATAGATAGAGAGCCGAGAGAGAGCTTGAGAGAGTGACGAAAAACTGTATGCAAATTTTTCACTTAAAAACTAACTGTGTTTTTTAGATAATCCGATGCTTCCCGTTTCCTTCGCCACGAAATTCGCCCCGAGGTTCGCCGAGGCTCCAGAAGAAGAGCCGGAATCGGGAGCGGAGCAAAACGGAAGGCGAGGTGAGTATTTACTGTAAAGTGTTTTTACTCAACTTGGAGTTTCGATTCGGGACCAAGCGCATCTTGTGCAGAATTTTTCGCTGATTCCGAATATGTTTTCCAAATTTGCTACGGACCGTTATTCTGAAAGTTATACGACAATTATGACCCTAGTTTTCACCAAAATGAAGGTATCGTTATAGTTTTCGATTTTCTTCATTAATTTCAACGTCAAAATTGACTAGACGTTGGCTCGACAAGCATCTTACAGCTCAAAACAAGCATTTTAGATAAAAAAAATTAGATTTTTATGCAAAAAGCAAAAGAAATGATTCAGGGCGGGGGTTCGAACCGCCGCCCTGCGCTTGGCAAGCGAGTACTTTGCCAATGCACCATGGTGCCAACTGGGAAGGGTGGTGTCAGAGGCTACTGACGGCCCCTGGGAACCATAGCCCCAAACAAGGAATAGTGGGCCAGCGTCGGAATTTTTGGCATTTTTCGGCCTAATTGTTACCAAAAATGATTTTTTAAATAAAAGCCCGTAGCAAATTTGGAAAACATATTCGGAATCAGCGAAAAATTCTGCACAAGATGCGCTTGGTCCCGAATCGAAACTCCAAGTTGAGTAAAAACACTTTACAGTTAGCTTTCTCTCTCTCTCTCTCTCTCTCTCTCTCTCTCTCTCTTTCTCTTGTTCTCTGTTCTCTCTCGCTCCACCTCTACAATTTCAGAATGACTGCTGCCTGCTCCATCCGAATGCCATGGAGCACGCGTTCGGGCGGCTGGTTCAGGTTCGTGAACTCGAGGATTTTAAAGGGAGCGCAAAAAACGGATTTTGACGGGGGATTACGGTACTTTATGTGATTACGGGACTTGCCGGTAAAGATTGGTGCTAAACGATTATGCAATGGAAAGCTGGGCGTGCGGGTTGCGTGTGGCGTGCGAATTTCTTAATTTCGAAATTTTAGGATGCGGAAATTTTTGTATGGCCTTTCGCGTTTTTTCCCGGGATATTTGCTTACGTAAATTTCGGCATTCTGAAATGTCGACATTATGATTCTGGACATGAAGGCTTTCGGCGTTTTAAAAGGCCGACATTCTGAATTTCGACATTACGAATTTCGACATATGAAGTTTCGACATTTTGAAAGTCACCGCCAACCAAAACTCTATGATTCCTTACCCGGCCCTTAAAATACAACCTTGGTGAGTTGCCAACATTGCCCTATTTGCCCTATTTGCCCTATTTGCCGATGTTTAACGGTGTTTGGCGAACGAGGAGGGATGAATGGGAGCGAATTCGCGACTTTTGAAAGCCCGGAAAGGCACATGGTGTAGCTATCGTTGCATTCCGAAATAATCCGCGTTGACGTGTACTCGTTTTGCGTAGTTTGTTAAGCCGCGTTTCCGCGCCGTTGTTTCACTGCGCCCCTTTGACGGGACTGATTCCTCAAGGTTCTCTGCTAGCCTGCCTGGGAATAGTTGCTCCAAGGGCTTAAAAAATTCCTTAGAAATCTCCGCTAGCCTGCCTATACGCCTTCCTCAATGTTCCCTGCTGGTTTGCCTGATCAGGATTTTTTTGCTTCCCTCAGTAATCTTTGCTAGCTTGCCTGTCTATGGGTGCACTGTTTTGAGAATTCCCTGAAAATCTCTGCCAGCCTGCCAATTTTTATGGCTTCTGTGTTCCTTTAAAACAGCCATAGGTGGCAAGTGGCAAGTGATAAGAAGCCTTGGAGCTTTTTGATTAATCAATATGCAATGTGACTACCAAACGGATCGCTCTCTCACCTCTCTCCCTCTCTCTCCATCTCTCTCTCTCTCTCTCGCTCTCTCTCTCCCCCTCTAATCCCAAGTTGGAACCTTTCCAAAAGCCGCGGCGAGACCGATTGATAGGGACCGTATCGATTTTGCATCCCAGCCCCCGTCGCGCTCCCACAAGCCATCAGCGCAAAATTTTTCAATTTCACCCTGCTCGTTTTCGAGCTTTTTACACTTCCGGTCGGCTTCCGGAGAGCTTAAAATGTTTTAAATAGCTCTTTCTCTCCCTCATTCCCACTCGCTCTCTCTCTCCCTCGCTCTCTCTCTCTCTCTCTCTCTCTCTCTCTCTCTCTCGCTCCCATTTGTTCCAATTTTTAGTGCTATTCCAGAAATGTTAGCGCCTTGGCTTGCCTCTAGTTTTCAATTTTTAGCGTATTTCATATCTGATAAATTTATTTCTTCTCTTTTCTTTTCTTGTCTTTATACCTATTCTCCAAATTATGCAAATGCGCAGAAAACGGGCGACCAACGGGTGAAGATTCGTCTTTGTGGGGTGAAGGGGAGGCTCGGCCGGTTGAGGGCCAGGATTTTCGGAAGGAGAGAAGATGACGGGACGAGTCGACAGGTTGGCAAATTTTTTAACCTCGAAATCGAGCTTGGATAAGCTTTAAAAGTTGCGCAAATGGCCACTGCTAGCATGCCACTGGGGGCGCGTTAATAAGAGCTACAGGATTTCACGTAGGATTTTGTTTTTCTTGTTCCTGAAAGTTCTCTGCTAGCCTGCCCTCTCTTCCTCAATGACCTCTGCTAGCCTACCCTCCCTTCCTCAATGATTTCTGCTAGCCTACCCTCGATTCCTCAATGACCTCTGCTAGCCTACCCTCCCTTCCTCAATGAACTCTTCTAGCCTGCCCTCCCTTCCCAATGAACTCTTCTAGCCTGTCATCCACTTCCTAAACGCTCTCGGCTAGTTGTTAGGGCCCCCAAAAATTTTCCTGATTTTTGAAGCCCTTCGTGCAAATCGTAGCAGTGTAGTAGAACAATGGCTGGTTCGGATGGGCCCGTTTTCTTTTGGGCAAACAGGGTCTCTGAATCACAGTCAGACAGCCATTGTGAACGAAGGGTACACCCCCCGGAAACTGGGCAAGCAAAAGCCCCGCCGAAGAGAGGATATAAAACGAACACACAGTGACTCATCTGCCAGGCTGTGATGGAACAGCCTACGCACCGGGACGTCACTTCTTCGAGTGGTTTCAGTTAGCGGATACTGGCGAATTTGCTAGCTTTCTTTCACTCTCGTTCGCTCTGTGTCTAGCTCGATCTCACGCGCTCTCTCTTTCTCTCTCTCTCTCTCTCTCTCTCTCTCGCTCATTAATGTATTTTTCAAGACAAGTCAGCCGATCGCCAAATTGTGACTTGCACTTTTAAATGTCTCGAAACTCACCGCCAAGCCTTACTGTAGTTCGACGAATTGCGATCAAAGAGCCTCTGCTAGCCTGCCTTTTCTCTGATTTCTCTCAATTCCCGAAAAAAATATTGGATTAGCAGCTCAGAAGATCCTCAAGTCTCTCCGCTAGTTGCCCTCGCCGTCTAAACTTCTTAATTTACACGAAGAATCTCTGCTCAACCCTCGCGTAAAATTCCTCAAGAATCTCTGCCAGTTACCCTCTTTCGATCTCAAAAATCTCTGCTAGCTCTCATAAGAAAAGATCATTTGAATTTTCTTCAAGAATCGCTGCTAGCCTGCCCCACATTCTTGGTTTTGAAGCTATTTAAAAACCAAGATACAAGCTAGCAGAGATTCTCAGATTTTTGTCTTAAAAACGCCTGGCAAGCTAGCCGAGACCATTTGAGAATTCTGGATTTTGATTTCGGGGGTCCGGTGATTCGAAAGTACGCGCTAGTCTCGATTTCCCAAGGCAACACGTGCTCCTTATCAATGCGCTTAATGTCGGCCTCTTTCGCTCTCTCTCTCTCTCTCTCTCTCTCTCTCTCTCTCTCTCTCGCTCTCTCTCGCGCTCTTCCCCTGCCAATTCCCAAATAACAAGGAGTAACCGAGCAGTAGACTCAAAATCCCCCCTCCCAGATGACCCATGTTTTCCCGTACATCCCGTAGCAATATTTACGCACCTTGGAAAAAGCAATACGCTAGAATCAACAAGCCGGCTTTCCCTGACTTTACTACCCTTTATTCTCGGCTTATCACGTGGCTATTTTTGGGTGCTGCCTGTTTGGAATTTCGGCAATCCTTTATGGCGTCCCCAAAATAGCCCACCTCACGGTTATTTTCGGAGGTGAGATAAGAAGGTCTTTGCGAGATAAGAAGGGCTTGAATAATCCGAAATATCTTAAAAAAATAGGCTTAACTTATGATTTTTTTGACGTGACGAGAGCGGGCGATAAAAAAAATAAAAATCAACCGACTTAACCTAAAGACTTAGCACGCCTCTTTTTAGGCCCTCCCTTTTTTGAGGTGACGCTGGGCTGATAAAAACTGTTAAATTTATGGGCTTTAGATTAAAAGTTTTAGCTTTCAACCACACGCCTATTTTTTGATATTTTTGTTTTGATTTTCAGTTTCTAAGCCCAGGTGGGAAGACTAGCAAAGGTTCTTTAGGAAGTGGGATCGGCTTTCTTCTAACTTTCTTAATTGTTATTTTTTTTGTTTGAAATAAATGGACTCTGCTAGCCTGCCCCCGCCTCCTCAAAGATCTCTGCTAGCCTGCCGTCGCTTCCTCAATGATCTCTGCTAGCCCGCCCTCACTTCCTCAATAATATCTCCTAGCCTGCCTTCGCGTCCTCAATGATCTCTGCTAGCCTCCCCGCTGTCACAGTAACCAATTACGACGTAAAATCCCAGTTTCAACCAGTTACGAGTTAAAACCTTTTTTGGCGAGGTGACTAGAGCCTCTAGGTGATCTCCAATCAAAAAGCCCTTCCAGCTGATCGAGATTTTGGGGTCATCTGCCCTCAAAACGGAAGCCGACCCGGGCAGAAGCCGAAAACGAGGTCCGGCCCCCCTTTACAACCCTTTATCGGCTTATCTCGGCCAATGATTTTGGCTACCGTTCTCCCCACCCACAATTTCTCCCTCAATTGCAGTGTTTGGCAAATGTGTGGGCAAATTTTAAGTGAAAGATCTTGCTCTGTCTCTCTCGCTCTCCCTCACTCTCTCTCTCACTCTCTCTCTCTCTTTCTCTCTCTCTCTCTCTCTCTCTCTCTCTCTCTCTCTCTCTTTCTTTCTCAGCTAGATCCAACGAAAAAACCGAATTTCCTAAAAAGTTTCAACTTTCCAGAGCGTGATCCCATTTTTGACTGGCTAGGCGACATTTTGTCATTTTTGTTATTTTTCTATTTTCCTTATAATTCTCATAATTTCTTCGTTACATCAAGGAATCAAGGGAGCGTGACATCAAGAAATGCTTCATTTTGTACGGACTACAAAATGAAGCGATTCTCTTTAAAAGGCCGTCCGCGGGTCACGCGAACAGAGCCCAATATGGCTTGGCACAGTTTTTTTCGTCCCCGTTTTTTTGACGCCATCGGATAGAGCATGGTCGAATTAGTGGGGCTGCATAGTTTTGAAAGTTTAAAAAGTTTAATTTGGGGGGTTTAAATGGGCGTTGAAGTTGCAGACCCCCAAAAATTTTCTTGGAAGTTACTTAACCAACTTTGCTGAAAATTTGTGCCAATACCTAATTTTGGACGGGGACCATTTCTCTAATACATCGCAAAGCGTGAAAATGGCCGGAACATAGGAATCTCGCGTACACAAAACAGTTTTTCGAGATTTTCGTTGTGAAGGGTTGTTGGCTGCGCGCTGTAAATAGCATAGAAAGATGCGCAAAAACTTTCTGCATCGAATGGTGTATCATTTAGCGCGCAGACAGCAACCCTTCATATTCAAAAACGCTATTTTTAAACGGGAGAAAAACTGGTACGTACTCCGAGGTTTGCATATTTTGAAAAATCGGGAACGGGTATAGGGTCTAAAGATAAAACTGTATCCATTGCAAAAAGAGCAAAAAGAAATTCCCTTCCACTCGGAACTGGCGATTTGCGGGGATCGAACCCGCGTGGTCCGCCTGGGGGCACTGGGGACAGCCGCTAGTGGGCGCCGCATGTCCCAGGCGAACGACCCGAGTTCAATCCCAGCCCCCTCTCAAAAGTCGTATTTCTTTTTGCTCTTTTTTGCGTCGTGCGGTTGGACTCTCTAGATGGGGTCCATGTTTTAGTTTTCATCAATATTCGATTTTTTCTTTTTGGTAGCTTTTAAGCCCTTTTTTTCAATATGAAGGGTTGCTGTCTGCGCCTAAATGATACACCATTCGATGCAGAAAGTTTTTGCGTCTTTCTTGCTATTTACAGCGCGCAGCCACAACCCTTCTCAACGAAATCTCGAAAAACTGTTTTGTTACGCGAGTTCCTATGTTCCGGCCATTTTCACGCTTTGCGTGTATTAGAGAAATGGTCCCCGTCCAAAATTAGGTATTGGCACAAATTTTCAGCAAAGTTGGTTAAGTAACTTCCAAGAAAATTTTTGGGGGTCTGCAACTTCAACGCCCATTTAAACCCCCAAATTAAACTTTTTAAACTTTCAAAACTATGCAGTCCCACTAATTCGCCATGCTCTATCGATGGCGTCAAAAAGTGGGGTCGAAAAACAGACTGTGCCAAGCCTAGTTCGGGTGGCTCGCAAACGGCCTTTTAAATTCCCGTGAAATTTAGCTACCGTACCTTCTATTACTGTCAACTTTGCATTTCTCTTTCTATTGCGATTGTCTTTCTCTATCTTGTAGTTTATAGTATACGCAAAAACCCTCAAGTTAACGCGTGGCCCAGCAGGCAGCCCTTCAACCCGGCCATGCTAGCGATGAATCTGCTAATCGAGTCGAGCTGGAGCTTTTGGGAGAAGGTAATTTGGCAATACCGTATGGCGTACTATAACGTACTGTCACGTACACCGTATGGCGTACTATAGCGTACTATAACGGACTGTCTCGTACCGCAGCGTACACTTTACATACGGTAGCTAAGATTAAAATATGCATTTTTATTTTTAGCCTAATTTTCGTATTTCCACTGAGTGACAACTTTTAAAATCATGGTTTTTGAACGTATTATTGTTATGCAAATTAGGTATTTTACGTTTATACCATTCCTATATGCAAATTATAAATAACATCGAACATCGGCCTTGTGAAATTCAATTTTTCGAAAATGCATATTATGCTAATTAGGTGGTTTCACATGCAATGCTCGCATGCAAATCAGCCTTTGAAAACAGACTTGTCAAAATTGTCATCTTGCTGCCCTATGCAAATTAGGAATCTTGTTACTCACCTTATCTTGAGTCGGCATTATTCAAATTAGGCTTTTTTTACAACTCATGCAAATTAGCAATTAATAATTTGGTGTTTTCAGCCACTTTTGGCACTTTCCCAGTTATTTTCCGACAGTTTTGAAGCCCAAATTCGCTCTCCATCACCACCTCACCCTGCAGCTGACCAAATTAGAATTTTTCGTCCAGGGTAAATATTTTCCCGCCATCCACCCCCCTTCGCAGAACACTTATCAGCACGATGCTGTCGAGTTTTTTTGGGATTCCGGTACCGGGAGCGTTTGCAGGCGGTAAAATCGATAATTCCGGAGGGCGGCTAATGACAGGCCAGAGATTGGGGGGTCGTGGCCTTAGGATATTTATATCTGAAAGTAATAAAGGACTGAAAAGCCCTTGTCTTTTCGGGTTATTGGCTTCTGATAACCGGCGTTTTCATAGCGGGGCTAGGCTCTACGCAAAAGTTGGTTCAGTGCCAGGAAAAAGGGCAGTCTAGCAGAGATCATTGAGGAAGCGAGGGCAGACTAGCAGAGATCACTGAGGAAGGGAGCGTCGCAGCAATTTTGAGGGAACCCGGCCCATTTTCCGGAGCTGGTTCACTAGCGGGGGCCTGGCAAATAGAAACTGGCTTTCCAATGTTCCTTTAGACGCCAAGCAACGAATTATGAACTGTTTCGCTGAAATTATGCTTTTTAGATGCAAAAAGCTCGTGGAAAATTATGGAAATGTAAAATTTTGTAGAAAATATGCGAAAAATGACGAAAAGTATCAAATTAATTTCATTTTCAAGCAAGTTTTGTGCAGATTTTAAGCAGTTTAAATAAGCTGAATAAGGAAATTTGCATACCGTCTGCTAAACACCCCCCACCCCCGCTAACGGATCAGAACCGAATTTTCCTACGCACGACCCCCCCCAGTTTTGAAACCCCATCTTCACCCCCAATTTCCACCGGTCTAGCGATAACTCGCGCTTCGCACTAAAATTTCGACAGTGGTCGTCACACGCTGCTTGTTAACGGCAGCAGCCTGATGGAGGGAGAGAAGAAGGCTTATCATGGGATGCACACACACCCCGAAATGGGCACATCATAAAGCCCCGGGGACTTCAATAAACATGGCCTCAATGAGGTATCGTTAAAGGGAGAGAGAGAGAGAGAGAGCGAGAGAGAGGGGAGAGAGAGAGAGAGGGGGAGAGAAACGCTCAAGAAAGGCTGGGAAATCGGTCAGGACTACAGTATGCAACATTTGAGGGTGTGAATGCACCTGGAGGGCGGGAGATGGGGAAATTTCCTGAAGGATCTCTGCTCGCTGGCCCTTTTCGGAAGCGTTGCGGCTTCCTAAGCAATCTCTGCTAGCCTTCCCGAGCTTCGAAAAATTCTGAAGAATCTCTGCTAGCCTGCCTCGACCTGCATTTAAAAAATTGGCTGGTTTCCCCCAATAATCTCTGCTACCTTGCCCTGGCAAAATCAATGCGGTTTCCTTAAGAGTCTCTGCTCGTTTGCCCCTGCCCCTTCCAGTTTCCCCAAAAACCACTGCCAGTCTGCTCCCGAAAAATCAATTTTACAGGGAACCCCCCGAATTCACGCATGTTTTTTTCTGGGAACCTCTGAATGGGCTGGTGTTCACTGTTCGTTCAGCCAAAATAGGCGGGGGAAAAGCATTGAAAAGCATCGGGAGGAGAAGGCCCGAAAAATGGGCGGAGCTTGGCCTTGGCTGGGTCGGGGGAGGTCCCGGAACGAAGAGAAGAAGAGCCGTATTTTCAACTCTCCACCCGCAACACTACGGCTTCAAAATACTCCCATCAACATCGTCTACCGTATCCTCTCGTAGTACCGTATTCCGCTACAGTATCCCCTCATTGGATGGCCGTGCCGATGGCAAGACCGTTAGCGCTGACAGTATGCGCGTCGGATATGGCGTCCTCAGTGCCGGAGGGGAGTAGAGGGATTGTCAGGAGGGATCAGACCTTCGATCTCACGCCTACGTTCTATGAGCTAATATCGCAACGACATCTGCAGAAGCGGAGATGCTTTGCGGAAAAGAGGAGCTTCTCTTGTAATACTGATGTGGGTTTTCGGCGGCTTTTAAAGGGGGAGTGACGGCTGGTTTTCATGGTTTTTTTTGTTCATTTTTCTGGATTTTTTATGTAAATTATTGCTTTAAAGGCGACGTGACATTTTCTGGGCGCATTAATGGTCTCATACACTGGTTTTTTCGTCCTCTGTCTAGTCTTTCTCTCTCTTTCTCTCTCCCTCTCTCTCTGTCTCTTTTCTCTCTCCCTCTCTTAGTGTCTTCCATCTCACTCGTTCTTTCTCTATCATAGCCTTCCCAAAGGACCTGTGCTAGCAAAGGACCTTCCTAGAAGCCTTTAAGGACTTTGGGAATCTCCCTCTCTTTCTCCCTCCCCTTCTCTCTCGCTCTCTTTCCTCTCTCGCTCTCTCTCTTCTCTCTCTCTCTCTCTTTCTCACTCCCGTGGGTAATTTTACCTCGCCTTTCAACCCTCAAAAATCCATTACATGACTCGCAACATTTTTGGGTCCTTTGACGTCAGAGCCGCAATTCCAGAATTTTTCATGCTTCATTCCGATTTTTCTATTTAAATCTGAGCGCCATTTTTATCTTAAAAATCGTGACAACGTCGATGGGACATTTCCGGGATCTCAAAAGCAGTTTTGATTTTTCGGATCCAGCGACAAATTTTTCAAGGCGTTTTTACCAACTTTCGATTCTTGTGCCAACTGCCTCCTGCTGATAATGTTTTGGCACGATTTTCGGGTTAATGTTGTCAAGCGCGATGACTAGATGAAGGGCCTGAAAATAGTCATGAGAAGGTTGGAGGGGCCCGCCTTTATCAGTAGCCGTCGCGAGCAATATAATCGGCTTTCGGGGCGTTGTGTGAGGGTCTCACCAAAAAGCACGGGTTGCGCTTCACGGGGTTCGGCTTCTTCAGGTTCGATTTTCGATACAGTCACATGGGAATCAAGAGAGAGAGAGGCAGCGCGAGAGAGAGACGGATAGAGCGAGGGTGAGAGAGCCAGAGAGTGCGAGAGAGAGACGTCGAGAGTTTGAAAGTTTGAAAACGGACGGCGATAGTGCAAGGGAAGCGAGAGAGCAACAGAGAGAGAGAGAGAGAGAGAGAGAGAGAGAGAGAGAGAGAGAGAGAGAGAGTGAGAGCGACAGGAAGGGAGAAACACGTCAAGAGTTTGAAAGTTTGAAAACGGACGGAGATAGTGCAAGGGAACAGAGAGAGAGAGAGAAAGAGAGAGCAAGAGAGAGCTAGGGAGAGAGAGAGAGCACGAGAGACAAACCATAGCCCAAAACCGTCACCCAGCGTGGTGCATCCAAAAATGACGAGTGCCAAATAGGGTTATGTCGCCTGTGATCGGCTTATTCATTTCAAGGCGGCAGCCGGGCTTATATACGCCATATTAGGCTTCCTCTCCCCCTGGCTTCATCATTTCTGTGCCCCGCTAAAAAACCGTCAAAACTGGACCCACGGATGTTAATTGACATTTGGCATAAGCTGGAGAAGGCCGGTTTTTTATTGATTTCCTAAATGGTCTTTGCTAGCCTGCCCTTTTCTATTGAAAACCTATTTGTTTTGAAGCGAATTTTGATTTCCGCAAAGAATCACTGCTAGCCTGCCCTCAGAAACGAAATAAAAACGATGGTGATACTTCCTAAAGAATCTCTGCTAGCCTGCCACCTCGCGCTTGATTTTTAGCGCTTTTAAAGGGTCGCTAAATTCTAAGTGGGTTCTCCAAAAATCTTTGCTAGCCTGCCGGGGAATTAAATCCTTGCAAAAACGAAATTTACATATTTTTTTCCAGGTCTCCGTGGAGACGATGGCCATCACAGCCCTGCCACGGGAATCAATCGATAATTGGCTGAAGGAACGGCTGAAGAAATGGGTCCAGTTGAGTGGACATGAAGGTGAGAGAGAGAGAGAGAGAGAGAGAGAGAGAGGAGAGAGAGGGAGAGAGAAAGAAAGAGAGAGCAAAAGAGCGTGAGAGGGAGCGAGAGAATTATGAAAAAAATTGTACAAAAAAGTCATTTGAAAACTTTTTTTTCAGGAAGCATCGTCCCCGCCTCATGCAATACCCTCTACAAGAAGCAGTGCTCAAACCGAGCCGAGGGCCTCGCCTACGCGGCTATATCCAAGGACCCGCGTCTCCAGGAAATCGGCTTCGCCCCCAGATTCCATCGACAAATCGAGAAGAATGAGGAGAGCTTCATCGAGATTGAAGATTTGCTATCACAATTCCGGGATCCGTCTCATACGGCGATTATGGATATTAAAGTTGGGACAAGGTGGGTTGGGCTTTTAAGATTTTTGAGAGCATTTTTCTGTATTCCCGAGAGCTAGCAGAGATCCTTGAGGAATTTAGGGATTTAAAAAAATTTCAACCTCAAATAATGTATGCCAAATTCTTAAAGAATTTCTGCAAACCCGTGTTCCTCAAGGTTCTTTGCTAGCCTGCCCTTCCTCAAAGAACCTCTGCTAGCCTGACTTCCCTAAAGGTCTTTGCTAGCCTACCCTTCCTCAAAGAATCTGTGCTAGCCTACCCCCTCCCCCCCCCCCCACTCCCCCCCTCCCCCAAAAAACCCCACCACTTTCCACAAAGAATCTCTGCCACGTTGCCACGCAAAATCTGCGATTTCTTAGCTTCCCAGCCCCTTGAAAATGCAAAATTACCAAAATCCCTCATTTCCAGGACATTCCTCGAATCCGAAGTTTCAAACACCAAGCTCCGCCCGGACCTCTACGACAAGATGGTCGCCATCGACCCCGACGAGCCCACCGAGGAGGAGCATAAAAGGAGAAGGTACGCACATTAATGATAGTCCCAAATTAGGGCAGGGTAGCAGAGACTTTTCAGGAATTTTAGACGCAATTTATCACTTTATTTTAGCATCACGAAGCTGCGCTACATGCAGTTCCGCGAGCGGGAGAGCAGCTCCGCCCAGCTCGGCTTCCGGATTGAGGCCGCCAAGGTGAGCAGCCACTCAAAAGAGGGAAATTGATGTCATTTTCAAAAAGCAAAATTTTGCCTCGGAGGGGATTCGAACCCGGGTGGTTTTCTTGGAAACCTGGAGCACTACCACTTAGCCATGATGTCATAAGGCTGAATTCGCTCGTTTGACCATCCAATTTTCCCGTATTTACCCAAACGTCTTGAACTTGTTGCCCCTGCCCCGTCCCGAACATCTCCGCTTTTCGCCACGTTGCGTCAATGACTCGAGTGGGGTGTCGTGTTGGGGGCAGACAAAAGAACATACATCACTTCGCCTTGCTTTCCGGGGGGCTCACTTGCTCGCCATCTATTTGCCCACCAGCTTTTCGTCCACGGGTTTTTTTAATCCTATTCCCCCTCCCCGGGCCACACAATATTCGAAGGGCGCAAAATTGGAACGAAAACGCTAAAAGTCTTAAGAAAAATTAAAAATTTGACTCGTGCACATGGCTAACTGGTAGTGGTCGCGCTTTCCAGGCAAACAACCGGGGTTCGATCCTGGGTTGGTGGAGGTAGGTTAGCAGAAATCATTGAGGAAGTCCGGGCAGACTAGCAGGGATCATTGAGGAAGCGAGGGCAGGCTAGCAGAGATCATTGAGGAAGCGAGGGCAGGCTAGCAGAGATCATTGAGGAAGCGAGGACAGGCTAGCAGAGATCATTGAGGAAGCGAGGCCAGGCTAGCAGAGGTTTTTGAGGAAGCGGGGCGGCTAGCGAGTCATTGAGGAAGCGAGGGCAGGCTTGCAGAGATGATTGGGGAATCGGGGGCAGGCTAGCAGGGATCGTTGAGGAAACCAACGTATTATATATCTCTCGAACATTCATATTTACATCACAACTTCCAGATGCCTGGCGGTTCCCTCCAAAAGAACTTCAAGAAGGTTCGCAGCTGGGAGGACGTCTCGGCGACGATGCGCGAATTTTTTGGCGCAGATGTGAAGCGAGTTCGTCAAGCCATCCTAAACAGACTCATCAAAATGCGAGACGCCGTCGAGCACAGCGAGTTCTTTGCTGCACATGAGGTATGAATTCCCTGCACCTGTTGAGCTCGAGGTTTCAGGTGGTGGGCAGCTCTCTTCTGTTGATGTACGACAGAGACCAAGTGGGGGTGTGGGCGATTGACTTCGCCAAGTCAACGCGGATAGAGGCTGGGAGGAGGTTGAGCCATCGAGACACGTGGACACCCGGGAATAATGAGGATGGATATCTGATGGGGATTGATAATCTTATACAGGTTTGTTTTGGCAAGCTGGCAGAGATCATTTACGGAAAGAATTCACTAACGCGCAATCGGGCACAGAAATTTTGGGAGACTGAGGAAGACATAGAGAAGGCGCGAGAGAGAGAGCGAGAGATAGAGAGAGAGAGAGAGAGAGAGAGAGAGCGAGAGAACGAGCGACAGAGAGCGAGAGAGGCGGAGAGAGAGAATGAGCGATTGAGCGAGAGAACAAGCGAAGAGCGAGAGGAGAGAACGAGAGAAGAGGCAGCTAGCAGAGATTCTTTGGGATCGGGGTTAAACTCATTTAAAGGAACCCTCAAGTCAAATCTATACCTCCGAATTCCAGATTGTCGAAGACCTAAATGCCGAGGATTGAGGCTGCAGAACAGCCATTTCTCGTGTCGAAAACGGGTCGAAAATCGAGGAGATCGCCACCGTATCCAAAGCCATAATACCGTATCGCTGGGCCCAGAGAAAAAGCGGAAATGGGAGCATGAAATCCAGATTTCCTCATCATTTCCACAATGAAAGTACAAACTACAAACTACATCCCCCGGCTCTTGTACAGTTTTTCCTTGTCTAAACTATACAATTTACATATTTCCTTGTATCTTTCTGTTGCGCATTGCTAGTAGCGTTGTGAAAACTTTCACCTCTCCTTGACCAATTAAATTGATTAAAATTTATTTTAATCAATTTTTCGATTCCCCCTCGTACAATTTATTCACTTTCCCCTGCGCGCCTTTCATTTGCATAATACTCAAGGAATCAGGATTCCCTCCCCCAAAACACACACACCAACTTATGCTAATTTCTATGTTTTTTTGGCGTCAATTATTTTTGAAAATTTGAATAAAGAGTTTATTGAACTATTATAGGAGAGATTATATACAAAAAACATACAAGAAAATACAGATAAAAGGCTTAAAAACACTCATTTTCGGTATGAATCCCGATGATTTCAAATAAGTTTTCTCTTTTTCTATTTCCTAAACGATCTCTGCTAGCCTGCCCAAATTTTTCACAATTTTCTCAATTAAAAATTTTATCTGTCCCTTCAAACGCTCTTTAAATTTTCCTCAACCCCTTTAAAAACCACTCTATGCGTCATTTTCAACGGCAAATTTTTGTCGCCAAAAATCGCGGGTTGATGAGAAATACTTTCCGCGAAATCTCAGGGCGCTACAACTAGCACCTTGAGACACCCGGGAACCCCGCCACAGTTCATATTCACCGAAAGATCTAATCTTTCCGTTTCCAGAATGGACTTTTGGACCGTCGTCAACACCGGGCAGCCACTGGTTTTGAGTGCGTAATCGGTTAGATCGGGTTCAATTAGCGGTTTTTCAGCGTACGCCGTCCTCATTTCAAATGTGGCCGTGCTGGGGTACTGTATTGCGCGCCGGTTGGTGGGGAAAGAAATGGTGGTCACGCTATTTCTATGCTTCGTCGACTCTATCTACGGTATTTGTGCGTCGATATCGATCACACGAAGGTTGTACTACACGATATTTCTTGATGGTGAGTAGAGCGAACTCCCCAAAGATCTCTGCTAGCCTGCCCTCCCTTCCTCAATGATCTCTGCTAGCCTGCCCTCGCTTCTTCAATGATCTCTGCTAGCCTGCCCTCCCTTCCTCAATGATCCTTGCTAGTCTGCCCTCACCTCCTCAATGGTCTCTGCTAGCCTGCCCACGCTTCCTCAATGATCTCTGCTAGCCTGCCCTCGCTTCCCCAATGACCTCTGCTAAGCTGAACCTTTTTCTAGGCACCCAAATGGTGACAAATCGAGATTGCATGCGACTTGGCTATCCTTTCTTCCTGCTGCTCAGCTTCAGCTACATGGGTGCAGCGGATCTCTTATTTTCCCTGGACAAGCTCATGATGATCCAATTTCCAATCCACTACCGGCAGATGAAAACCAGAAATTTTTATATGGTTTTTGCCGGTGGGTTTTTGAGCCTGAGCCTAAGCAACCCCCCCCCCCCAAAAAAAACCCCCCCCCCAACCCCCCCCAAACCAAACCCCCCAACCCCAAAAAAAAAAAAAAAAAAAAAAAAAAAAAAAAAAAAAAAAAAAAAACCCAAAACAAAAAAAACCAAAGCAAACTTAAGCCAAGCCTAAGCCTAATCCATGCTACCCTTTTCAGTAACCACCGTAATCTGCATGGCCTGGACTGCCTGGCTATTCATTCAATGGCTTCTGATACCCGAGTGGCAAACTAGCATCCTGTGCCAGGGCGACTACATGCCGGCACGGATCCAGAATCCCGCAATTTTTGCTCAATTTATCACCACCACCCTGTCGGTCATCGCCTACGTGCCTGTACTTGTTTACGTTGTCCGCATGAGAGTCGGGAGACTCACCCGGAATTCCGCCTACGAGAAGAGAGCAGCGAATTTGGCGATTAAGGGATGTAAGTGGGGAACTGGCAGAGATTTTTGAGGAAGCGAGGGCAGGCTAGCAGAGATTCTTTGAGGAAGGGCAGGATAGCAGAGATTCTTTGAGGAAGGGCAGGCTAGCAGAGATTCTTTGAGGAAGGGCAGGCTAGCAGAGATTCTTTGAGGAAGGGTAGGATAGCAGAGATTCTTTGAGGAAGGGCAGGCTAGCAGAGATTCTTTGAGGAAGGGCAGGCTAGCAGAGATTCTTTGAGGAAGGGTTGGCTAGCAGAGATTCTTTGAGGAAGGGCAGGCTAGCAGAGATTCTTTGAGGAAGGGTAGGCTAGCAGAGATTCTTGGGGAAATTACGGATCCCACTCGTTCCAGCAAGCCTCATGGCAGCCATCATCTGATCTCCTACGTCGTGCCAGACATCCTTCGACTCGTCAGCTTTTCTTTGTATACCTCAATGTCGACCTTGTTCTTCAACCTGAATTCGCTGAAGCCGTTGGTCAACGTCTGCTTCGCGTGTCTCATTATACGAACGCTTAATGCGGACAAGTCGGCCGGAAAGACGATGTCTGTTGCTACACATGAAACGCGATAAATTTTATTCAAGCTGAAAGGGGTTGTGAAGGATGGAAGTTACTAGAAGTAGCATTCTCTCTCTCTCTCTCTCTCTCTCTCTCTCTCTCTGTCTCTCTCCACTCTCTCGCTCCCTGCGGGGCAAGATAGCAGAGAAACTTGAGGATTTCCCGATGCTCACGCGGTCAGTCCATACCCAAGTACGAATGACACCTCCGTACGCCTCGAATTTCATTCTTGGCTCGGCATTGAACATCAGAATTGCCAAGCTTTCGTGAAATTCCCAGAAAGTACAATATTGAACCAACCGAAAATCGTCTACCGAAACTGAGGGTTCCCGCGCACCGTGGATTTTCAAAAAAAAAAGTGTCGAATGGGAATTTGTCCTCAATGTTTTGTTCAGTTTCGCGTCACGCTCCCTTCAATAATATTATCTATTATACAAATTATTTTTGGATTATATATGCCATTTATATTAATTCTTACTTAAAGATTTTCAGATACCAATCTGAATAAAAAAAAATAACAAGATTCTGTAATTTTTGGCCAATGTCCACCCCGTGGGATATTGCCAACATTGCCGTTCAAAATGTTGTTAGTAAGTTGGTTAAGCCGAAGCCTAAGCCAAGCCTAAGCCCGCCTAAGCTAGGCCTAAGCTTATTCCTACTTTCCAAGATACGATCGTCCTCGCCTCGAACCTCGGAATCCTGTGCTACGCTGCTTGGCGTGGGCTATACGGGCGCAAGGAGCTGGCGGTTACGCTATTTCTATGCTTCGCCGATTCTACGTACGCATTGGCGAATGCGTACTCGATGGCGCGTCGGGTTTACGTGTTATTATTTATGGATAGTAAGTTGTATAGAGAGCGAGAGAGCAGAGAGAGAAAGAGAGAGGAGAGAGAGAATGAGAGAGTGAGGGCGAGTGAGAGAGTACGAGAGCGAGAGCAATACCAGCGTTTTCAGCATCAATCGTCGTCAACAACCTGTACTGCATGAAGCAGTTCTACTCTTTCTTGATCCTCTACAGCTTCCCTTATACCGGTTTTGCCGATTTTATCTTCTCTGTTGATAAGCTGTTAATGGTCAAGTATCCGTTTTTCTATCGTGAGCTCCCGGTTCGGAGGTTTTACTACGTATTTTTAGGTGAGTTTCAATCTATCTCTCTATCTCTTTCTCTTTCTCCTCTCTCTCTCTCTTCCTCCCTCTCGCTCTTTCTCCCTATTTCTCTCTATCTCTCTCTCTCTCACTCTCTCTCTATCTCTAATTTCCATAGCTGTTTTCAGTCATAACCCTCCTCCTAACCGGCACGACAATGTGGATAGCAGCCGAGTGGATCAAAATGGACCCCTATAACACAACGGTCCTGTGTCCTGCTGACTACATGCCGACCCGATTCCAAATCCCCTCAATTTGGGCGCAACTATCTCTGACAACACTATCGGTCGTGGCCTACGTTCCAGTACTTGTTTACATCATACGGGCACGGTACGGACCTGTCCCGCTACGGTCTGCTCATGATCGCCGAGGAGTACGGCTCGCGATGAGAGGGGGTGAGTTGTAAAAGAGCGCTGGTTTCCTCAATGATCTCTGCTAGCCTGCCCAGATTCACCCCTAAAATTCCAGGAACCATCGTCCTATCCGTGCTCATCTCCTATGCCATCCCCGACTGTTTCCGAGTCCTTTGGCTGCCCTTCTTCCTCCGATACCAAAATATTTTCTTCAACCTGATGACCGCGAAGCCTCTCCTTAATGCGTATTTTGCCGTCATCATCATCAAGACGTTACGGGAGGATGAGAGACAGCTGCAAAATATCTCAGTGTCTGTCTCGGCGCCAAAATAAAATTGTGAAATGAATTTATGGTTTTATTAGGCTAATTGAATGCGAGATTAAATAAAGAAGAGGGAGCGAGAGAGCGAGAGAGAGAGAGAGCGAGAGAAAGCGAGAGAATGCGAGAGAGAGAGGGTGAGAGAGGGAGAGAGAAAGAGTGGGTGAGTGAGAAGAAGAGATCATTTTCGAAGTCTCATTTTCCCCTAAAGACTTCTGCCGGCGTGAGAAAGAGCACGAGGGCGAGTGAGAGGGAGAGAGAGCGAGTGAGCGAGAAAGACAGAGATCGTTAACTGCCGTGGTAATTGCTCGAAATTAAAACAAAACGATCGCACGTCTGGCTCCCACGGACGCACGATTCACGTGCGACCAACTTCCGCAACGAGGTCACCTTTCTGCGAAATACGCCCACCGTAAAGCCCTTCCACAACAACAAGTCGTCATTTTTGAGGGCATTCCGAGACGATACGCACTATAACTTTTGGCAACCTTGTCTTCCGGCGGCTTTGAAATCCAGACACCCGATGGCAACGTGGGACCTGATCAATATCGGCGTGCAGAATGTCGTCAGTAAGTTCAAGCTTCACTGCAAAAATTGTTGCTCCAGATACCGTAGTCCTTGTGTCGAACATTGGGGTCATCGGGTTTTCGACTTGTCGAGGGCTGGCCGGCCGGAAGGAGCTGGCTGTGACGCTATTTTTATGTTTCGCCGACTGTATTTATGCAGTAACGAATGGGTATTCGATGGCGCGACGGTTTTATATTTATCTTTTCCTGGATCGTAGGTTTTCTCTCTCTTTCTTTCTCTCTCTCTCTCTCTCTCTCTCTCTCTCTTTCTCTCTCTCCCTCCCCCTCTCTCTCTCGTCCAACAAACCATTTTTAGCCAGTCTCCAAGTCACGAATCGCGATTGCATGAAACAAATCTTCTCCTTCATCCTCTTCTACAGTTTTCCTTACACCGGCTCGGCAAATTTGGTCTTCACCCTTGATAAGCTGCTTATGGTGCAGTATCCGTTTTCCTATCGTGAGCTGCCGGTTAGGAGGTTTTATTACGTATTTTTGGGTGAGTTTCTCTCTCTCTCTCTCTTCTCGCTCTTCCTTTCTTTCTAACCTTTAAATTCAGGCATTACCCTCCTATTTTCCGGAACTACACTTTGGATCGCTATCGAATGGCTTAATATGGATCCCTATAACACGACAATCCTATGCCCAGCCGACTACATGCCACCCAAATTCCAGCTGCCCTCAATATGGGCCCGGCTCGGCCTGACGACGCTATCTGTCGCAGCCTACGTTCCAGTACTTATTTACATCGTACGGGCAAGATTTGGGTCGGTATCGCGGTTACAGTCGCATGATCGACGCGGGATGAGACTGGCGATTAGAGGAGGTTGGAACTAATTTCTCTGCTTTCTCTGCCCGCCGCTTCTTCAATGATCTCTGCTGGCCTGCCCTCGCTTCCTCAATGATCTCTGCTAGCTTGCCTCCACCGTTTTCCATGAATTCCCTATCAATCACTGCAAGCCTGCCTGAATTTCAACCTTGGATTTCCAGGAACCATCGTCCTAGCCGTCCTCATCTCCTATGTCATCCCCGATGGCATCCGCATCATCTCCCTCCCCTTCTTCCTCCGATACCAAACCCTATTCTTCAACCTGATCACGACCAAACCGTTGCTGAACGTCTACCTGGCGGCCACCATCATCAAGACTCTGAATGAAGACGATGGCAGGAAACAGACAATTTCTGTTTCCGTTTCTACACAGCGTGGGAGTCGAATAAATTGAAAAACACGCTAGAACAGCTTCGAAAATGTCTCTCTCTCTTTCTTTCTCCCTCTCTCGCCCGGTCATGTACTCCAGGTTGACACGAAATTATCGCTTGTCATCAGGGCAATTTCACAAAAACGGCTTCCTAGACATCAGCGCCGCATGAGATCCCACACGATACAAACACACGGTCCGGGAAAACGAACCGCCCGTCTAAGAACCCAAAGTACGGACACCTATCTCCACCTTAATATCAACTATACACAAAACTAAGCCTAAGCTAAACTTAAGCCCAGGCTCAAGCCTAAGCCTAGGCTTAAGCCCATTCTTAGGCCTAAACCTAAGCCAAACCTAAGCTCAAGCCTAAACCTACGCATTTCCTAAATCGTAATGTCGTCCTCCACGTGGGATATTATCAACATTGCGCTCCAAAATGTTGTTAGTAAGTGAATTTGAAATTGTTTTGCTTCAGAAAGGCTTAAAAAACCCGTAAAAACACTTACAATACCTTATTTAGATGCTGTAGTACTAACAGCAAACCTTGGAGTCCTTGGCTTCTCAATATTCCGAGGGCTATCTGGGCGTAAGGAACTGGCAGTTACGCTATTTCTCTGCTTCGCCGATTCTACTTATGCTCTGGCAAATGCGTATTCGATGGCTCGCCGGTTGTACATCTACCTATTTCTGGATCGTAGGTTTTGTCTGTTGCTCTCTTTCGCTCCTCTCTCCCTCTCTTTCTCTTCTTTTTTCTCTCTCTCTCTTTCTCTCCCTTTATCTACACAAACAAAAAATTTAGCAACAATCATCGTCAACAACCTGTACTGCATGAAGCAGTTCTACTCCTTCTTGATCCTCTACAGCTTCCCTTATACCGGTTTTGCTGATTTTATCTTTTCCATCGACAAGCTCATCATGGTCAAGTATCCGTTCTTCTACCGCGAGATTCCGGTTCGCAGGTTTTACTATTTGTTTTTGGGTAAGTTTTCCTCTCACTCTCTCTCTCTCTCTCTCTCTCGCTCTCTCTCTGTCTCTATATCTCTCGCTCTCTCTCCTCTCTCTCATCACACCTTAAAACTCAGGTATCACCCTTCTCTTTTGCGGAACCACACTTTGGATTGCTATCGAATGGTTTAATATGGACCCCTACGAGACAACAATTCTATGCTCCTCCGACTACATGCCCAGCCGATTCCAGCTCCCCTCCGTCTGGGCCCAGCTGGCCCTGACAACCCTCTCGGTGGTAGCCTACGTTCCAGTACTTATTTACATCGTACGGGCACGGCTTGGCGGGCTATCACGCAGAAAGGCCCACGAAAAGAAAGGGGTCAAACTGGCGATTAGGGGAGGTAGGTTACTATAACTGTAATTCATGCCTTCGCGCTTCCTCAATGACCACTGCTAGCCGGCCCTCGCTTCTTCACTGATCATTGCTAGCTCGCCTCCCCGTTTTTCCATCAATTCCCTAAGAATCACTGCTAGCCTGTCCCTCTCAACCGTCAATTTTCAGGAACAATCGTCCTAGCCGTCCTGATCTCCTACGTCATCCCCGACAGTATCCGTGTCTTCTTCCTCCCCTTCTTCCTCCACTACCAAACCCTATTTTTCAACCTAATGACCGTCAAGCCGTTGGTGAACATCTACTTTGCCGCCACCATCATCAGATCCCTGAATGAGGAAGACCGAAAAGTCGCCACGAAAAACATCTCCATGTCCACGCAGCGAGATAGCAAAAATTTGGCGGGGCAAATAAATTAATGGGCGTGCGAATAGGGGGCTGGATTCTTGTAAGGCGGGTGGCTGACGAATGTACTCAAAAAGTTAATCTACATAAAATTCGTAAACTACACATTAACGATTTTTAAGCCGGTTTAAAATTCCTAAAGATTGCCGAAAACAATTTTATGAAAACTTCTAAATTCCGATTTTCCATCATAATGCCGAAACTGACACTGTCGAAATGGCATAATGTCGAAATTCATACCGACGAAATTCTTAATGTCGAAATTTCATAATCTCGAATAACGCCAAACATTGATTGATACGCCACATTGATACGCCAAAATTTCAGAATGTCGACATTTTTAAGGAATTTTAATATGGCGAAATTTTTGATAATTTGTTTTCTTGAGATTCCTTTTGTAAATTTCGACATTTTGATTTTCGGCATTAGGAAATTTCGGAAGTATGAATTTCGACATTATGAATTTCGGCATTATGAAATTCGACATTATGAATTTCGGCATTTTATACATTTTGAAAAGTTGTCGTTGCCATTTTTTGAGTATTTTGTCAAAAAAGTAGCATAAAAAATTATCAAAAAGGCAAAAATTCGAGTTCGATAAACTTTCAAATATTTCTTATAACTTCCGAGAAATCAGAAACTACTAAAAAAGTATGAAAGAAATTATTTACCGATTATAAAAGGTAGACAGGCAAAAATTAAAAATTAGCTGGTCCCCCCTAACAGAGCAGTACCGTTTCCTTTTCAAAATTGGGGCTTCTCTTCATTGCTCTTTCTGCTCTTCCTTTGTTCAGTTCCCGTTAAATGCCCTAATTTTCTTTATCGATAAACATAATTCTTTTTTAATTTATAAACTATACAATAGCTCGCGCACGTTTTCAACTTATTATCCCCCAGGTGCGCCTAATTCGCATTTTCCGGCTTCACACGCTGCCAAGGAAGACCAAAAATACACCAGGCTCACATAGTTCGGCGGCACTACCCCTCCAAACTCTCCTAAATTTGCAATGTCCGCCTTCGACGTCATCAACATTACCGTTCAGAATGTTTTTAGTAAGTCTATTTAAAATTGGCGAGGAAAACCATCATTTTCCGACATTTCGGAGCTTTTGCATTATCGGGGGGAGGAAATTTTTTTATACGTCCAGAAATTTCGAATAAAATAATAACAATTTTAATCGCGTTTTTCGAAAAATTTAACTATAATTCAAGTCGAAAACTATATAAAAAAAATTCAAACATTTTTAAAAATTCAAAATTTTGCTCCGAAAAGCGGATTTTTCCCGGGAAAAACTATAATTTTTGATGAAAAATTGTAAAGCCCCCCCGATAATGCCAAAGCACCTCATTTTTGTATTACAAATATAAAGAGGAATTTTGAGCCCAAAATGCGCAGCCTAAAACTTTTTGAAAAGCGGAATCGCGCAGCAAAAATTGGTCCAAAATTTCGCTCACATATTCAGACACAATCGTCCTCTCCTCGAACCTGTTCGTGCTCATCTACTGCGCAAAACAGCGTATTTTCCGCAAGGAAATGGCCGTCACACTATTCCTCTGCGTCGCCGACTGCACCTACGCCATCGGGAACGGCGTCTCGATGGCGCGTCGCTTGTTGGTCTACCTCTTCTTTGACCGTAAGCCTAAAAAATCACTAAAAACCTGAGAATCCAGCGACCACCGTTATAAATCATCGCGACTGTCTGAAAAATGGGTTTTCGTACGTGCTCCTCTACAGTTTTCCCTATACCGGGTTGGCCGACTTCATTTTCTCGCTGGACAAGCTGCTGATGATCCAGTTTCCAATATTCTACCGGAAACTGACAGCCACACATTTGACAGTGGTGTTTCTTGGTAGGGCATATAAAAAATGAACACACCGGAGCTTTCGCATTATCGGGGGGGGGGGACTTTTCTCCTATAAGTAGATATGCATTTCAGTAAAATCCAGCTTATTTGAAGTATAAAAACTCTCTAAGTAACTTTTAAACAGCTTAAACGCCAAAATAGTGGTAAAAATTGCCGATTTTTGCTGAAAATTTATATTTGATTTTTTTAAATAATAATTTCTATATTTTTGAGCTGAGGAATAGTGAAAAAAGCTCAATTATTTTTCTATTTATACTATTAGCTAAAATTGGATCTCAACGAGAAAATGGCTGTTTTTACACCTTTTCCCCGCAAGCACCCAGTACGCCATTATACATTTCAGCGATCAGCGGAACTCTGCTTGTCACCACCACTATCATTTTCGTGCTGTGGCTCAGCATAGATCCGTATCCCACATCTATACTTTGTCCGTCTGACTACATGCCTCGTCACTTCCAGTTGCCATCAATATCCGCTCGTTTACTCTTCAGTTCGCTAGCAGTTATCGTCTACCTGCCCGTCACATGGACGTTATTGCATATGCGCCTAAAATTGGCAAACCGGCCTAAAAACTATGATCGTCGGGCGATTCGGCTTGCGCTGCGTGCAGGTGAGTTTAGAAACTTTCTCCTGAAAAACTATCATCTTTTTCAGGCGCTATAGTATTCGCCGTCCTTATCTCCTGCGTTATACCAGATACAATTCGCCTGGTTTCCCTAGATTTCTTCTTGAGCTACCAGGCCGTTTTCTACAATCTAATCATTGCCAAGCCACTCCTCAACGCCCTTTTCGCATTTACTGTCATTCGAGCGATCGACGCGCGAACAATACCCCATATTACCGGCTCCACACCGATACCTCGACCGCATACCTAATTCGAAAACTACGCGATCAAAGTATTAACCTCTGCAAATTACCGGGTCACATACCAAAGATCAAATATACAATGTATAAACCCTTTTTAATACATCTTTATTAGTACAGGAAATTCATAAGACCTAATGAAAGAACTATTCGTTCATGAGCACTTCGATGGTTGACGAGTCTCGTTGGCAGCTTTCGGTCAGCACTCTAAAAAGCAATTATCCAAAAAAATTAAATTACTCGATCCCGCTCTCCGTTCGCACCACATCGTCCTCGATTCGGTATCCGATACCACGGAATTCCTTCGGCACATTTTTACGGTCATCCGGGATGTAGACGCCTAAATTCGTAGCATTATAGGGTTGGAATTTCTACCCGGCTCTATCGTAAAGGCCATTCCGGGCTGCAGATTCATATTCTTGGCAACGGTGTCACAGTCGTGGACGTCCATACCGAGGTAGTGGGAGACGTGGTGTGGGCATAGAGCGTTAGCCTCCTGAAATACAGATAATTTATAAGCTAAAACCATAAAGTTCCTAAAAATTATAATAATTTCTAAAAATTCGTTTTTTAATTTTTTAAAGTGATTTTGACCTTTTAGTAAGCAAAAACTACGATATGAAACCCACATGAATTTTCTTGCGAGATGGGATAGGTCAATAGTACCCCCGCTAATAGGCCAGCTCCACAAAAAAAACACAAAACCAAACATACCCTCAGCAATTCCTGGTCGCTCAGCTTATTCGATAGCATGCCCGCCTCGCGCATCGCCGCCGCCAGGTATTCGTTCATCCGGTGGAACAGCGTGCTCAGGCTGCACTGAAAATAATAATTTTCAATTTGAACTTTTTGATTTACGTCCCATACCTCATTGTTGTTGGCGTAATGAAGCAGATTTGTTTGCACCAAATTGAGGGCATCGTAGACCACCCGCTGCGGGTCCGACCAGCGGCCGCTGACCGGAAAGCACCTGAATAATAAAAAATTATTGGGTTATTCGGTTTATACCTCGTAATATCTGACACATAGCCGTTAATATCGCATCCCGCGTCCATTAAAACCGTATCGGTGGGTCGGAGTGACGAGTTGGCATTCAGGTAATGGATGGTATTCGCACGAGGGCCGCCGGCAATCACGGGAAGATACGCCAATGCCTAAAAAATTTAGAATTTCGGCTAGTGGATAAAGTCGGCTTTAAAAATCTGCAGCTTTTTGAAAAACCACTACCTCGGCCCCTCTCCTTCTCGATTCCAGCTCCATCCTTCCCCGTATCTCGTTTTCGTGATAAACATGTTTTGATTTTGAGATTGTTGCTGTGAGCGCGACGGATCCGACTTCGCACACGTGTCTCATCATCTCAACCTCCTTGGGCGACTTTTGCACTCTAAAAATATTTTTTTATAACTGCGAGATTTTCACCTCAAAAGATGAAGCTCGTTTTTGATCGATGCCATCGAGGATCCGCCGGCGAGCTGCTGCTTGGTTTCGGCGTTCCAATTCCCGTCAAAATCGTAGCAAAGGAAGGCTCTAAGCAAAATAATAAAGGAGTAAAAAAAGTGAAAAACGAGCAAGAGAGTTCATAAAAATTACCCCTTCGCCGTCTTATCGAGGAAGCCGAGGAATTGCCGCACGGGAAGCACGTCAACGGCACCGGATGTCGAGACAAGTTCGGTGTGATCTGGGGAGGGTCCCTAGAAAGGATTGCTTAGAACGAAAAAAGCTGTTCTCTCACCTCCCAAAGCTCCTCGTGTGACGTCTTCTTGTCGAGGAAGAGGTAGCAGCGCACGTCTCCCTTCTCGGCCACGTGCATCGCATAAATCGCGCCAGGTTCTGTGATGCCGGTCAAGTAGCGGAAATTCGAGCATTGCCGGTAGTGGGTGACGACGTCTGGGGCGATGTAGTGAAGCTTTGACCCTGAAAAGCAGAGCGCTTGGATAAAATTGGCTAAATTTTAGGCTGGCCCCACCGCCACATCCAATTTCTCGCATGTTTTGATTAAAAATAGTGGATCTTACAATTAAACGAAGGGCATTTTGAACTTTCAGGCTCCAAGGTGGCAAATAAATAAATTATTAATACAACAGAAAAAATTCTAACAAACCTTGCAATAATATCAACAAATTACGATGTTGCGATGGGGGATGGCGCTTCCGAATCCCGGCAACCAGCCGCTCCCTTCGCGCGGCGTATTCCTCGTTGCTGATTCTCGGGCCCGGCCGTGCCCATCCTTTCAAAGATTCCGATACTTTAAAAGTCGTATCAGGTATTATGCTCGATGCCGCAGCACTACTCGAAAACCTCGACCCCAAAAAGCGGAGTAGCATTCGGCAACTAAAGACGATCGGTAAACCCGGGTACCCAAATGCAATGACAATATTTGTGAAACTTTTCCGCGACACTTCTCTGTGACCGGCACATGGTAATTGAAATGCTTTATCCTAGCGAAAATTCTAACAGAAAAAATACACATATCATCAGCACGAGGGGGCACATATCAACAAGTGAGCAAAGAACTAGAACCGAACTTGTACACCGCCGCTGAGCACTAGATTTTCTCCCGTAATATATCTGGCGTTAGGGGATATGAGGAATGAGACGGCGCCGGCAATGTCTGCGGGTTGTCCGAGGCGTCCGAGTGGGATCATCTGCGGGATGGCCTCGCGAGTCTAAACAAAAATATAAGCGGCAAATTGTCATTACCTTCGCAATTGATTCGTTCTCAAAAATCTCGAACCCAGAGTCCCAAACCGCTGAAGAGCCATCACCTAAATAAAGTTTTAACTTTATTTGCAGGACCGAACAAGAACAAAAAATTACAAACCATCAATCATCCCGCTAATCACAGCATTTGCGCGCACTTTTCTTGTCGCGGCGCTCATGGCAACAGCCTAACCCACCTTTTTCCCTTCTAATATTAATATTTTTTTTTTTTTATTTTTTTTTTATTTTTTTAAATTTAAAAAAAAAAAAAAAAAAAAAAAAAAAAAAAAAAAAAAAAAATAAAAAAAAAATAAATTTTTTTTTTTATTATTTTTTTTTTTTTTTTTTAAAATTTAAAAAAATTTAAAAAAAAAAAAAACCTTTAAAAAAAAATTGGGTCTCGGGATTCCCCCCAAAAACCCCCCCCAAAACAAAAAAAAAAAACCAAACAAAAAAGGCTAAAACTCTAAGCAACCACAAACCTTTGTCAACGCCAACACGGCTGAGGAAGCTACACTATACATTCCGAGGTCGATCATTGGCTGGAAGCCGCCGATAGACCCAAAAAACACGATGCTGCCGTTTCTAAAAATAATGAAAATAATGAAGAAGAGACCCGGGTTTCTTACTTAGATTTTTGGAGCGAGTCCATGCCCTGTTGTGCCAACCGGAAAGGCGTCGTGACATATTGAGTCATCACCTAAAAATCTCAATCAAATAAGAAATTATTTTTAACCTTGTCCAGCATCCCGGCGCATGTTTCATCGATTGTGTTGCCGCGGGAGGGGTTCTGCCCCGGGCAGATGATCAAACTATCGATGGGGCCAAGAGCTGACTCTACCTGAAAAAAAGCAAAAAAAATTGTTCAAATTAAACATTTCTCACTTTTTGAAATAATTCTTTGCGATGCTCTGCTTTTGTGACGTCAACTTCGACGGGGGCGATATCGCCTTTTATCTAAAATCAAGGTCTAAGGACCTTTATGAATTTTCACCTTTTTCAAATGCTCCTTCAGCTCGCTCAGCTGCTTTGCGGTGTCGGCGGCGGCAATTCGGTGGCCGTGGGTAGCCAGCCGCTCGACGACGGCTCGCCCTATGGAGCTAGCGGCCCCGGTGACGAGAACAGTCTGCGCCATCACTTCGCATCCGGGCAGTAGTCGTTCCTGCAAATCAGACTATCATCACAAGCTTAGAAGTTTGATCATAAAAAGGAAAATAACTTTTAAAAGCTGCGGAAAAGACAAATCGCTACTCCTAATGAACTAATCAGAACTTAGGGTGGATTTAGAGAGCGTTCTCTCTAAAAGCAAGCTTTTCAAAGCACTTCCGCTGCATTTAGAAGCCCTAAAACAAAGTTTTTCGTTTAACATTGCCTTCAAGTCCCTTTAGTCTGGGATCGCTCTTGGCCACACGGGCTCAGTGTTGTTAGTAAAAGACGGACCACCAAGGGCAGGACCACCCAAGCTTTTTCCCGCTTCTTCTCCAGAGAGCTATGATAACCAAAATCATTTTTCAAGCTCTTAGCTGCTGTATCTGCTTACGATTGTAATCCTTTATTCCAAGGCCAGGGGACGGGGGGCATGGGGTCTATGCGGAGGTAGCATTTGGGTAGAATACAAGTTTGCAAAGTTCTAGTGATTATAATGCATGCAACAAACAAAGGGTATGTGGGTTCACAGTTTTTCAAATAGGGCTCAACGCTTGCTGTAGTTGAGCGACGTGCCGTTCAGCAGGGTCGAATTGATCGTGCTGTTGATGCGGTGGGAGACGTAGCGTTGGTTCCGTTCCCTAAAAAATTGTAAAATCAATTTAAAAATGCTCACCTTTCGGCAGTGCCGGGGAGTTGTGGCGAGGAGGAGCGCCGGCGAGACCGTTTGCCCGTCTGATCATTTTCAATCATTTTTAGCACTTCTAAAAATTCAATTATAAAGTTTACGTGTTGATTTCACCGTTCTTTCCACCACGGCGACTGGTGCTGCTGGCATCGGACTTTTTGGAGTTCTTGTCGAGCTTTGGCGTGACCATCAACTCCAGCATCGAGTCGTCCAAATCCAGCGACTCTTCCTTATCCTAAAAACGTTTTCTAAACTAAAATAAAATGGAAATAACCTCTTCTTCCGCGGCCATCTTGCCAAAAAAGTCAGCAGTTCCGCCTGTCGTCATGTGATTGCTAAATAAAAATAAGAAAACGTCGCGAGAAAGTTAGTTTTGTTCTTCGTCGGTTTTCTTTTTTTTGAAAACGAAGCCCGCTTTTAAAAGCTTTTTTAGCCACAAAAATATACCGTATATATTTGTCGGCTTGCATATTGTAGGCGGTCGTTCCTTGACGGGCCGTGATTTTGACAGCAGGCTCGTTGCTTGATTCTGCCTGCGCCTGCGTTGATTTGTAGAACCCTTTCTCGATTGCCTATAAAAAAAGATTAAATTGTTTTATCGCTGACAACTACCAGCTTCTTGCATGTCGCCGCATCAAACACGCCATTCAGCCGTTTCTCAACCTTTTTCCAGTCGTCTTCGTTTCGGACAGAAATGATTTTTAGCGATCCCTATTTAGAAGTTAGATTATCGTTTCGTAGTATACCCGTAATAACCGCAAGTTCTTCTCATATTGGGCCTTTTCTTCCGCAGTCTGCTTCTTTGGTTTCTTAGGGGCTGGAGCTGCAAAGACAGGGGCCGGCTTGCTGGTGGTTGGCTTCTTCTTTTTGTCTAGAAAATATGTTATTGACCTCGATTACTTTAAATAACCAGTTGCGTTCTCCTTAGGTCTCGTCTCCTTGGGCGCTGGCTTTTTGGTGTTCTTCGGCTTCGGCTGTTCCGCGCGCTTTGGCTGCGGTTTTCGTGGAGCAGGCTCTTCGTCGGAGGACGAGCTAGCTTCAGAACTGCTCTCCTCTTCAGAAGAGGAATCAATCTAAAAAGAGGAATAATTAAGATTAACCTGTTCAGCTCACTCTTTTCTTATTGCGACTGCCCTTGATGACGGGGCTCTCCTCATCGTACAATTGTTTCATTCGCTCGAGCGTCTCGTCCTCCTCTTCCGAGTCGTAACCCTAAATGCATTGTAAAAATTAAAAATGGTTCGCTAACCCTGTTGGGCTTGTGCTCGGTGGATCGGCGGATGACTTTTGGTTCGGGATCCGGACGATGGAGGCCACGTTGAGCTTGCTTCGTGTTGCGCAGTGGGGTGCCCGCAAATCCGTGGAATCGACTGATGGCTGGCTGAAAATTAATTGATAGCCTGATAGGCTTTTTGACTGTTTCCAGAACATAAAACCGTATTATTTTATATAGATACAAAAATCATCGCTTTATCGACCAAAAATGTCTAAATTTTCTACTTTTCAAATTTTCAAATTACCATAAATTTATTTACCAAGTCCGGCGCGTATCCTCGATTGACGGTGAGCACGGTCTGCGTGGTGATCCCAGTCACGCCAATCACATCTCCATTCGTGTCAAGAACTTTTCCCTCGCCGGCCCACTGTGCCAAGGGACGGTGGGATAGCCGGCCGTACCTTGTTGTCTTCACGTCTAAACAGCAATTTTACCAACCATATTAGCGAAGATAACCTTCAACCGCCGTCACACCCGGGATGTAGGACTGACGAGCCTCTGCCGTGCTCAGAGATTTCCGGCTTCCCACTGACGCCCGGCCCTTCGCTAAAAAACATAAGTTTGGAATCAGGGAAAAATGTACGGATTCGGAATCCGTCGGCGTCAAAGGTTGAGCGATTTTCCTCTTCATGTTCGTCCAGCGTCGCTAAAAACAAAAGTTAATATGAGAAAAAATACGATCAATCGAAAATCAACCTCAAATCCTTACATAGGCGCTTCGTCGAGAAAGCCGGTTTCTTGGCAGCATGAGAAGTGTTGACTTGATTCGCCTGCTTCACATTGGTCTTCGTTCGGTGCGTATTGTTCTCCTCGATCTTTTTCGGCGGCCGCACAGGTGAGGCTTCTTCGTCACTTTCCCGCTCGTCGTCGGAAAACGCCAGAATAGGCCGGCTTGGGGGCTTATCCGCGTTTCCAAGGGACTTCCTAGAGAAAGCCGAAACATAATTAGGCGGAATTATTAGTACCTCGGCTTAGACACACGAACGGGTGTGAAGAGACATCGTGGCGTTTTTGAAGTTTTCTGCCCGGGTTCCTCTTCATCATCAGATTCATCAAGTTGGGGCCGGACGTATTTTCTAAAACAGCAAATTTCATCGAAAGCAGCCAAAACTCACTGATAGATGTCGAGAAGCCTCTCTTTCCAGTCTTCCGGGAGACCATGAGCAAAAGTTTTGGCCAGGCTGGCCGGTAGGCCGAATTTAACGACATCGTCAAATGCCCCGAGGGCGTATCTAAAATAGTTTTTAGAAGCGCATGCAAAGATACCTAGAGCCGGAGCGCGTATAGACAATCGTCGAGCCCTCGACGTGAATGACCTCATTCGTGGTAACGTCTTCCCACACGCCAGAATCCTCTCTAAAACTGTTTTGCGCAAAGCCCGCGTTTCTTACTCGTAGACCATGCCTGTGATGGAGATCGCTGGGTGATCAACGTCTGGGTTCGGGGCGTAGCAGAACATCCAGCCCTCCAAGGCGACAAGCGGATGCTGCATGGCCTCGTTGATGATGTCCGAGATATCTTCTTCAGTGGGGACTGTTGCTGCTTCCGGGGTCATGGCTGTTTTCGCAGGAGACTTGAAAAGTACGCTTTTCCGGCGAGGTCGCGGTGCTTCCTAAAAAAAAAAATAATAATTAACAAAAAAAAAATTTTTTTGAAATTTATCCCTTTTAAAAAAAAAAAAAAAAACCAAAAAAAGAAGGGGGGGGAAAAAAATTATTTTGGGAAATAACTGTGATAAAAAAACACTTTTTTTAGCATTTTGAACAGTTTTAAAATAAAAAAGTTCATCAAAAATTATAAATTTTTCGAAACATTTTTGGTAAAAAATGTATTAAAAGTGGCCAAAATCTTCGAATTCTCAAATTTTTATATAACTTCTGAGAAATCAAAAACTAGTAAAAAACTAAAAATACGTTAGGTATTATCAATAGGAAGAAACAAAAAATCAGCTTCCCCCCGCTAACAGTCCAGTACCAAAAATTAAACACTGGTTTTTTCGAAATATTGAAATCTAGACCTGCTATATTTCAAAATTATGCTAGCAAACAAATCCGCCCCTCCGCACCTCGGACAGCCCGTTTTTCTCCTCATCGACAACAGCGATAGATTTGCGCAGAATGCTTCGTCGTTTCTCCTCGCGGCTCCCCTCCGGTTTTTCTTGGCTCAATTCCTCCCGGCCCGTATGGACAAAGCGCGGGCTTCGCCGCGGAAGTTCCGTCGACTCGCTAAAAACACAATGTATTTTCGAAAATCAAAGCATCCATACCGGTTTTCCTCGGTGCAAGGGCTTGCAGGCGGGACACGAGTTCGATCCGCCGTCTGCGTGCAGTCACCCCGAAACGCTTTTGAACGGCGAACCGACTTGGTCATCATCGGCCCATGGATTTGAAGGGACGACTTTCTGGGAGGCTAAACGAAAAAAATGAGCTATGAGGGATGAAACCAACAATAAGTGAAGTCCTGTCGTAAACGGATGTGCCGAGGACGGTCTCGCTGAATCGGTCAGAGTCCGGGGCCCAATGCGACTTGTCGTGGTCGGCCATGTAGTCCTCGACCAGCTCCTTCCAATTGGCCGGGAAGCCCTTCCGGAAGTGTTCGGCTAGCTCGGTAGGTACCCCTAAAATCAATTGAAGGATACAATTTGGTTTTTAGTACTTTTTTGGGGGTATGAATCTTTAATATTGATGTTTGGATTTTTTTTTCCGTTTTCTTCCTTTTTCTTTTTGTTGTGGTTTTTCTTTTTTTTTTCTCCTTTTTTGTTTTTTTCAATAGTCGAATCTTTTCCTACATGTCTAGATTCTCGATATTAACATATATTAAGTATTTATAGTAAAAATCCACTATCTGAGTAAAAAAACTATTATTAAAACGTTAAAAACTGCTAAAAATTCTAACTTTTGCTCGAAAAATCTATATTTTTGCAGCTTTAATAGAACTTTGGAAATTTTGAAGCGTAGTCGTAAAAGCTATTTAGAACAACCTCTCCATTAATATCATAAAATCCGGATCTTCCCCCGGGGAAAATAAAGAACGATTTTTTCTCGTGTATTTACCATTGCAAAGGGCCGTCGGTAGATCCATCCCGCCTATGAGCCGAAAAGCACGCGTGTTTGTCATCACGCAGACGGCCGACTCCCTAAAACAGTCGTTTCGACAGCAACGAGCCTAAATTCACCTTTCAATTATGGTGCTCGAGATGTAGCGTCGAAGCGTGTTTTCCTGGTACTGCAGAAAGCCGGCCACGCGCAGGGAGCGTTCCTGGGGTACTAACTAAAAAAATAAGAGTTGGAAAAGGGAAATGGCAGACACCTGAATGTACCATAGCTTGAGTTCGAGGAGCTGCAGCGTCACATTCTCCACATCGTCGCTCATGTTGGGGCCGTGCCTAGAAAAAAAGAAATGATACTAAATTGTTCGAAGCGAGAAAAGGAGAGAAAAAGGATAAGGAAAGCAATCCAGACTTTCTAAAATTCAAACAATATTAAAAAAATTTTGTATTCAGCCTTACCTCGATTTCCGAAATACTACAGTATACGCTCGCGAGTTATTCGTCGTTTAGCGAAATGTTTGGCATTTGGCCAATTTTTATTTCCAAACATTTAGTTTTACAAAAGCTTCCAAAAATTGCGACAAAAAAATATAGTTCCGCTTTGACCGCTTGGATTGTTTCCAGTTCTAATAACTCTTTTAAAAATCTCGATTTTTACGCGATCGACGATCCAATCAAACAAAAAGGCAAGTTCTCTGCTCACTCCTTCTCGCCGAGCTAGATAAATGATATTAAAGCTATTAGAAGCTTTTATTTTGCGAATCCCTCGCCATTCATGTCCAAACACGATACCTAAACGACCGGGGCTTGGTGCCCTATTTTTGAATGGCGCTCCCTCGCGCGCAGCCCCTCTCCTTAGCCCTACGATCCAAACGTTCACTCCCAGATGGGAAAATGACCGTGCCCTTACGAATGAGCTGCTGTATAACATGTTCTCTCTTTCCAAAGATCATTCTGCTACCTCAAAATTTCCATCTACCCTCCGATCCGTTTCAATCCCGGGCTGAAAACCCCCTAGAAATCCCTTGCGCAACTTATTGTTTTACTTGCAGACTCGGCTAAACGATCGCAAGCTTCAATTGGGCGTTATCGTTGGATGCTGAGACGTGCTCGCCTTATAAACCTGCTGCTAGCTACAAGAAGAGCAAGCGGTTAGTCTTATTCCTCCCGTTATTTAGTCAGCACATGGGTCGTTGATTTATTCCGCCCCATTGACCGGTGGAAACCGGTGCCAGCCGTTCTCACAATTCAATGGGAACGACTCGCGTGACAACCGCGCCTTGAAATTTGCTTTTTGTTCTCAGTTTCTGAAATTCGTCGCTTGAAATTTTGGTGATAATAATATTACGCTTCCAGTGATGCCCACCGCCGTACCTCCATCCAAGTACCCGAGCGCCCGGCGCGATGAGAAGATCATTGACGATCTGCACGGCGTGAAAATCGCCGACCCGTACCGGTGGATGGAGGACCCGGAGAATGCCGACACGAAAAAATGGGTCGATGAGCTCAACAACGTCTCGGAGCCCTTCCTGAAGGAGGCGCCATCTAGGGAAAAGCTACGCGAAAAGTATGTTTGTCGATGGGTTTCTGATGTCTTTTTTAGGCTTACCGCCATCTGGGACTACCCGAAATTTGGTGGAATCAGCACGCGCGGAGGGTTCTACTACACCAGTCACAACACGGGGCTTCAAAACCAATAGTAAGCGTTTCCAGAGTTTAGTGAAAATGTTTTTTAGTGTGATCTACCAATCGAAGAAGCCGGAAGAGTTGGGCGAGGTGTTTTTGGACGTTAATAAGCTATCAGGTATCAGGCCCCTTTCGAGCAAAACTCTGATTCAGCTGATGGGACCACTTCCCTCTCAACGACATCGTGGAGCAAAGACGGCACTCATTACGCGTATGGGCTGTCCGAGAAGGGCTCTGACTGGGTTACGATTAAGGTATGATAATTTGGAGTCTAAAAGTTAAAAAAACTTCTTCAGTTCATGAAAAATGACCGCACCCAACTTCCGGACGTCATCGACGGGGTCAAGCATTCCGGGATCTCTTGGATGCCCGATGGAAGCGGGGTCTTTTACTGCAAATACCCGGAACATCACGTGAGAATTGTAACTAAGGTAATACTTTTTCTTTAGGGCGCCAAAGAAGGGACGTCTGTGGACAAGCACGAGTTCCACTCCCTCTACTTCCACAAGCTGGGGACGGACCAGAAAGATGACGTGCTCGTTTACGACTATCGCGCAAACCCGGATATCATGATGTAAACCAGGATTTTCGTGTTGAAAAAAATCTTCAGTGGGACGCACGTGACGGAAGACGGGCGTTATTTGATCATTGATCTGACCCGTGGCTGCGATCCCTACAATATGCTTTATTATGTCGATTTGGAGAAGGTATTTTAGTCAGCTTTTTGTTATTTTATCGTTTTTTTTTAGAACGGCCCTATCGTCGGGAAGGTGAACCCGGTGCCGATTGTGGACAAGCTCGAATCGAAATATCATGTAGGCTCGTTTTTTTTTGAAAATTAAATTTCAGTAAACTAAAACGCTTTTTTATGCATACCATTGTCAATTTTAGTATGTACACAATTTTGGCGAGGAATTTTACATCCACACCGACAAGGATGCGCCAAACTATCGTATTTTCAAGCTGCACTTGAGCGGTAATTTTCTTGGGTCGAGCTATTTGATTTACCCGATTTAGACGTAAACAAGCACACCCCGTTCATCGACGAGAAGGAGCACAAGCTGAGCTGGGGCTCCCCGGCCGCTGGGAAGCTGCTGATGCTCTCCTACCTCGAGGATTGCATCGTACTACTTGTTTCTTTACCGCAATATTTCTTTTAGAGCACCCTGTACGCGCACGATATCTCCACCGGCGAGAAGTACTACCAAATTCCGCTCGGGATCGGCACGCTCATGTTTGTAAATTGCTTCTACCTTCATTTCCTTTTAGGTCTTGCTTCATGCGCTGGAACAAGGATGAGCTGTTTTTCACCGTGGACTCCTTCCTGACGCCGACAATCGTGTACGGGATGAATTTCAAGGACGTGCCCGCGAACAAGATGCCGGAACTCCGGGTAACTAATCCAGAATATTAAACTCAAGATTGTTAGGTTTACAAAGACGGATTAGATTAATCTTAGTTACGTAGAAAACTACAGTTATAAGAAATTTACAGTTAAACTCCGTAAAAAAGATCAAATAAAGTGGAATTTTGTAAAGTAATTTTTTTAGGAGATCCGTCGCGTCAAGTTGAACAACATGGACGTCTCGGAATTCGAGACTCGTCAAATAAAAGTGCCCAGCCGCGACGGGACCAAGGTCAACATGTTCATCATCTGCCGCAAGGACATTGAGCTGAATGGCAAAAACCCGACATTTTTGAATGGATACGGTATTATCGACTGTTTTGATGGTACTTATTTTTAGGTGGGTTCAACATCCCGGATGTGCCGACCTTCTCGATCACCCGGCTCTGCTTCCTCAAGTACTTTGGAGGCGTTGTGGCTGTTGCTAATCTGCGAGGCGGCGGGTAATCCTTTTTTCTATCCTTTAACGCCCTTTTTCAGGGAATACGGCGAGAAATGGCATCAAGGAGGGATGCGCGAGAATAAGCAAAACACATTTGACGACTTCCAAGCTGCAGCGAAGGCGCTGATCGATGCCAAGTATACGTGCCCTGAAAAGTACGCTAAAATCTACATCAATCGAAAATTACGCTGTTTAGGCTTGCGATTCAAGGCGGCTCGAATGGTGGTCTCCTGATGGGCGCGTGCTCTCAACAGCGTCCGGAACTTTTCGGAGCCGTCATCAATCGAGTCGGGTAGCGGAGCCCTTATTTCGGTTTCAAATCCATTTCCAGCGTCCTCGATATGCTCCGCTTCCACAAATTCACCATTGGCGCGGCTTGGGTCCCCGAATATGGAAACCCCGATGAGGCCAAGGATTTTGAATTCCTTTCCAAGTTTGTGAACGCTTAGAAAGTATTCTTTCTTTCAGGTACTCCCCACTCCACAACATCAGCTTCCCGAGCAATGGACAATGGCCCGCCACGCTGCTGATGACGGCTGACCATGATGATCGCGTCGTGCCCGCCCACACCCTGAAATATGTAGCCGAATTGTATCATAAGGTACGGTTTTAATGCTGTTTTTCTTGTTATATGCAAAAACGTTGGAAATGGCTATTAAAAAGGCAAAATTTTATTTTTTTTCGCTCAGTGAGTTATTGAAATTTTTCCTTGAAGTTGTCTATTTAAAATACGACTGAATTTCAAAGGGTTTAACGTCTAAGCTTCACAAGTTTTTGGCAAGAAAAACAACAAACTTAATTCGACCGGTTTTCTGCCAAATAATTCCTTTAGAAAATTTTTAAGCAGGACTTTATTTGTTTTTTACTTGAAAAAAAAAAAAAACAAAAAATTACTTGATATATACCTTGCGAGACATATTTCATGTTGTTTAGGCGAAACAACAGCCAAGCCAGTCGCAGCCCCTTCTCGCCCGAATCGAAGTATCCGCCGGGCACGGGGCCGGGAAGCCGACCCACAAAGTGGTATGAATTTGGGTTTTTGACCAGCAAAGACCCTCTATTTTTTAGATTGCCGAATATGTGGACATGTACTCCTTCTTGCAGCGTGTGCTCGACCTTGAATGGCGTGGCTAGATGATTTTCCGCTCGTTTTCGATTTATTTCCGCCTGTTTGTTTGTGATTCCCAGAGATTTTTGCGTTTTTGTCCCATTCTTTCCAACTCTTCTCTTCTAGTGCAAGTATCGAATTTATCATGACTTCATACAGGTGATTTTACCAGTCAACTAATGTCGATAAATCTTTGGATTTATATATATTTTATTAGCGGAGAACCTACATCTCAAATAGTTTTTGACTTTTTCCTTAGACACGCCGCCAAGCTCCAGACTACAATTTTTTTGTTTCGTTTTCCAGACTGCCCTTGCTTCTCAATGATCGCGGCTAGACTGCCCTAGGTTCTTCAATGATCTCTACTAGCCTGCCCTCGCTTCCTCAATCATCTCTCCTAGCCTGCCCAAGGTATCTCAATGACCTCTGCTAGCCTGCCCTTGTAAGAGAAATTTTCTGCTGCTTTTAGCTCGCTCCCACGCCGCCAAACCACAGACTACAATTTCTTTGGATTTCCGTTTTGCAATTTGCGTCAAAATTCCTATGAGGTGGGAGGTGTCAAGCTCGGGGGGCCACCTGGACCGGCAAATATTTGGCCTTCCGATCGACTACTCCATTTAGCCCAGCAATTGCGCCCCGCAGTTTTTCATAATCTCCATTTCGGAGCGACCCCTATTTGCCGAGGGGGCTCTTGATTAAGTTTTTGAGGACGAGATATCGGGGTGGTTTTTTCGTTCGGGGGTTACGGTAGCGGATTTGCTTTATCTCACTGGATCCAGCATTCTCTTGCTCAATAGCACCGAAATCTAAGAGCGTTCGAAAGCAGTACTAAGTGGTTTTTCATGTATTTCTCTCTCTCTCTCTCTCTCTCTCTCTGCCTCTCTCTCGGTATGTATAGCTCTCTCGCTCGAAAAATTTCAAGGGGGCAACGTGCGGGTTTTTGAAGGAATTCCGGGAAATTGAGGCAGGCTAGGAGAGATCCTTGTGGAAGCGAGGGCTAACAAGGCTGTTCACGCTTGCCATCCATCGTTTCCCGGGTTCAATTCCGGTTGGAACCAATTTTTTGCTTTTTGCTTCTTGCCTTTTGCTTGCCCTCCTTTCCAATGGCCGGATGGAAATTTTAGTACCCCATTCTGGGGCCCATTTTCCGCGGCGTAGGCGGCCGTTCCCAGTGGATGGGCATTGTTGCGTCAACATTTGGCTCTTTTTGGGCCCTAAGGGCCACACTCACCGGCCCACATCTACCCTGAATAGTTGATGGCCAGGGTTGACCTCTCCCGGCGACGATTGTACACATCAAAATGAAGCATGATGGTGTAAATAACGAGTGCAGAGGGGCCGGAAAAGTGTACGAAAAGTGCAAAGTATGCCAATATCTCGCTTTTATACAGGCAGACGTCCTGAAAATTTTAGAATGGTTTTCGGAGCTAGTTAAGTTTGATGGCCCCAAGGGCGTCAAAAAAATTTTGCCGATCGGGCATCCCCCGATCGGCGTAAAAACGACTATTCTGGGGTAGTTTGATGCGCTGAGTTCAAATTTGTCTCTCTTAGACTACAAAAATTTAATTTTAGACTACAAACTACAAAAAGTCGAAAATCTCCAAAGCACGCCAAAAACACTTCTCCAGGGTGGTTTTTCGCGCTGAATCCGAATATAGCAATTCCGCAACGCGCAAACCCCTATATTTGATCATTTCATGACTTGTAAGTCACATTTGGGACAAGTCCGAGTGCGGTGAGGCGGTCCCAGGCTTACAACCAGTCATAATAACGACAGCGAAAGTAGTCAAAGGTTACCGCCTAGCAAGGTCCAATACAGCGAAGCCCCGTGGCTGGTCCAAACTAGCATTTATGCTTGAGCATAAAGTGAAATTCATTTCAGAAATCGGCTTTTATAGCGAGCTGCAATAACATTATACCCGCGGGACCCGATGGCATAATCACGTTAACCGTGGTAGGCTTGCGGATTCACAGCATTTAAATTTATTGTTGTTAAGTTTCAGATTTTCTGCGTTGTAGTCTGTAGTATATACGGGTTTACCCGTTGCGGAATTGCTATATTCGGATTCAGCGCGAAAAACCACCCTGGAGAAGTGTTTTTGGCGTGTTTTGGAGATTTTCGACTTTTTGTAGTTTGTAGTCTAAAATTAAATTTTTGTAGTCTAAGAGTGACAAATTCGAACTCAGCGCATCAAACTACCCCAGAATAGTCGTTTTTACGCCGATCGGAGGATGCCCGATCGGCAAAATTTTTTTTGACGCCCTTGGGGCCATCAAACTTAACTAGCTCCGGTTTTCAAGTTTTTTTTGTAGATATTTTTGGATTTAAGCTCTAAATTTTGACGAATTTTCTGGTTATATTTTCGTAAACTACAAGACTTCTGTGACTGAAACCTACACTTGGTTCACTGGCACATGGCAACCATTCGACCACACGGATTTTCCGAAACTCTTCGGATTTCACCGGATCTCCCACCCGAATTAGGGATCGCTCGCCAGCGCGGTTTTACTTATTTATTACACGCGACGTGGGGTTTTTCTTTTTCGCCGGCCCACGCTTTTTCAGAAATTTCGTCTTGAGAGAAACGAAGTCCGGCTTACGCCTGATAAACCAAGCCTGAGCCAAGCTTAAGTCAAGCCTAGGCCTAACTAGGGAAGTGCAAATAAAAAACCCAGCAAACCGCTTAACAAAAATATGGGTGTGATAGAGTCGGCGACGGGGATCCCGAAACTGCAATCAGAATTTGCTAAACGCTTAATACAAAATAGTTATGAGCATTTTAAGTTTTGCACTACATCCTCCGCCCTCCCTTATGAGCCCCTCCCAAAGATGGGTGTCCGCCTGTCGAGTGGTGTAGTGGCTAACAAGCATGCCTCTGGGGCGGAGGGTCTCTGGTTCGACTCCCCGGTCATGCAAAATTTTTGCTTTTTGGTCAAAGTCAACAACTTTAGACTTTTTCAAAGTTTCGAAGTCGAAAAGGTCGTTCTCTTAATTTTTAAATTTATGAAACTGATTGCAAAGTGGTGGCGGGAGTGTCAGTACACTTGCGGATAGGGCACTAAAAAAATTCATTTCTTTTTTTCGTAATGCAGGCCTAGACGCAGTCAATAATAAAGAAAATTTTAAAAAAATCTAAATTTCGGACTTCGAAACATTGAAAAAGTCTAAAGTTGTTGACTTTGACCAAAAAGCAAAAAATTTTGCATGACCGGGAGTCGAACCAGAGACCCCTCCGCCCCAGAGGCAGGCTAGCTAGCCACTACACCACTCGACAGGCGGACACCCATCTTTGGGAGGGGCTCATAAGGGAGGGCGGAGGATGTAGTGCAAAACTTAAAATGCTCATAACTATTTTGTATTAAGCGTTTAGCAAATTCTGATTGCAGTTTCGGGATCCCCGTCGCCGACTCTATCAGACCCATATTTTTGCTAGGCGGTTTGCTGGGTTTTTTATTTGCACTTCCCTAGTAAGATTTGGCTAATACTAAGCCTCAGTCAAGCCTATACTTATGCCTAGGCCAAGCCTAAGATAAGCCTAAGCCTAAGCTAAGCCAAAGCCTTAGCCTACGCCCAAGCCAAGCCGAAGCCTCAGGGCATGCTTAAGGCTAAGCCTAAGCCAAGTCTAAGCTAAGCCTCGGCCAAGCCTAAGCCAAGTCTAAGTCAAGTCTAAGCCAAACCTAAGCCAAGCTTAAGCCAAGTCTAAGTTTAAACCTAAGACTAATCAAGCCTAAGCCCAAGCCTAAGCATAAGCCAAGCCTAAGCCAAGCCTATGGCTAACCTAAGCCTAAGTGCTATCCCAGAAAGACCCTAAATGGGCCCACCCGAATCAAATGACCCAAAGTAGCTGAAAGGCCAGCGTCTGACTAACTGACCAAGTGGAGTGAGTGGCTTCCCTCCCATCCGATTGCTAATCTGGCATCTCCTGGACGGGGTTGTCGTGGGGTGGGCCCCCTTGGCCACAATCAAGTGCCCATCCTGGACCCGCCCCCTTTTTGGCCATCCCCGCACCCAGGCATGCCCTGGAGGCATTTCTTTTCAAGGGGCAACACGCCCTCCTGCCTTTCAACGAAATTTCCAAGAGCCGCTCACTTTTTTACGGCAGCGTTATTAGGGGCTATTGGGAGTTATTTTTGGCCCGGATAGCTGTAGGAAACCCCTAATTTCGCGTTGCTAGCCTGCCCTCACTTTCTCAATAATCTCTGCTAGCTTGCCCTGAATTTCCTACGAAAGTTTTTGATAGCTTGCCCTCGGTTCCTCAATAATATCTGCTAGCCTGCTCTCGCTTCCTCAATGATCTCGGCTGGATGACCCTGGATTTCTTATAGGGTTTATTGCTAACGTCCTGAATATTTCTCAAGTATCTAACAATCCCTGCTAGACTGCCCCTAATTGCGAGTGATAACCACAGATAACGAGAGAGAGAGAGAGAGAGAGAGAGAGAGAGAGAGAGGGCGAGAGAATGAGAGAAAGAGAGAGGGAGAGAGAGGCAGAGCAAGAAACTTATTTCTCAACTTCACGATCCCTTTAAAGCCACCAGAATCCCACAGGAACTATAAAAACAATAAAATTTTGAGGCGCATGCCATTTCTCAGAATTCAAGTTCGTATTAATGGAGGGTGAATGAAGCTTTTTGCAGCCGTGTCAAAAAATTGGCACCGGTGCTCATTAGCGGAATTAATTTCTTCTTTTTCTTGGCCCCATGGGATACTGAAATAAGTCTGGTTTTGGGGACATCAGGGAATGGCGGCATACCAAGAAATGCCACGAGAATATGTCCACCTGGAATTCCAACTTCTTCAAAGTGGACGACGGGTTCATGTTTTATAATGTTTCCCCTACTCCTTTCCTCAGGGCGTTAATCTGTTGTTTTGATCAGAACGTGAGAATGAGCGCCCGAACTCGGGTTTTTGGAATTTGAGCGTTTCTGAAATGGGTCTTTTCTCGGTCTCCAGCTCGTCATCCCCACACCTATTATCCGCTTCTCTCTCTCTCTCTCTCTCTCTCTCTCTCTCTCTCCCTCTCTCTCTCTCTCTCTCTCTGAGAGCTTCACGTTTGTTCACCTGCCGGAAAAATCCAGGGAAGCTCAATTTCTTTTCTTTTACTCCGTTTTGGTACTCGGAACACTCTATGTTCCATAAAATGGCGGAAGCAAAGAATCTCTGCTAGCCTGCCCTTCCTCAAAGAATCTCTGCTAGTCTGCCCTTCCTCAAAGAATCTCTGCTAGTCTGCCCTTCCTCAAAGAATCTCTGCTAGTCTGCCCTTCCTCAAAGAATCTCTGCTAGTCTGCCCTTCCTCAAAGAATCTCTGCTAGTCTGCCCTTCCTCAAAGAATCTCTGCTAGTCTGCCCTTCCTCAAAGAATCTCTGCTAGTCTGCCCTTCCTCAAAGAATCTCTGCTAGTCTGCCCTTGCTCAAAGAATCTCTGCTAGTCTGCCCTTCCTCAAAGAATCTCTGCTAGCCTGCCCTTCCTCCAAGAATCTCTGCTAGTCTGCCCTTCCTCCAAGAATCTCTGCTAGTCTGCCCTTCCTCCAAGAATCTCTGCTAGTCTGCCCTTCCTCAAAGAATCTCTGCTAGTCTGCCCTTCCTCAAAGAATCTCTGCTAGTCTGCCCTTCCTCAAAGAATCTCTGCTAGCCTGCTTTTCCTCAAATATTTTTTTCAGATGCTGCCCTCATTACTCCTGCTGATGGTGACCATTCTCCCCCCGCTTCGCGCCGTCATCTGCTGGCAATGCGGCGGGGCGGTGGGTGATTTCATGTCATAATCGGTTTCCGGAGTTCCAGTTGCTACCTTAAGCACCAATTTTGCGTAGGAATCGATTAAAGGGCTGCCGACGGCATGTGTCGATCCCCCCTCATCAACAAATTGGCAAGTAGCCAACAGGGGAGAGCGCGCGCCCAGGGGAGAGGCGCAGAGACATTTTCTTTTCCGCGCGTAACCGATTGACTATGCCGTCGGCATCCCTTTAAGTCTGGACGCAGTTTTAGTTTTTTGCTCTATTTAATGCCGTAATCAGTTGTCGCAGGCGCCTGATGCGTCTTTTTATCGCGTAAGTGGGTCCGCCAGGTTTTAAAATAGTGATTTAGTGTCGTAATCAACAAAACATCAGAATGATCCCAAGGTTTGAAGCCGTAATCGGTTGCCCCCACCTTTGAAGTCTCAAATTTATGTCGTAATCGATTCACCGAGCCCTTCAGTTTCCCAAAAAACCACATCAACAAGCGAAAGACCACGAGCAAAGCTCGGGCTCCTTCTCCGTGCTTCTTCTCCCCCCCCCCTTCAGGAGCTCGCCAAGAATCCACTCCGGTAATTCGATGCCGACGCTCGAATCGAGTTCCCCATTGTGTTGCTGCTTTTTCACCCCTCATCCCACTTTCACCCCACCCCCGATTTTGGAACCTAAAAAACGCGCGAAAAAGATAAGGAAGTCACTCTCACTCTCACTCGCGCTCTCTCTCTCTCTCTCCATTCAACGTTTTGAAACTACTGTTAGGTCATTATTTCCGGTGTGAAACAATGGCCATTTCAAATACCTGGGGCAGCATTTAAAAAACGACCCGGAACTGCTTTTTTCTTGAACGTAAAAGATGCCATTGAAAAAGCGCTTTTTGGACCCTTCTTCAAAGAATCTCTGCTAGCCTGCCCTTCCTCAAAGAATCTCTGCTAGTCAACCGCTCCTCAAGAATCTCTGCTAGCCTGCCATTCCTCAAAGAACCTCTGCTAGCCAACCGCTCCTCAAAGAATCTCTGCTAGCCTGCCCTTCCTCAAAGAATCTCTGCTAGCCTGCCCTTCCTCAAAGAATCTCTGCTAGCCAACCGCTCCTCAAGAATCTCTGCTAGCCTGCCATTCCTCAAAGAATCTCTGCTAGCCAACCGCTCCTCAAAGCATCTCTGACAGCCTGCCCTTCCGCAAAGAATCTCTGCTAGCGTGCCCCCATCTCCCCCCAGTTCATTTCTTCCGGCTCTCAACTGCCATGTTCCCCCTTGGAACGGACGAACGGCCCGTCGGGATGCTAATTGGATCTCGTGGGAGGGCAGGCTTTTGGTTCCAGACGAGGGAAAAGCCGAAAATTCGTCGAAAGACAACGAGAAAAATTGTGCCCATCACACCTGGCTGAGCACAAATATAGACATGGCCAGGTCCTGGGCAACTGCCAAAGAGGGGAATGTCCAAAATGTGCAGAGTTTCCCACCGGAAGCTGCTCACAAATGGCCCTGCTGCTATTACGGGGGGAAACACTAGCGTAGTAGTGGAAAGTGGAGCGTCGCGGATTCGTCGGAACAATCTTAAGAATCGATGTGAACAAGCTGTCTTGTCGAGTCGAGTATCGAGGCAGGCTAGCAGAGATTCTTTGAGCAAGGGCAGGCTAGCAGAGTCACTCATGGAAGCTCCGAAAATAGCGATTAGGGCAAACTAGCAGCGATTATTTGCGGAAATGCCGAAAATGGAATCGCGCGTCTCAAAATACCGAAACATACCTTATTCAATAATTTCCAGCCATATTCCGCGGGTGTTCGCGTCCTCTACTCGACGTGTTGCCGACCGGAGCGTCGCGTATGCGAACCTGGGCTGACCTGTCTACGCGCCACCGTCGACGCGCCGAATTTAAAGTTTATTCTGTCAGGTATCTACGTTCTCGCTTTAATATGCCGAATTTAATTCCGCGCGACTTCGCACAGTGGGTAGAGCAGCCGCTCTTCAATCTCGAGCCCAAGGGTTCGATTTCTGGGGCCGTAAAACTTTGCTTTTTGTTCAGAAGTCGAGTTTTCGCTTTTTTTAGTGGGTCCGAGAAGTTTTTCTGATCCCTCTGGCTTTAGTCAGCTGGCGCAGTCGGTAGAGCAGCCGCTTTCAAAACTGAAGCCCGAGGGTTCGGATTTTCGGGCCGTCAAATTTTTGCTTTCTGCTTAAGAACTTCAATTTTGCTTTCCTTCGTAGATCCAAAGAAGCTGGACCCCAAAAATCAATCCTCTGGCCCCTATTTTCTAATGTTTATTTTTTGCGGAAGGGCATACGTGGTGGGGGCAGCTGGTTTCCGTGGGCTTGATGACGCGGCTCGTCCCCCTACCCCCCATTTTGACGGCTCATTTCTCCGGCCGTTTTACTGGCTGTCCCTTGAACGAAAAGCCATCGGAGAAGCTATAGAGAAGCACATCTGGCAATTTGTGACCCGCCAGCTAAACATCAAAAGGGGGTTTATTCAGCACGAGAGTCCTGCAGTGGGGGGGGGGGTTGAAAAGTTGGCGTTGTCGTCATCACCTACTACTGGTGCGATTTCAAAGGGAAGTTGATTAAAGGGGCCGGGAGGTCTGAAAAATTTGGGGGGATTTACTTCCTCAATGATCACTGCCAGCCTGCCCTCGCTTCCTCAATGATCTCTGCTAGCCTGCCCTTGATTCCTAATGACATCTGTTAGCCTGCCAAGCATTTAAATGATACCTGCTAGCCTGCCCCCTCTTCCTAAAAGATCTCTGCTGGCCTGCTCTCTCCCCCCTCTCTCTCTCTCTCTCTCTCTCTCTCTCTCTCTCTCTCTCTCTCTTTCTTCTTTCTCTCCTCTCTCTCTCTCTCTCTCTCTCTCTTGCTCTCTCCCTTTAAAGGTACCATCAAGCTAACCGGATTTTTGGATTCTCCAGAGATTCGCTCTTGCAAAAACTCTCCCCGAAAATCGTTTCAATGTGTGGGCGTCCGGCAGGTGTTTTCTTCAATCGAGCCGGGGAGAGGCCGTTTGGGAGGGGAAATTCGATTTGGGCCGGATTTGGGGGCGGCCGCTGTTCCGCAGCATTCCGATTTACAAGATGATGGGGAGGGGGAGATGGGGGGACAAGTGTTTTGGGCTAGGAGAAGGCTCTAGGGGGAATGCTTAGAACTACAGCATAAACCGGAAAATGCTAAAACCGGACAATCAAAATACCGAAAGGTCAAAGCTCCGGAAAGCCACTTGTCAAAAAGCAAAAAAATCACCGGCCGGGGGTCGAACCAGGGCCATCTAGGCTGCCAACTAGCGCATTACCATTTAGCCATAGGATTTACCTCCATTCTTTTGCTTAAAACTCGTTTAAGGGCTTAGAAAAGTGCGCAAAAATGGGCGTGGTTTTTGAATTGCCTTCCCAGTCCCTTTAAGCCCCCGGTTTCAGGCTGCCACCCTCCGGAAGACGGTCTCGTAGGCTGTGAGACTCACCCCATCCCTCACTTCAACGCCACGCTCCGCCGATGCGTCTGTCTGGACGAGAGGTGTCAGAGGGACTTTCCGAAGCCGAGCAGTAGGTTCTAACGCCAGGAATTTGCCTTCCACGTCCCGTTAAAGCGCTATATATGCTAATTTCTAGAAGATTGCGGGCCAACACCGAGTGTACCATACCCAAAAGTGGACCCTGACGACAACCTCTTCACAAATTTGATCAACAATATTGAGGAATCGGATGAGAAACGGACAGGTTAGTACTGTAGTTACAGTATTTTTACGGTTAGACTACATTAACTGGCTACAGTAATATCCTCACATTATTCCGAAAATCGTCAATTACGGCGAATACCCGAATTTCCAGAAAATTCCGTCGAGTTCCGGTCATCAGAAGAGGAGTATCGGTCGTTGAGGGAACGGGAGAAGCCGGCGAAGGTAAGCAGGCTAGCAGAGATCAATGAGGAGGCGTGCAGGCTAGCAGAAATCATTGAGGAAGAGAGGGCAGGCTAGCAGATATCATTGAGGAAGGGAGGGCAGGCTAGCAGATATCATTGAGGAAGCGAGGGCAGGCTAGCAGAGATATTGAGGAAATGAGGGCAAACTAGCAGAGATTTTGAGGGTCTTTTATGCGTTATACAATTCTATTTTAGACCCCAAACCACGAGCGAGCTTCATCTGAGCGTGGCTATCAGCCTTCCCCAGTCCAAAGCCCAAGCTACTACCGAAAAACGACAACGAACGAAAAATTGGCAAGCCGAACGTCAGCGGCTGCTCAGCTTTTCTCATTTTCTCTCGCTGTCTCCCTATTTTTCTCCATAAATCTGTGATCATGCCGTTTAGATTCTCACCAAAATACGGGTCCGTTTTGCATAATTGATATTTTTATCTAGAACCGATCGTGATTTTGTGTAGTTTGTAGCATACTACTGTATCTATCAGAGATTGCCTTCCGGAATCCCGAATGGACCCGCGATTCTACTTCCATATCCGTTGCTCACCTATTAATTTGTGTTTTTGGGTTGATAAATGTATTTTTTGAGAATTGTGTTGTACGCAAAAAACTCTGCTAGCCTGCCCTTCCTCAAAGAATCTCTGCTAGCTTGCCCTTCCTCAAAGAATCTCTGCTAGCCTGCCCTTCCTCAAAGAATCTCTGCTAGCTTGCCCTTCCTCAAAGAATCTCTGCTAGCTTGCCCTTCCTCAAAGAATCTCTGCTAGCTTGCCCTTCCTCAAAGAATCTCTGCTAGCTTGCCCTTCCTCAAAGAATCTCTGCTAGCCTTGCCCTTCCTCAAAGAATCTCTGCTAGCCTGCCCTTCCTCAAAGAATCTCTGCTAGCCTGCCCTTCCTCAAAGAATCTCTGCTAGCCTGCCCTTCCTCAAAGAATCTCTGCTAGCCTGCCCTTCCTCAAAGAATCTCTGCTAGCTTGCCGTAAATGAGAAATCAATATGAAAAACGGAAACCGATGCGTCAGGAAAGCAGTACGCCGATTTATGCGTCAGTTTCCTAGCCAAAACAATGCGATATTCATTTAAAAAAATATGCTTGAAATCCAGACTGTTTTCCTACACCGTTTCGTTCCTTCGGTTAATTTTGGCGGCTTCAAATTTCATCCAAAATTGCCTAAATGTGTTATGATATCTCTAACAGCGTGCCCTGTACATAGTAAATAAACGCATAGAAATGTATTTTTTCAGAATTACAGTAATTATAGCCTGATTTAGGTACCCTCTTGTTCTACCTTGGTGTTGGAGCAGTTAACATTGATTTGTTTCGCCTTAAAAAACGTAATCGAACATCAGAATTTTTTACAACGATTTTTTATGTGAGAATGGCGCATCAAGCGTGCCAAAATTCGTATTCAACCCCCGCTTCCGGAAAGCTATAGATCTGGGGCTGGCAGGGTTCCGGAATTCTGCATAATATTGAGCTGGATCTAACTAAAGCCAGCTTTATAGCTACATTTCACCAGAAACACTATACCAATCACGCTGAAAATTTGCGAGTACGAAACAATGCTGCTTCCGCACCTGTTCGCCAAATTTCATGAAAATCGGATATAATTTGACAATTTTATGATGCTTAGAATTTGCCGTCAATTCAGGTGCGCCAAAAAAGGCCTGACTCATATGCAAAAATCAGTGTCATTAATGTGCAAAGTTGTTGACCCTTCCTGGGTGCATAGTATTGTAGTGTAGCGCATTGTTGTGCCTGCGCGCGCTCGAGTATTTTGTGGCTGGTGCTCGCTGCGAGGCCGTACTCCCTGGAAATGCTGCAGGGTCTATCTCCCCCTCTCTCTCTCTCTCTCTCTCTCTCTCTCTTTCTCTCTAGCTCTCTCTCTCTCTCTCTCTCGAGTACAGAGCAGAGTTGATTGTTCGCTCATCGGTAGCGATCATCACCTATCAATTCCGCCCATCTATCACCCCCAATCATACTCATTATTTCCGCCCCAGCCTCCTATTAACGATATTGATTTGTACTACTTTTCTCGCTGTTATAGCCCCAGGGTATAATACGGAAATTACGCCTTTTAGTTCGTCCATATCACAAGTGTTCCTGGGTTCGTAGTTTTCTGGTATACCAATAAGATTCCCAAAATGCCCTTCCCCTAGGAATCTCTGCTAGCCTCCCTTTCCTCAAAGAACCTCTGCTAGCCTGCCCACCCTGCTTGAAGATGTTCTGGGCATATTCCTTAAGGTCCTTTGCAAACAACCATTTCCCGGAAAAAAAAAATTTTCTTTTTTTTTTTTTAAATTTTTTCGTAATGTCGTTATCGCCGTTAAAGCCCGATAACTTAGTAAGTCAGGGTACGGTACCCCATAAAACGTCTCGGTACACTGATCGAAACTAAATTTTGCGTTTTTCCATGCCAGTTTTTTTGTTCCGCGGTTTTCTAACTAGAAAATTCCGCTAAAGAAACCTTCCGATTTCCTACACGTCTTTACTCTACTATTTTCAGTCGCTAAACCATGCCTCGCTCAATGTTCTGGGCGTTCCTCGGCCTACTGCTCCATATGCAAATTGCTGACGGGATCTCGGCAAAATATCAGCAGGAGAGGTGGGTTTTAAAAAGCGGGTGTTTTCAAGTTTAAATGCTAGAAAAAAGCAAAGTCAGAAAGAGAGAGCAAGAGAGATAGAGATGAGAAACAGTTATGTTTTTAGTAGCTCATCGGAAGAAGAAGACAGTAACTGGCAGTGTGGGACGGATTTTATTACAAAGGCGATGAGCGAGGGGCAGGTGGAGACGGATTGTCCCACGCTTAAAGGTGAGTGGCGAGCGATCTATAGCTCTCTCCCTCCGTCACTTACTCTCTGTCTCACTGTCTCTCTGTCTCTCGCTCTCTAGCTCCCACTGACTCTCTCGCTCTCTCTCGCTCGCTCTCTCTGCCTCTCTCTATCCTTCCTAGCCAAACCAGAATTGACTCCTGAAGGCAAGCAAGCAAGATCTTTTAGGAAATTTGATCCTACGATGTAAAATTTTTACAGTCCCAATCAACAATTGCTGCCTGGCCCACGATAACTGCTACGATCAGCAACTTGGGCGGAAGTACTGTGACGACATTTTCTGCCATTGTCTATTGGTGCGGCTAAAAAATACGTTATCTACCGTAACCCTAGGTGGCCACTGAACCTGCCGAGATCTGTTTTAAAGAGGACGCGCCGCTGTTCTGCAGTCTGGTCCGACAATTCGGGGAGGCGGCTTATAAGTAAGGGCTATCTCTGTCTCTCTCTCTCTCTCTCTCTCTCTCCTCCTTCTTCTCCCCTCTCCTTCGATGCTCGCTCTCAATATAGTTTCTCCCCTCTCTCTCTCTCTCTCTCTCTCTCTCTCTCTCTCTCTCTGCTGTCTCTCTATATCTCTCACACAGCTTTCTCTCTCTTTCTTTCTCTCTCTCTCGTCCATAGTCAATTTTTTTCAGCGCTTCCGGTCCCCTCGCTAGAGCTACACCTCCACCCCCACTCGCCACTACGGTAGCCACAGCACCGACGAGGCAAAATACCCGCCAGCCCGGATATTCAAGGCCCAAACTCGTCCCTATCGACACAAACGTTGGGGCTGCTCAACCTGTGCAGCCTGTTCAGCCGGCACAACCTGTTCGCCCTGTTCAGCCCATTCACCTTGTTCACCCGGCCGGACCCAGGACTCGCTCTCAAAGGTGAGAAAGTAGTTTTAGACCCCATGCACTAATGGCAGGGCGGGGAAAGATGAACTGCACGTTTTTCTAAGCCGTCTCTGCTGTACTCCTTTAAAACGTCATTTTTCAGGTTCACCCCAGCCAATTAGCCAAGGCTCGACGCTCAACAGCTCCATTCGTAAGGTTTTTGCCAGAATTTACGTTACAAATCGCGGGTATATCATAAAGTTTTTTGCCAAAAATTGATCTAAACTGCAGGGAAATAAAGAGATATAGAGAGAAAGAGCAAGAGAGAGAGAGAGGGGCAGAGAGACAGAGAGAGATAGAGAGAGAGAGAGAGAGAGAGGGGGGCAGAGAAGAGAGTAGAGAGAGAGAGAGAGGAGAGAGAGAGAGAGAGAGGAGAGAGAGGCAGAGAGAGAGAGAGAGAGAGAGAGAGAGAGAGAGAGGCAGAGAGAGAAAGGCGAGAGAAAGAGATTCAAAGATTTACAACATGTCGTATATCTCTGTCGGGCGCCAGTGATTTTATTCACCATTAAAAGGCTCGATTATCGAAAAAATGCCGAAATCTCACTTTTTGCGGGACAATATGATGGTCGCGGTCTTTGTGGCACTCTTGCTCGTAGGACCGGCTTATTCGTAAGTTTCTTCACAGGCTGATTACATGCAGGGCTCAAACCTAAGCCCTAAGCCTAAGCCTAAGCCGAAGCCTTGTTGGAAAAACTGGACCGCAATTAGTGAACAGTTATTCCACAACAGAGTACCGGACTGGTGGCAATGCGGAAGCAACGACGCCAACAGGCTAGCCGCTTACGAGTCCATCGACGGCGCCTGTTCGGTGCTGGCTGGTCAGTCGGTTTAAAGGTCCCCCCCCCCCTTGGGGGGGCCCCCGCCCCCCCGCCCCCCCCCCCCCCCGGGCCCCCCCCCCCCCCCCCCGCCAATAAACCTTTCCTTTCTCCCCTTCTCCCCCCCTCCTTTCTTTTCCCAATCCTATTAATTAAATCAAAAACCCTATTTTTTTTTTTGAGTTTTTCTTTAATGTTGCGCTCTTTATTTTTTATTTTAAATTTTCCCCCCAAAAAACCCCCACCCCAAAAAAAAAAAAAAGGGGGTGGGTCGCCCCCCCCCCCCCCCCGCGCCAATTTCAAAAAAAAAAAAACCCCCCCAAAAAGGCCTTTGTTTGCGGTCCGAGCCCCTTTAAAGCTATTGGTGGTGATAAGTATTGCAGAGGTTGTCAACAACTGCTGCCTCGCCCACGATCATTGCTATTCGAGACAGTTAGGGCAGGAATATTGCGACGATATGTTTTGTGACTGTCATTTGGTGAGCAAAACAGAGAGAGAGAGAGAAGAGTAGAAAAGGAGAAAAGAGAGGGAGAGAGAGGGAGCAGAGAACGAGAGCGAAACGAAGAGAAAAAGGATACCGTTACCCGTTATTTAGATTGCCACAAAAGGCTGGTTTATTTGTCATACAGTAGTCGTCCCGGGCTTCTGCTCCCTGGTCCGGAATTTTGGCGATGCCGCGTACAAGTTTGTTCACCTGGCTTTTCCAAGATCTATATGGTTTTTAGAGCATCAGCTACTCCCGGGCCAAAGGCACTACTGCCACCCGGAGATGCGCAACATCAAGGAGACTCCACTCATTCCTGAAATTCCTGGGATAAACCTGTTCAAAAATTATTCGATCCCATGCTCCGGAATTCAAGAGCGATTCTAAATCATCATCGACGCGCCGATTGCATATTCAACCCCTTGTGACGATTTACCGTCCATTAAAATGCTCTTCGATACCCGAAAAATCCTGGAATATCATTTTTTGCGGAGGCAGCATGGTGGTTGCGGCTTTTTTGGCGTTACTGCTCGTCGGGCCGATATTCTCCCAGATGGCTACCGGAGTTGTGGGTGACGTTAAAGCACTGGACAATCCTAGGCCTAACAAGAAGTGCCCTTTTTTTAGTCATCGGCGAAACCTTTCGCGAGATAGCTAATTCTATAGAGAATTCAATTCTGAACAAGCTATCGCTGTCCATTTTTGCGGAATGGCTGTCTCTGATTTTATAAAACTAGTGGATTCTCTTACCATGAGTGCCCTTCGAGCCAAAAGAGACGCTTTCGGGTGCCGTTTTTAAATGTTATAAAATCATAGACAGCCATTCCGCAAAAATGACCATGTTCATAATTCAATTGCGCTGGGTCGCGAAAGGTTTTGCCGATGACACCATAAGGGCACTCCTTGTAAGCCTAAGCCTAAACCTCAGCCTAAGCATATGTCTATGCCTAACAAGTCCCTACCGGTTGTAAGCCTAAGCTTAATCTTATGTAAGCATGCAAGCGCCGAGCTGGTGGCAGTGTGGAAGCGATTCGGACAACAAAGCAGTCAGCTATCGCGAGGTCCAGTTGTCCTGTTCCTCCGGAATGCACAGTAAGTGAAGGAGAGAGATAGAGAGAGAGAGAGAGAGAGAGAGAGACAAAGTGTGTCAGTCATTTCAAACATTTTATACAGGAGTTTTCAACAACTGCTGCCTGGGCCACGATCATTGCTATAATAGGCAGCTGGGACAGAAACATTGCGACGAGCTCTTCTGTAAATGTCTTGATGTGGGTGCTAGAGATAGATGGATAAATACAGAGAGAGATACATTGGGAGAAACATTGAGAGAGAGGGCGAGCGAGAGAAAGAGTTTCACACATTTAGATCATCACCGAAGGAACCACGCTATGCCGTAAGGGTGCGGCGAACGAGTTCTGCTGGGCGGTCGAAAAATATGGCAAGAAGGCATACGAGTTCGTTAATGATACAGCTCGTCATATAGTTGCCTTGCTTTATTTTAGCTTGGCTTTATTTTTAGCTTTATCTTTATTTTTATTTTTAAATTTCAGCGCATCGGCCACGCCTCGACCAAACGCAATACAGCTAGACGGAGCTGTGCTCCATGCGGGAAAACCATCTTAGAGCCGGAAACTTCTGAAATAAAGCGTTCGAGACATCCTTGAATTAAACTGTGTGTCCACGGATCCAAATAGCTACCAATAAATGATTGAAAACAGCTATAGCGGAGATCATTGAGGAAGCGAGGGCAGGCTAGCAGGGAACTTGAGGAAACCGGGAGGGGCTGTTTTGGGCTAGTTCCTCAAGTATCTTTGCTAGCTTTCGTTATCGGGCCTGGGCTTTAGAATTAGACTTGGCAAAGTTTCAATCCAGCGAGATATTTGCAAGCTGAAGCGGTGGAATCTTCTCTCTCTCTCTCTCTCTCTCTCTCTCTCTCTCTCTCTCTCTCTCTTTCTCTATCTTGCCCTATATCCGCACTCAATCCATCTCAACTTTTGCAGTTTCCGGGGGTTGGGCCAGTCTTTGTGAGGACAAATAGAGCGAACGGCATGCCAAAGCCCTATCCCCCCTCGCTAAGCACATCAAACCGATCCGCCCAATCGACCGGCCCGAGATCCTTTTGCTCTAATTTTTCTTTTGCTAACCCTTTGGTCCTCCTTTCTCCACCTCCACTTTCCATTCCACAACACACAACAGCCGGGGATCGGGGGCCCTGGGGCCCAGGGGCCCTGTGTTTTTTCTCTCGCCCAGCTTTTCCTATACCCAACGGCTGGGGGCTTGGCCTAAAGCTTTTGCCTTTCTGCAGCTTACCTGGCTGCCCATGGGGTGAACTAATCGATGAGGGTTTGCGCATTAATGCTACTTTAACGGCTAAATTTTTAAGACGTTTTATGCTAATTATTAACTGTTTTATTGGTTCTATGGCATTATCGGGGGCGGGGTCGATCGGAACCTTACCAAAAAAAACGCTTTAGAAACACTTCACGACTGATGTTTTGAAAAACTAAATCCTTAGAAAAATTCTGACCCCCCCCCGGTAATGCCAAAGTACCGTTTTATTTATTAAGTAAGGTACCGAATAATGCCGAATTCGAATTTTTTTTACGATTTTTGGTGAATTTGAAGCATTTTGATACGATTTGTTTATTTCAACCTTAAAACCTTGAAACTATGCAAATTTTCGATTTCTCACTTCACAAATTTTGTGATATTGAAAGCTCCCTTCTTCGAATTTTAACTTATGCAAACTTTACGTCCTTCGCCATAGCCAATTTTCACTGTTTTGCTGCTTGAATATGTTTTCCAGCTTTAATTTTTGATGTTTCGATTTCCAAAAAAACCCCGAGTTTCGTCGATATTGTAGCTAATTCAGATTCACTATCATTATTTTTTAATGTTTACAATTTTGATCCAGACGGCGATCGGCGATCCCGTTCTCGACGGTGGGTCCCACGGCCAGAGATGGCCAGCCGTCGACAGAGGGATTTTGATCGGAAATATTCTCAATACCGGTGAGTCGCTTTCTCAAAGAACCTCTGCTAGCCTGCCATTCCTCAAAGAATCTCTGCTAGCCTACCTTTCCTCAAAGAATCTCTGCTAGCCTACCTTTCCTCAAAGAATCTCTGCTAGCCTACCTTTCCTCAAAGAATCTCTGCTAGCCTACCTTTCCTCAAAGAATCTCTGCTAGCCTACCTTTCCTCAAAGAATCTCTGCTAGCCTACCTTTCCTCAAAAGAATCTCTGTAGCCTACCTTTCCTCAAAGAATCTCTGCTAGCCTACCTTTCCTCAAAGAATCTCTGCTAGCCTACCTTTCCTCAAAGAATCTCTGCTAGCCTACCTTTCCTCAAAGAACTCTGCTAGCCTACCTTTCCTCAAAGAATCTCTGCTAGCCTACCTTTCCTCAAAGAATCTCTGCTAGCCTACCTTTCCTCAAAGAACTCTGCTAGCCTACCTTTCCTCAAAGAATCTCTGCTAGCCTACCTTTCCTCAAAGAATCTCTGCTAGCCTACCTTTCCTCAAAGAATCTCTGCTAGCCTACCTTTCCTCAAAGAATCTCTGCTAGCCTACCTTTCCTCAAAGAATCTCTGCTAGCCTACCTTTCCTCAAAGAATCTCTGCTAGCCTACCTTTCCTCAAAGAATCTCTGCTAGCCTACCTTTCCTCAAAGGATCTTTGCTAGCCTACCTTTCCTCAAAGAATCTCTGCTAGCCTACCTTTCCTCAAAGGATCTCTGCTAGCCTACCTTTCCTCAAAGAATCTCTGCTAGCCTACCTTTCCTCAAAGAATCTCTGCTAGCCTACCTTTCCTCAAAGAATCTCTGCTAGCCTACCTTTCCTCAAGAATCTCTGCTAGCCTACCTTTCCTCAAAGAATCTCTGCTAGCCTACCTTTCCTCAAAGAATCTCTGCTAGCCTACCTTTCCTCAAAGGATCTTTGCTAGCCTACCTTTCCTCAAAGAATCTCTGCTAGCCTACCTTTCCTCAAAGGATCTCTGCTAGCCTACCTTTCCTCAAAGAATCTCTGCTAGCCTACCTTTCCTCAAAGAATCTCTGCTAGCCTACCTTTCCTCAAAGAATCTCTGCTAGCCTACCTTTCCTCAAAGAATCTCTTAGCCTACCTTTCCTCAAAGAATCTCTGCTAGCCTACCTTTCCTCAAAAGAATCTCTGCTAGCCTACCTTTCCTCAAAGAATCTCTGTAGCCTACCTTTCCTCAAAGAATCTCTGCTAGCCTACCTTTCCTCAAAGAATCTCTGCTAGCCTACCTTTCCTCAAAGGATCTTTGCTAGCCTACCTTTCCTCAAAGAATCTCTGCTAGCCTACCTTTCCTCAAAGGATCTCTGCTAGCCTACCTTTCCTCAAAGAATCTCTGCTAGCCTACCTTTCCTCAAAGAATCTCTGCTAGCCTACCTTTCCTCAAAGAATCTCTGCTGCCTACCTTTCCTCAAAGAATCTCTGCTAGCCTACCTTTCCTCAAAGAATCTCTGCTAGCCTACCTTTCCTCAAAGAATCTCTGCTAGCCTACCTTTCCTCAAAGAATCTCTGCTAGCCTACCTTCCTCAAAGAATCTCTGTAGCCTACCTTTCCTCAAAGAATCTCTGCTAGCCTACCTTTCCTCAAAGAATCTCTTAGCCTACCTTTCCTCAAAGAATCTCTGCTAGCCTACCTTTCCTCAAAGAATCTCTGCTAGCCTACCTTTCCTCAAAGAATCTCTGCTAGCCTACCTTTCCTCAAAGAATCTCTGCTAGCCTACCTTTCCTCAAAGAATCTTTGCTAGCCTACCTTCCTCAAAGAATCTCTCTAGCCTACCTTTCCTCAAAGAATCTCTTAGCCTACCTTCCTCAAAGAATCTCTGCTAGCCTACCTTTCCTCAAAGAATCTCTGCTAGCCTACCTTTCCTCAAAGAATCTCTGCTAGCCTACCTTTCCTCAAAGAATCTCTGCTAGCCTACCTTTCCTCAAAGAATCTCTGCTAGCCTACCTTTCCTCAAAGAATCTCTGCTAGCCTACCTTTCCTCAAAGAATCTCTGCTAGCCTACCTTTCCTCAAAGGATCTTTGCTAGCCTGCCGTTTCTCATAGAATCTCCGCTGCCTGCCCTTGCAAAATTTTTTCACGACCCATTTAAAATCCCAAATGATCTCTGCAAGCCTGCCCTCCAGCTGGCCCCATCCCTCCAATAAATCCCATAAATTCTCGAACCCAAAACAACGCCATTAGACATGCCGTTTTCGCATTTTTGCCGCTCCGAGGTCCCAGAACGGCTGGGCGAACGAGCAGGCCTTTCCCTTCGATTGATTTGTCCCGGGTCGAGAGAGGGTTTTCGGGCCTCTTGGGCGCACGTAAAAAGTGGGGCCGAGAATGTGAGGCGGAGGAAGAGCGAGGGGGAGGGGGAGATCTTTCCCTCTTGCTGGTCCTTTAAACTATCCCCTCCCCACAATGGCCGAGCAGGAGCTTGGCCCTTGAGGAGGACGGGGTTCTGGAGGCCGAGAGTGAGCTGCTGGGATTTGTGAATTGAGAACGAGTTTAATAGATATGGGCGGATTAATAGAAAATTTTTATTTAATGGCATTGCAAAGCCATTTAAAAAGATAGAGAGAGAGAGAAAGAGAGACAGAGAAAGAGAGAGATGGAGAATGAGTGAGAAACACATATCGAACTTCCCAAAGAATCTCTGCTAGCCTTCCAGCTTGCTCCATCCTTTTAAGAGCCGAAGAGAACCTCTGCTAGCCTGCCTGATCCGAAAGAATATTTGCTAGCCGACCCCTCTCAGCTGGCACTATCCCTTTAAAGCTGACGGTTTCCCGCAGCTTTCCCCAAGAAGCTCTGCTAGCCTGCCCTGTCCAGCCAGCTGAGTCAGAGAGAGAGAGAGAGGGGAGAGAGAGAGAGGGGAGGGAGAGAGAGAGCGCCAGTGAAATAAGTGTGTAACTCGTTGACCAACCCCCATTACTCTGAGCTCTCCGTCTTTTTATCTGGCGCCCCCGGGGTCCCTTGTCGTCCCGGGGCTACGACATGCTCCACCAGGGGGACGATTTCCACATTTCCGGCGGTCGAAATGGGGAAATTGTGAAGGTACCGAGAAACACGGCGAAACTGCAGAGTTCGAGATTTGAGGGATCTAAAATTTAGACGAGAGAGCGAGAGAGCGTGAGACAGAGGGAGAGAGAGAAAGTGTTATATCGTGCGTTTAACGTCCCTTTAATTCCAGCAAAACCACCCTCACCGAAGATGTAAACTACACGACCCACAGCTCGCGCTCCGCGTTCCATTCCGAGACGAGGGAGGAGCGCCAGGATGCCAGGGGAAGATCATCGAGTACCGAGATTGTTTCGGTGAGTTTCTAGCCCACTTTCTCTCGCTCGCTCGCTCTCTCTCTCTCTCTCTCTATCTCTCACCCACTCTCTCTTTCTCTCGCTCTTTCTCCCAAACTATGACTTTCAGGGCTCTGACACCCGCACCCTACCTGTATACATCGCCGTCCAGGAGTATATTGCCGATGCGGTGGGTCCTATACCTGCGCCTAAGCCTAGGCTTACGCCTAAGCCCAGGCCTAAGCCAAGCCTATACCAAGCCCAAGCCTAAGCCACAGCCTAGTTCTCAGCTGAAGCCCAAGCCTAAGCCTAAGCCGAAGCTGAAGCCTAAGCTGAGTGTCAACAAGCCGAATTTTAGAATGACGAAGAGGCAATCAGCCTGGAGCAAGGACAAATTGTCGAGGTGCTCGACAAGCAGAACCCCGTACGCTGGCTTGTACGCACAAAGGTGAGGAAAGAGAGCGAGTGCGAGAGCGAGAGAGAGAGAGAGAGAGAGAGAGAGAGCGAGAGTGAGAGAGACTACGATATACGCTAAATTCCAGGCCCGTCCACCGCAATCCGGCTGGGTACCCGGCTCCTACTTCGAGACCCCGACCGAATACTACAAACAGCGCCGCAGGACCAGGGGTACTGTAACTGGCCTGGGATACTGTAACAAGTGCAATATTTAGAAATCGAGGGCCCAGACAATGCCTCTGATGAGCAGGAAAATCTTCTGAAACGAGAGTGGGTCTTTCAAAAATTTATTTTTTTCTCATACTTGCATATGGTGAATTTTCCATTGCCATTTTGATCTATATTTTTCGAATGAATTTTTGTATGCTGGTTGCATTTTTTTCTGGCCGTTTGCCTGGAAGCTCTGTCTTTTGTTCGCTCTCACTATCTTTTTTTCTCCCCTACCCCCCCCCCCCCCTCTCTCTCCCTCTCTTTCTCCTCTCTTTCTCTTTATCTCTTGCTCTTTCTCACTCTCGCTCTCTCTCTCTCGCTCTCTCTCATTCTTTCTCTCAATTAAACGCATTGGCATATTTTATTACTTAATTGACATCGAAATTCACAAAAATGAGATCGATTCCGATATTTTCCGCTTGGCTACTCGAAACGGAACGGCTCTTTTGGCTGAGAAACAAATTCCCGGTCCTTGTTCTCGGTCTCCCGTTTCCGCTCGAACTCCTCGATTCGGTCCTAAAATAATTATTTATGTCTATCTTTATGTTAATTTTGTGTTTTTGTATCTGCAATTTTTGTTCTCTTTTCTTACTTCTGATTTAGAAGAAAACCTCAAACTCCATAAAGGGAGATTCTGGTTTCGAGCTTATTCAAATAAAACACTTCTGGATGCTAATTTCTACCTTTTATTAATTTTCATCAATTTTTCAAGTGCATCTGATCTTCCTATTTCATATATTTTGCTTATATCTAACATGCTATTCCAAATCTAAAAATTTTTGCTGCCCTTGCTCTAAAATTCACGAATATTTATATGGAACCTTGTGGAAATCTTCTCTATTGCCATAATATCGAATTCTTTGATTAAAATTAAAATTAATTTTTTTGGTCCTCACCCGAATAGCCTGATCCTTGACGGCTTGCGGAATTTGGAAAGCTTCGCTAATCCGTGGCGGCAATCGGGGGTGCCGCGCCGAACGCATTTTCGAGGGGGTAATCTGAAAAAATCCCGAAATTACTTTTTTGTTTGTGTTTTGTCATTTCATCATTCCGTCCGTTTCGTCTGGGGAGTTAGGCTATGTTTATACCTCATTGGTGCGTAATGGCCGTGGATGACCAATCACTTTTCTTCGCTTTTTCGACGTTATTTTTTTGTTGAATCACGAACCTCCTTTGTTGAATAATTACATACGCCGGGTCGCCGTAGCCTATATGGGAAAATAGGTGGCTTTCATTTTTGTCATCGAAATCGCGAGAATTATGCAAGTGAAGTACCTGGACAACCCGATTTTGTTAAAATCGATTGATGCTAATTGGAGTACTGTTGCTCCTTTTTTTCTTTCCTTGATTCCCTTTTTGCTCTTTTTAACTGAATTTGTTTTATACGGTATTTTTCTGCATCATTATCTCTACTTTTCATGCTAATTTTGATAAATTTTTTGATTTGTGCTTTTCTATCGAGTTTTTACAATGTTTTCAATTATTTTCGATCGACGATTTTCTTGATGCTATTGATGTTCGTGAAATTCTGGGCATTTTCCACTATCTCTCCTTCTCTCTCGCGTTCTCTATATCTTCTTTTCTCTCTCTCTCTCTCTCTCTCTCTCTCTCTATCTGTCTCACCACACTCCAGCCCTAGCTTACCTTAAATCCAGGCGGTTCCACGGGTCCCATTCCATGTCCATAGGTGATGAGCAACGGGTCGGTTCCGACATTGACAGCGCCTGAAAAATAATAACACTAATTTTACAAGCAAAAAACAAATGAATTGCGCCGGGCGGGATCGAACCCTCGACCCTTAGCATAGCAGGCTAACGCTCTACCGACTGCGCTACCTCGATACTAAGCCGTCCCTCGGTTTTTAATTTTAGCTAGCTGTTGAATTTTGAATTGAATTCGAATTTTTTTGGAAATTTTTGAATCCGTACCATTGATCGGCATCCGGACACCGACACCTCCAGGGGCTAGCGGTACTGGGAAATCCAACCCTCCGTCGAATAGGTAATCATCACCGGGTTCAACGTCGACACCTGAAAATATTGCTCTCCATCTCTTTCTCCCCCTCGTTTTCTTCTCTCTCTCTCGCTCTCTCTCTACTCTCGTCATCTCCGTATTCCACCAAAAACCCACCAAATGCCAAATTGTGGACGAATGGGTTGCATAGTGGAGGTTTGCAGCGGAGCGGCACAAAATTGCCCGGCAGCACTGATACCGGGATCGACGGGATACCGTCTGAAATAAGGGTTACTGTAGTGGAAATTGGGATTTTACGTCTTTCTCTCTCTCTTCCTCTCTCTCTCTCTTTCGCTCTCTCTCACTGTCTCTCTCTACATCTACATCTGCTTGTCTCTAGTTTCCAAATTTCCAAAATGACGATTGCTAGCCGACCTTTCCCCAGAGAATCTCTGCCAGCCTTCACCATCACTTTAGATTTTTCTATCAACTTCTGCTATTCTCTTTCCCTCTCCCGCTCTCTCCCTGCCACTCACGCTCTTTCTCGCTCTATCGCACTCTCTCGTTCTCTCTCTCCCTCTCTCTTTCTCTCTCTCTCTCTCTAGCTGTCCGCGCCTCTTTCCGCAAATTGTCTCTGCTTGACCCCCAGCCTTTTCCCCGATGAAATTTAAAAAATAAACAAACTGCGAGCCCGATTGAAAGTAGGATCCGAGGCGAGTGCCGCGACAGTTTCGGGTGATATCCCGAGTACATTCGTCGGTCCGTGCAGCGTGCCAACCCCGACTCGGGTATTCGGGCGGCCCACCTTTACGCCACCTAAAGGGCTTAGATTCAACTTTGCTAATTGGTTAAGCTATTTCTTTTCAAGTCGGTGATCCAGGTTCGACTCCCTGCCGCTGCTGAACTTTTAACGGGTTTTTTCAAGCCCCCCTTTTTTAAAGGGTTTTTTAAGCTCCCGGGACACGTAACGCGGTTGCCGTTTTTCTACCATAAAAATGCCGTAATCGATTGCGCTATGAAATGCGCATCGGCACTGATTTCACGGTCGTTTAAAGGGGCCGGCAAGGCAGAGTGTGGCGATTATGGGGCTAGGCCGTGTCCGCTACACGCAACGCACACATTCTGGCTTTTCAGGGCGTAATGAATTCTGGTACTTTTTGTTGACGTCAAAAACGGCATATGCGTTGCGTTTCGCGTTGCGGCACGTCAAGATCAAAGCAATCCATAGCCAAAAAATCCATAGCTTGCCTTGCCGCCCCCTTGAAAGGGAATCTAGCTAACTTACTTACCCTTGTAGTCCCATATTCCCCATCCCATGATCGGGACGTTGAGATTGCCATCCACCGTAACCCTACTTCCCGGGTTCACGTCGAGACCCGTGTTGAATTCCGAGTGGAATGGGAAGATTGGGGTCAACGAGGAGGCATCACGGCCTGGGTGGGGCTAAAAAGGTTTTTGTTCCTCAAAGAATCTCTGCTAGCCTGCCTTTCAGCCCTGATTCCTCAAGAATCGCTGCTAGCCGGTTTCAATTTTGTCGATGAACACTGCCAGCTTGCCCAATCTCCTTTAGTTTGTTTGCCTTGCCTGATCGATATCTCCCTGAGAACGTTTGCTACCTATAATTCCAAAAAATCTCTGTTAGCCTGCTCTTCCTCAAAGAATCTCTGCTAGACTACCCTCACTTCCTCAATGTTCCCTGCTAGCGTACCTTCCTTAAAGAACCTCTGCTAGCCTACTCTTCCTCAAAGAAGCTCTGCCAGCCTGCCCTGCCCCGTACCTGATAAAACGGTGGTAGATTGTAGTCCTCGGTCCGTGGTTGATATAGGGATGGGCGAGGTGGGTAGGATTGGCTCTCTATTAAAAATCGATACCTAGTACGGCCTGGCAAATATCCTTAAAGGGCCCCCCCCCCCCCCCAAACCCCAACCCCCCCCCCGGGGGGGCCCCCCCCCCCACCCCCTTTTTTTTTTTTTTTTTTTTTTTTTCTCTTTTTTTTTTTTTTTTTTTAATGAAAGAGAAAAGAGAAAAAAAGGAGAGGGGTGGCCTTTTTTGTGGGGGGGGGGCGTCCCGCCCCCTTTTACCCTTCCTTTCCTTTTTTTTTTTTCGGGAAAAAAAAAAATTTTTTTTTTAAAACACTTTAGGTTGGGAGGCAGAAAATAAGAGATTCTTTGCTCGAACTTTTGTCAAAACGATAAAGCATACCTGTTCCCGTCCACCATATTGCCAATATGGTTATGCCGAGGAGTTTGAGGGTCATAAAGGCCCGCTGAAAGTTTCAATTGAGAGGGAGAGAGGGGAGAGAGAGGGCGAGAGAGTGAGAGCGGGAGAGGCGGAGATTGAGAATATAAAGATGCTATTATAACAATTTTGCCATCTCGAGCAACGGCTCCCAATGATAGCCCAGAATGGCACCCGCGGCTATCAACCCGAGAGCCAGTTTATCCTGCCCCCCTAGCCAAGACCGGATCTCCCGCTTTTTTGGAGCTTCACCGGGAAAATAGTGTTGCTGACCACGGCAGGCGGTATTTCTTGTTTCTCTCTCTCGGTCTCACTCTCACTCTCTCGCTCCCACTCTCCACTCTCTCTCTCTCTCCGTGGAGCCTCTCTCTCTCGCTCTCTCTCGTTCATTCCCCCTCTCTCTCCCTGTCTCTCTCGCTCGCTTTCTCTCTCTATATCTCTCTCACTCTCTCGCTCTCTCTGACACAGGCACTTTACTTCAAAATTTACATATTCCTTGATTTTTACTCGTATTTTTTGTATGGCTATCACAAATATTAAAAACGTAAATCCCGGGGAACCTATGCCCAATTTTTTTTGAAACACTAGAAATTATATATTTTTAATCCTTCCCAGCCATTAATGTGTCCTCTATTTGCATCCTCGCAAAGTCCAAAAACGAAATTCCCCGGCGAACCTATGCCCAAATTTGCATTTGAGCATCCAAGATGTTGAAATTAATGCTCATTTTTAGTTATTGAATTGTTATACATATTAAACACTTTTAGCTTTATTTAATTGAATAAATGATAACACCGTGTTTTTTCAGCCAAGTCTACCACGATCTCCTCCGATCCGAGGAGGAATTTGTTGGTGAGCTCCGGGCGGCCGTCGATCACTATGTTCGGGTAGGTGAAATCTGAATTTCGAAAGGCAGGCTAGCAGAGATCGTTGAGGAAGCAAAGGCAGGCTAGCAGAGAAGATTGAGGAGAAGAGGGCAGGCTCGCAGAGATCAGTGAGGAACCCAGGACAGAATAGCAGAGATCTTGAGGAAAACACCTAATATTTTCAGGCTCTCGATTCTCCATCGGTTCCGGAAGCCATCCGCGCCAACCGTGAGCAGTTATCGCTCAACCTGGCCGAGCTGTACAACTTCCACGCCAAGTTGGTCATCTCTCTCTCCCTCCCTCCCTCTCTCTCTCCCTCTCTCTCTCTCTCTCTCTCTCTCTCTCTCTCTCCCTCTCTCTTGCCTCGACCCCCATTTCCAGCGTGATGCTAAAAGGTCTCCAATACTACGGCGACGATCCCGGCAAGGTCGGGCAGACGTTCGTCCGTCTCGAAGGGGATTTTGACCACCATGTCCAGTTCTACAAACAACTCCCGCAGGCGCTTGACCTCCTTGAAGTCGAGCCATATGCTTCATTCTTTCAGGTATGCCGTATGTTCTATCATTAATGCGCGTTTCAGAAACTGTCCGATCGCTCCGAGGCTGGTAGCCGCTCTTTTGCCGATCATCTGGCAGCCGTGGCTGATCGAATGACGCACTATCAGAATTATTTCCGGGTTAGTACTATCTACAGTATTCTGTAGTTACCATAGCATTTACGGTACCCTATATATTCCAGGAATTCGTGAAATACTCCTCGCGACTCGGCGTCTCCACCAAGGGCATGCAGAGAGCGCTCGAGCTCTGTCTCTCCGTCCCCCAGAGAGTATCAGGTATGCTAGCAGAGATTCTTTGAGAAGGGCAGGGTGGCAGAGATCCTTCAGGAGCCTTTAAAAGTCTAATTTTAGGAAAAAAAAAAAAAAAAGAAAAAAAAAAAAAATTTTTTAATTTTTTTTTTTTTATTTTTTTTTTTATTTTTTTTTTAATTTTTTTTTTTTTTTTTTTTTTCCCCCTCCCCTCTTTTTTTTTTTTTATATATAAATTTTTTTTTCAAAAAAATTTTTTTCCCCCTTTTTTCCTCCTTTTTTTTTTTTTTTTTTTTTTTTTTTTTTTTTTTTTTTTTTTTTTTTTTTTTTTTTTTTTTTTTTTTTTTTTTTTTTTTTTTTTTTTTTTTTTTTTTTTTTTTTTTTTTTTTTTTTTTTTTTTTATTATTTTTTTTTTTCTCCCCCCCCCTTTTTCCTTTTTTCCCCCCTTTTTTTTTTTTTTTTTTTTTTTTTTTTTTTTTTTTTTTTTTTTTTTTTTTTTTTTTTTTTTTTTTTTTTTTTTTTTTTTTTTTCCATCTTTTTTTTTTTTTTTTTTTAAAATTAAAAAAAAATTTTTTTTAAAAATTTATTTTCCCCCCCCCCCCTTTTTTTTTCCCCCCCTTTTTTTTTTTCTTTTTTTTTTTTTTTTAAAATTTTTTTTTTTTTTTTTTTTTTTTTTAATTTTTTTTTTTTTTTTTTTTTTTTTTCCCCCCCCCTTCAAAAAAACAAAAAAAAAAAAAAAAAAAAAAATAAATTATTTAAAAAAAAAACCCCCCCCTTTTTTTTCCCCCCCCTTTTTTTTTTTTTCCCTAATTTCAGACCTCGACTTCCTGGAGAACATCACCGGCTACCCGGGCGACCCGCTGAAGCTCGGACGAATTATACGACACGTAGGTTTTTGGGGGTTAAAGGGACTCAGCAGGTAAAGCCTAAGTTAAGCCTAAACCCCAAAAAGCGTAAAGCTTAAACCCAAACCTAAGCCAAGCTTGGGCCCTAAGCCAATGCTAAGCCAAAGCTAAGCTAATCCCCAGCATCAGCCTAAGCTAAACTAAGCCAAAGCCTAAGCCTGAGCCTCACCTAAAGCTAATCGTAAGCCCAAGCCCAAGCCTAAGCCTAATCTAAACCTAAGCCTAAACCAAGCCTAATCCTAATCCTAACCTACCTCTAAGCCTAGCCTAACCCTAAGATAACCCTAAGCCTAAGCCTAAGCCTAAGCCCAACCTTTCAGGACTCATTCCTTGTCTCCGAAGGCGACGAAACGACAACCGAGCGACGACACGCCTTCCTCTTCCGGAATAAGCTGATGCTCACCACGAAAATCGAAGGATCACCAACGAAATATGAGCATATCGCATCGTTGAGGGTTAGTAGTACTGTACGATACTGTAGTTACCGTATCTACCGTATCTACCCCTTAATCTTTTAGCTCGACAAGTATACGGCCCGGAAGTATGGTGCTGATGAGGATACGATTCACTTTAAGCCCTCCGAGTTGGGGTTGCCGACATTTAGGTAAGGGATTTGCAGAGATCAGAGATCATTTGAGATTTTTGACACTATTTGACAAAGTTCAGGCTCAAATCGGAGGACCCAGGCGGCGAGTACGTCGTGAAGGCGTGGCTGAAGGATGTGGAGCTCGACCGCGAGGAGTACGGTAAGTCAGGGGCAAGACATCACTGGAATATCGCGAAAAGTTCAAAAAATAACAGTTTTTAAATGGACTACGGTGAGTATCAGCACGGGATACGATTTTTGGTTTTAAAGGAACTGTGAAGGCAGAAGCGGGCCAGGCTAGCAGGCAGTCATTGAGGAATCGAGGGCAGGCTAGCAGAGATCATTGAGGAAGCGAGGGCAGGCTAGCAGAGATCATTGAGGAAGCGAGGGCAGGCTAGCAGAGATCATTGAGGAAGCTGATTCTGCCTTCCCGGTCCCTTTAAAACTCGATCTCGTCCCTCTTTTTTCGAGAAAGTCAAGTCAGCGTGGCTATCTCTAGGCTAGAAAGGGGGCTAGGGGTTTTATTTGCCTTCCACTTGTTCCCATTCCCTCACAGTCTCATCGCGTGGGCATATCCGACCGCTGGAGACACCCGTCCACAGGAACCGCGCGTAGGCATCGGCGCTGAAAAAGCGGAAAATGGATCAAAAACACAAACACACAAAAATTGGTGTGTCTGTCTGTTTGCCTGTGCATTAATTGGTTTGGTTTTTGAACCCGGAGGCAGGCTAGCAGAGATTCTTTGAGGAAGGGTAGGCTAGCAGAGATTCTTTGGGGAAGGGCAGGCTAGCAGAGAGTCCTTTGAGGAAGGGCAGGCTAGCCGAGACCATTTAGGAATTTAACTCGTTACCACCCCAATTACTACTCTAATAATGATACAACCCCTTTCATGCCCTGCCAGAGATTTGAGGGTGTCCCCCCACGGGTTGCACAAGAGCCTCTGCTCCTCCGACAGTGAATCGCCCCCGTTGCCTCTGCGTAGAGAGAGAGAGAGAGCGGAGAGAGAGAGAGAGAGAGAGAGAGAGAGAGAGAGAGAAGGCGAGAGATAGAGAGTGAGTCGTCAGTCCCGGGGTGTGGGGGCTGTGTAATGGGGGCCCTAGGACAAGCCCCGATCTCTCGCCCCGCTCCCCCATCTCCAGCCGGGCCAACCAGCCTTGTGGCCCAGGCTTAGGGCCCTAGGGATGACCCCGGGTGCACTAGTGTTGTTATACACACCATTAAAGTATTTTTTAATTGGTTACGTCATTATCTACCCTGATTATCTTTTTTGCTGATTTTCGGTCCATTTCGGCCTCTCTCTCTCCTCTTCGCTCTCTTTCGCTCGCTCACTCTTTCTCTCGCGCTCTCTCGACTCTCTCTCTATCTCTCGTTCTCTCTCTCGCATTCTCTCCCAACCCTTTAAAGGGACCGGCAAGGCATCTTTGTGCCCTCTGCGCAACCTCTGAGTTCCCAGTCCCTTTAACTTTTGTATTTTCTCGTTAAAATCCATAGGCTTTGACGTGCCGATTCCTTTAACGTTGGCAAAAATCATAAATAGCGGAAAAACTAAAATTAAAAATACCGAAAACTCGAAAAAAGTTTGTTTTGGAAAATTGGAAAAAACCGATATTTTTTTTGAAAAATCGGCATTTTTAAATTTTGCATTTTACGGTATAAGGTTTAATTCAACATGCTTAATGCAGAATTCAAAAAAATTTAATTTCTTTATATTCGTGGTTTTAGCGAGCGCTGGAAGCCGGTCAATTCGACCTAACCCAAGCCAATTTTCTGTTCAGGGGCCGGCAAAGCATGTTTTAGGAAGTTTTACCCGCTTTTGATTGCGTGATCGATCAAGGTTCTCCAAACTTCGAATTTTTGCTTTTTTGCACCAGCATCTTACCGGAATGTTGCCGGCAAAGATGCCCCTTTGGCTGGGCGGTGGATCGGCAAACATTGTGAGTCAGTGACGCCTCCACCTTTTCCCGCATATCCAATCGATAATTGGGGGATAGTTAGGGGGCAAAAAAAAGTCGAAAATTAAGCCTGAGCTTAAGCCTAAGCTAAGCCTAAGCTAAGCCTAAGCCTAAGCCTAAGCTAAGCCTAAGCTAAGCCTAAGCTAAGCCTAAGCCAAGCCTAGATAAGCACAAGCTAAGCAAAGCAGAAAATAAGCCTAAGCCTAAGCCTGAGCCAAAGCCTAACTTAAGTCTAAGCCTCTCGTTCCCACTATGTCTCTCTCTGTCTCTCTTTCACTCCCTATCTCTCGCACTCTCTCTTTATCTCTCTATCTCTCTCTCCCTCCCTCGCTCTCTCTCTCTCTCTCTCTCTACCTCGCATCATTTCTATCACTCTCTATCTCTCGATTTCTAGCTTTTCGATGGCTCGGTCTCACGAATTTTTGACCTCTCTCGCTCTCTCTCCCCTCCAATCCCCCTCCTCTAGGTATACCCGGTAGTGTGAGTGTCATCCGGGGGATGAGGTGAGCACCACCCACAACAGAGCCCGCAGAGAAACACATCCAAAAAATGGTGCTCGTCACCCTCTACATAATCGAGCTTCGCGATGCCGAAGAGGGCGGGCTCGAGCTCGTCGACCCGTCATGGTGTAAGTAGTATTGTATTGTTGTGTTTGCAGTATCGTCTCGGAGTACGACAACTCGTACCACATCAGAGGGGGATGGGCTGGTGGGCCCAGGTGGGGGCCAAGGAGGCCCATCTTCCTCTGATTGGAGATCCGAGTTTTCTGAGAGATCGAGCCCCGTTTCGAGACGATCATCGGCTGCATTTGGTAGAAATGATGTCGTTGTCCCTGTCCAACTTGTCCAAACTGTCAATTTGTAGTTTGGAGCCTGGCGCAGTCGATGTTATAACATCGAAACTTTTCGCAAAAAATGCCGACAAATTGGATTTAATCTAGGCAAACTAGCATCGATTCTTTGCGGAATTTTCAGGGGCAGGATAGCAGAGGTTCTTTGAGAAATTCGATGGCAAGTTTGCAGCACTTTTATGGAATTCTAGGAACAGGCTAGCAGAGATTCTTTGCGGAAATTCCAGGATGGTCTTGGCTAATTTCTTTGGGAAATTTACGCGGCATGCTAGCAGAGATTCTTTGAGGGATTCAAGGAGGCAGGCTAGCAGAGATTTTTAAAACCCGCCAAGCACGCGCAGCACACTTTTTTGAATTTTTTAAAAAAATTTTTAAATAAATTTTTTTAAAATCAAATAAAAAATTAATGTCTTTGCCAAAATCGGTGTGGTACATGTCGAGTGTATTTGTTAATAAGCCAAGGCATACAAAAATCAATTTTGTTTTTCAGGCCCGGAAGAGGGTCCCCCACGGAAGAAGGTCAAGTCACCGCCGGCCATTTCCCCCACTGGCTCTTCCGCTTCCCTCTATTCCGGCGCCTCATCCAGCATCGACTGGAGTAAGTTCTTTTGGGTTAAAAAACTATAAACTACAAACTATTCGGCTTAACGAGTTAAAATCAATTGTTTAGTAGCTCTGCACCATTAAATATTCTTGATTTTCGTAGGATTTCCCTTGTCGATTTTGCTCGTTGAAAGTGACTATTGGGCTCTACGAATCAAAAACATTTCGAATTGTTTATAGTAGTGTTCCGTTTTGCCCCGAACGACCTATCAAAATGTCACTTTTTATTGGAGCTCGCCGGGGGAGTCCAATGGAACATCTGGGGCAAATTTCGGCTTACTCTGTCTGTCTGTCCATGTATCGCTCTCTCTCGCTTTCTCTCTCTCTCTCTCTCTCGTTCTCTTACTATTGGTCTCGTTCTCTAGCTCACTAAAATTGAAAAAGAGCGTGGCAGACTAAACTGCAGAGAGAGAAAGAGATACAAAAAGCGAGAGAGAGAGAGAGGCAGAGAGAGAGCAAGCGAGTGATAATGAGAGAGTCAGGCGAGAGCGAGAGAACGTGAGAGAGAGCGAAAAGCGCGAGAATTGTAGTGCTAAAATTGCATATCGTAATCCGTCCTGTCACGCTCCCTTTAAACCCGATTCCGAACGCTTCCGGGGCATTCCTGGGGTTCCATGCCTCCCAGAACGTATGTGTATTTGTGAGAGCCAGCGGTTGATGGTTGTTTCTGGGGCGTCAGTTGGTCGAAAAGAGAGAGAGAGAGAGAGAGAGAGAGAGAGAGAGAGAGAGAAAAAAAAAAAAAAAAAAAAAAAAGAAAAAAAAAACCACCTCCCCATCCACCACCTACACCTCGACCCGTGGCCCGGCCAAAAATGGATTGCATTCCGGGGGTCGGAATTCAAAAAAATTTGAAGCGGAAGCGGAAAAAACCATTTTAAAGGAACAGTGACAGCTAGCTAGCTTTTAAAGAGACAAAGAAAATTAAACATTTTTCAGCCACGACGGGCACAACGCTGGAGATGCAGGGTACGCGCGTGACGCGTACACAGTACGGATTCCGCACGCTGCAACAGTCGGCCGCTAAGATGTGCCTGAAAGTGACCGGGTACCCCCTCCCGGACATTACATGGTAGGGTTTTTTTGTGAAGAGGGGGGGGAAAGGAAGTTTTTTTTTGGGGGGGAGGGGAAGGATAGTTTTTTTTTGGGGAGGGGGGGGCGGGGGAAATTTTTTTGAGGAAGGGCAGGCTAGCAGAGATTCTTTGAGGAAGGGCAGGCTAGCAGAGATTCTTTGAGGAAGGGCAGGCTAGGGAAAAAAATTTTTATGAGAATGGGGAGGACAAAAAATATTTTAGAAGAGGGAGGGAAAAGAAAAATTTTTTTTTAAAAAAAGAAGGCTAGCAGAGCTACTTTGCGTCTTTACGACATCCCAAAATACCGGTTTTAGGTACAAAGACGACGTACTCCTCCACGAGGACGAGCGGCACACGTTCTACGCCGACGACGACGGCTTCTTCGCGATGACCATCGACCCGGTGCACGTATGTTCATCAACAGCTGGTTGAGAGATGATTGTTTCAGGTCGACGACACCGGCAGGTACACATGCATGGCCACCAACGAGTACGGCCAGGCGTCCACTTCGGCCTTTTTCCGGGTCCTGAAGGTAAGCCTAAGCCTAAGCCCAAGCCTAACCTCTTTCAGGTGGAGAAGGAGGCAGCTCCCCCGGCCTTCGTCTCCTCCCTGCGGGACCAGGAGTGCAAGGAGGGCGAGACGATCGCCTTCGAATGCGAGGTAAGCGAATCTCTCCCTCTCTCTCTCTCTCTCTCTCGCTCTCTCTCGTTCTCTCGTCGCTCAATAAACATCTCATTCTTTTAGGTGGAAGGCTGGCCGGAGCCTGAACTGCTCTGGCTCGTCGATGACCAACCCCTGAGGCCATCCGCCGATTTCAAGCTCCAATATGACGGCCAGAACGCGAGGCTCGAGATCCGCGACGCGCAGCCGGACGATACTGGTATGTTCAGAGAGTGAGGGCTAGCTAGCCAAGATTTTTGGGGAATGTTTTTGGCGGGGCAGACTAGCAGAAACCCCTTGAGGATTATATTTTAGGCGTCTACTGTGTCCGGATCCAGAACGAGCATGGCAGCCAGGAGTCGAAGGCCAACCTCGCCGTCCAGGCCGACCCCGACAAGAATCACGTGCCACCAGAGTTCCAGGTAAGTCAGAGCCTAGGCCTAAGCCTAGCCTAAGATTGAGCCTCTAAGCTTAAGTCTAGCCTAAACGAATCGATACCTTTACAGGCCGTAATCGAAGACGTCGAATGCCGTGAAGGTGATGAGGTCCGATTCAAGGCCGTCTACACCGGCGACCCGAACCCGGAAATCCAATGGACGATCAATGGCATTCCGATCACGGAGAGCGAGAAGATCAGGCATGTCAATTAATGTGCTCATGCTCAAATTCATTCTCAAGCATCAGCTCATGCTCAAAATTTTCAGAATGATCTCCGAGGACGGAATTTGCATCCTGACCATCAAGGACGTCACCAGACATTTTGACGGCATCGTCACCTGCCAGGTACGATTTAACGGGCTTTCAAGGAGGCTGCCGGTATGAAAAGCGAAAGCTTAACCTAAGCCTAAGCTGAGCTTAAGCTAAGCCCTGGCCCAAGCCTAAGCCCAAGCATAAACCTATTTTCTAGGCAAACAATCGACTCGGCACCGCCAACTGTGACGCTCGACTTCGGGTCCGTGTTCCCCCAACACCGCCCACGTTCAGCACGCCGCTCGAGGACAAAGTAAGTCACTAGTTATTGTGTTTTTTGTGGTTTGTAGCCTGTCGTTTGTTTTTTATTATGGAATCTTGCATCTTCTAGCAAAGACCATTAGGGAATTCGGTCCTACTTTGTCGTGTATTATGTCCATCGTCCAGTCCCGTCCATTTTCAGGCCAAGACCCTCCGCCAGACGAAGCTCAAATGGGTCAGTTGTCCCGCGCGACGTCATCTATGTTTTTTGTGGAATTGTGAATGGGACACGGTAGAATACCCAATTTTTAGATTACCCAAGAAAAATGCGTGGTCACCTTCGAAGTAGAGGTGGCCGGATTCCCCGACCCGACGATCGAGTTCAAGCTCAAGGGAAAGACGGTGGGTGGAGTACAAGCAGACTAAGCCAAAAATAAGCCTAAGCCTAGGCGCAAGCCTAAACCTAAGCCTAAGTCAAATTCTAAGCCTAATACTAAGCCTAAACCTAAGCTTCAGTCTAAGCTTAAGCCCAAGCTTAAGTCAACCCTGCGCCTACGCCTAAGCCTAATCCTAAGCCCAAGCCTAAGCTCCAGGTCAAGCCTTAGCCTAAGCCTAAGCCAAAGCTCAAGCCGGAGCCTAAGCCTAAGCCTAACCTAATCCAACCCAAGCCAAGCCCAAGCCAAGCGTTAGCCTAAGCCTAATCCTAAACCTTTCCAGCTCCGCCACGGCGAGAACGGCGTGGAAATCGTGGGAGGTGATGGCTGCTACAGGCTCACCATCGCCAACTGCTCCATGGATGAGCACGACGGGGAGCTGGTGTGTACGGTAGGTCGCCAGGAGGGTACGGTTGATGAATTCTATAGGCTCGAAACGAGCACGGACAAGCCGAATCTCGCTGTCGCCTTTCGGTGGAGCCGCAGGAGGACGACTCAGTGTCGGCTCCGACTTTCTTGAAGGACATTGAGGATCAGGTGCGTTGAACTGCTTGAACATGATGTCGAAGATCAACGTTGCAAAACACCTGTAGGCGATGAAAACTGCGAAAATCCTTAAAAATTCATAGCCAAAAATCCATAGTCATGCCTTGCCGGGCCCTTTAAAGCCGCAAAAATCCAAAATTCCCCAAAAATCAATGCCAACCCCCGTAACCTGACCTCTGATCCCTTGCCAGCTGATGGCTAGCCTGAACTTGTCGAGCACCCCGGGGCCACACTTAGCTCACCTTAACCTCATGCCCCCCAGCTCAAGCTCCCCCTCCTCCTCCCCTCATGTTTGCGTTGGCGGAGGGACAGTTGTTGCTCTCTGCCCAATCCTCCTCCTCCCCTATTGCCTCAAGGGCCCACCCAGCCGTTTTTCCACCTTTTAGCCGATGGATCCCCACAACATGGGGCTCCTCCCGGCTGGGACCTTTGACACCGGGCGGCCCCTGCTATTCCACCCGCTTTTTATCGATTTCCACACCTAGTGGAGGGGGATGGATTAATTTAGTTTTTTTTTTTTGAGGTTTGATTAGTTACATACTTTTGGCTACTTAGAGCCGCGCCGCTCCCCCGCGCTCCTTTGTTCTCATTTAGCTCATTCTAGCCTCCCCCCCGGCTTTTTCGCGCTCCCCGGTTGCGGGGTTATTTCCTCCCCAATGATCTCTGCTAGCTTTCCTTTCCCTTAAGTAGCTTCATAATTCTGGAAATTCGTCAAAAACCTAGGAAGCCGTAGTCCCGACAGCTAAAAAACCGACAAATCTCGACAGTCAAAATCCCGATGGCTAGAATACAGACAACCATAATCCCGACATCCCAAATCCCGACAATAAAAATAACGACAACCAAAACCCCGACGGCCATAATAGCGGAATGTTGCAATCAAATAATTGGCATTCAGACTAGCATCAAAAATATTTTGGATTTTTGACGGCGGTATTTCCGCTGTCGGCATTTAGGCCAGTCAGAATTCTGGGGCTGCGGATTTTTGCCATATTTCCTGCCTCCTGAATTTACCTATCGCTATTCTGGGCGGGGGCAGGATTTTCGGTGTCGGGATTTTCGCCCGTTTCCGGCACAATTTTCGCTTCTGGGGATTCTGGCTTGTCGGGATTTTTGCTGTCGCTATTTAGGCCCGTTAGGAATTTGCCTGTCGGCATTTTCACTTTCCCTTCCTCCATTTTGGATCGCGGGATTTCGACTTGTCGAGATTTCGGGAGTGTCGGTTTTCCTCCTTGTCGTCGGGGTTTTGGCCTTCCGGGATTTGGACTGTCGCTATTTTCAATGTCGGCATTCTGCCTGGAATTCTACCAAACCTTACCGTCCACTTTCAGACCGTCAAAGAGGGCCAAGAGGCCATCTTCGAGACCACCGTCCGCGGGAACCCCAACCCGGAAGTTTCATGGTATATCAACGGCCATAAGGTATCTTAAGCCCCAGATCTCTCAAGATCTCCCCCTTCAGATGGACGGCTCGACACCGGGCGTGAAGATCAACGTCAGCGGCCAGGACCACAAGATCATCATCGACAGCGCGAGCTATGCTGGAACGATTTTGTGCAGGGCCGAGAACTCGATCGGTCGCTTCGAGACCAAGGCGAAACTTGTCGTGCTGCCGGTGGAGAAGCCGAAGAAGGCACCAGTGTTCAGACAAGGACTCGTAGATGAGACTGTCGTTGAGGGTGCATCTGTCGTTTTTGAAGTTGCTGTCGATGGAGAGCCGAAGCCGACTCTTGCTTTTACGCTGAATGGAAAGGCACTACAGGAGGGACAGGTAGGGTTTGGGTGATGCGCTATTTTGGCTATATCTCGAGGTAGGAGCATCGGATTTTAATGATTTTTATAGCAATCGAAAGCTTTTAAAGGAGTAATAGAATTACAGCATTAAAGGTACTTTTTTTAGCATAATTTACAGCATTTTCATTTTTGCTTTACCAAAATTTTGCTTTCCACCCCGTTTAAAAAGTTCGAATTTCGATAAAATTCGCTAAATTGGCAAAACTATAAAACATTGGGTTTTATACGGCTTTTCAACGCTATAAAAATCATACTGATCCGGTACTTCTCCTTCGAAATACGGTGTTTTTTCTAAGCGGTCAATGCAAGGTGTAACCCTGAGCCTTCTAGCTTAAGCCTGGCTGCCAAGCCTAAGCCCAAGCCTAAGCCTAGGCCTAAACCTAAACCTAAGCCTAATCCTAAGCCTAAACTAAACCTCATCTACACAAAAACTTACATCTTTTCAGAATGTCCGCCTCCGCGAGTTCGACGGTCAATGGAAGCTCGAGCTCCTGAACATCAAGCTAGAAGAGGCCGGTGAGCTCGTCGCTACCGCCACCAACTCCCAGGGCCAAGCCACCTCCACATCAAGGCTCAACGTCGGCAGGTACCTGAGAATCAGTAGTTGAACAAACCAAATTTCTTTTGCAGGAAGCCGTTCGCCCCCAGATTCAGCCAGACACCCAAGAGCCTGACTGTCACTGAAGGGGAAGAGGCTGTATTTACGGCAAAGGCTGATGGTCAGCCACTTCCCACGTATCTTTGGAGTGTTGATGGGCGGAAGGTAACGGAATTATCGTTAAGCCAGGGATACTTTGCTACTTAGCTGTTAGCGGGGGCGGAGTAATTTTAGAAGAGAAAAAGTCACTTTTGTTTTCTCGTCTTTGTTTTCTATTTTTTTTGCTAAAGTTTTAGGATAGTTTTTCTAGTTAAAGCATAGTTATATTTTACTAAAAATACTATTAAAATACTCCGATTACGTTTACTAAACATAGCTAGACTTAAACAAGTCTATCCCCCCCGATAATGCAAAAGAACCAAAATTCCTAATTTAACTTGTTAGGTCCGCGAAAGCGGCTGGGAAGGTGTACGCGTCGAAACTGTCGACGGCGTCTCCACCCTGCGCATCGACACCAAGCAGCACACCTTCAGCTCCACGATCTCGGTGTTGGCCGAGAATTCGGTCGGGAATGATGAGAGTGGAGCTCGATTGGTTGTCGAGAAGAAGGTGATTACGATATCTCTCTCTCGCTCTCTATCTCTTTCTCTCTCGCTCTCTCCCTCGCTCTCACTCGCTCTCTCTCTCTCGCTCTCTCTGGTCTAAAAAATCCCTTTTATACACCGTTTGTCGCGCGCTTTAACCTCACCAGCTACCACTAAATGCTTCACGAGCACCACCTCTGTATTCTGGAGCACCATGTCGTGTAGGTTGATGCTCACACAATCACCCAGCACGAGGAGAAGCGCCTGGAGACGACAACCACCATTAAGGTCACACAGGTTCGAGCTAAATTCCCAGTTTTATGTAGCTAGAATAAGCTCAGTTTTTGGTAGCTTTTGGGAAAAAACGTTTTTCCCGCTTTATCTCGACTTAGGAGGATCGAATCGGAATGATTTTCTTGGCATTCGAAAGCTCTTTATAAGCACAACAAAATTATGTATTTAAATTGTAAATTTATGACTGAATCTAGGAATCTTTTTCCAACAAAAAGCGTGTTCTAATTTCAATGGTGATTTTTCAAGGATATGGTTTTTGCGAAATCCGACTTTTCGAAATTCTGAATTTTCGGCATTTTGACACTTCAAAACGCTGACGTTTATTGGAAAAAATGAATTTTCGCGAGAAACTGGTGGCGTAAATGGCGATTTTTAACAATTTAGCGAATAACTAAGTTTTTCTAGTTGTTTAGCGTTAAAAAGAAACTAAGAGATTTTTTAAAATATGAAAATACGATCATTATGTTCCGCTTTTTAAGAGCTTTCGATTGTTATAAAAATCATCCTGATCCGATTCTCCTACGTCGAGATAGCCAGAAGTTTATACCGCACCAATGCACCTAACCTATCACCCAGAGTGTCATCATTTCCAGAGCCCTATCACCGAGACGACGACCGAAACTCGGACCACCTTCGACAGTGAGGGGAGGGAGACCGGCCGGGAAACGAGTGTACGTACCGAACTCGTCGGGCAGGAGACGTCGCACATCTCCACGAAAACGACTACGGAGCACGAGGCGTCCGACAGCGCTACACGGCTCAGCCAGCAGGCTGTGAGTCCGCATGCAACACTTGCACTTTAATCTATTCTCTTTCTTGAGACTTCGGGTCGTGGTAGGGTTTTATAGCGTAGAATGTTCAAATAATGTTCATTGTAGAATACGTAAAGCCTAAGCCTGAGCCTATGTCTAAACCGAAGCCTAAGCTAAGCTTAAGCCGAAACCGAGGCAGAAGCCCAAGCCTATGCCTAACCTGGGGGGTCGCGGGGGGGGGGGGGGGGCCGGGGGTCGGCGGGGTGGGGGGTGAGTTTGGGGGGGGTGGATAAATTAAGGAAAGTTAAATTAAAACCCCAAAAAAGCCCAAAATAAGTTTTTTTAAATATTAAAAAATTTTTTGTAAAAAAATTTTGAAAAAATTTTTTTTTTTTAAAAAAATTTAAAAATAAATAAATTTTTAAAAAATTTTTTATTTTTTTTTTTTTTTTTAAAATTTTTTTTTTTTTTTTTTTTTTAATTTTTTTAATTTTTTATTTTTTTTTTGAAAATAAATTATTTTTTTTTTTTAATTTTTTTTTTATTTTTAATAATTTTTTTTTTTTTTTTTATTTTTTTTTTAATTTTTTTTTTTAAATAAATTAAATTTTGGGGTTTTTGGTTGTTTTTATTTTTTTATTTTTTTTAAAAAAGATTTTTAAAAAAAAAAAATTTATTAAAAAAAAAAAAAAAAAATTCAAAAAAAGTTGGTTTGTCCCAAAAAACCCACAAATAAAAATTTTTTTTTTTTTTTTTAAAAAAAAAAAAAAACCTACCAATCTCGATCTCCCTGTCCGTGTCCATGTCCTCCTTCACGTCGTCGTCCTTTTTAGGATGGTTCCGGTCCATACCCGCCGCCACCCAGCGATGGACATCAAACTACACGCCAAACAGAAATCCGAGTCGAAAATTATGAAGAAACTACCACCACCACCAGCGAGCAGACCGAAGAAACGACCGAGACCTCATCGACCACCACCACCATCTCCAAGCCCAAAAAGAAGAAGCTCAACGGGGTCAAGAAGGCCAACGGCAGCTCCGATTTGGAAGCCTCGAGCCGGGAAGCCAGCTTCGATCGCCAGCTCTCCACCACCTCCTCGGGTTCTTCGATCCGTTCCGCCTTGGCGAAGTCGCCGTCGCAGAACGGTAGTCGCAAGAATGTCCGCTTTGTGAGTGTTCTTTGTATTGGTTCCATGTCGTTCGTTCTGTGCCTAGCGTCCTCGTACTTGTTGAACTTGACGGTCCAAAATCCGTAAAATCCATTTCCGAGCCATAGAAACTAAATCCCGTTCCATGTTTGGCAATTCAGCTTTTACACAACTCCTTTAGGCTGATGCTCCACGCGTCACGCGCGCGTTGCGGCCGCAGAACGTCGGCAAGGGTGACCTCGCGCATTATGAGGCTGTTATCGAGAATGCCGCATCGGTCGCGTGGACCCATAATGGACAGCCGCTGACGAATGGAGCACCAGGTAAGCGAAAGCCAAGCCTGAGCCTAAGCTGAAGCTTAAGCTTAACCCTAAGGCGAAGCGTATGCCTTGGCAGAATCCTAAGCCAAAGCCTAAGCCGAAGCCTAAGCCAAGCCTAGGGCTATGCCTAAGCTCAGCCTAAGCCTAAGCCTGATCCTGAGCCTAAGCCTAAGCTAAGCCTAAGTCAAAGCCAAGCCTAAGCCTAAGCCGAAGCCGAAGCTTAAGCCTAAGCCTACCCCAAATCAATCGCTCCTTTCCAGGTGTCAAAATCTCACAAGACGACAAATTCGAGTTCCGCCTGTCGCTTGACACAGCCATCTTCGGGCCTGGAACAGTCCAAGTCGTTGGCCAGAACCCGGGCGGACAAGCTGAATCCTCGGCCGATCTTGGCGTCACTGAACCCCCTAAGGAGACGAAGAAGCCCGAGTTCACCGACAAGCTCACCGACATTGCCGTCACGCGTGGGCAGCCCTTCCAGGTGGACGTCATCGCGCTGAATGGCCCCGAGTTCAAGTGGACCCTGAATGGGACGCCGATGCAGGTTCGTGGTTCATAAAGCGTTAGAACGTCTTTTTAAAGCGTAGCTAGTTCTAGATGCCACAAAAGCTCTTGAAAAGACAAAAACACAGCGTTATAAATTTCAACACTTCCGGAAATTGTCAAAAACGGATAGTTTTCCTAATTTAATTCGAGGTAGTTGTATCTGATTGGAATGATTTTTATACCATTCGAAAGCTCTTGAAAAGGCAAACAAATTAGAATCCTTAAATATATGCTTTAGTTAATTAAGGGCAAGAAAAATCATGAAAATAAAAACTCGCACGGCGTATAGCTATAGTAAAACATTAAAAGTCTGTTAAAATTTCAGCAATACAAACTCGCGTCCTACAACTCGATAGATCTCACCAAGAGCTTTTGATTGGTGTAAAAACCATTACGTTTCGATACTCCTACGTCGAGTTAGCGTTGAAAGCGTACCAGCCTGCTACGATGTGCCGTCCATTCTATTGCGTAAACAATTAATGTACAAATTTTTAGGACGGCAAAAACGGCGTCCACATTGCCCAGGATGGCAACAAGGGCACGCTGAAGGTCGATGCCGCTGATGATAGCCATCGCGGCACCGTCACCGTACAAGCCAGCAATGAAGTCGGAACTGCCGAGAGTTCCGCGACAATCCAGGTGCCCAAAAATCAAATTTTTACCCTCATTTCAGGTAAATGAGCCGGCCAAGGCCCCGCAGATCAGCGACGGCCCCTACAGCACGACCGTCAAGGAGCACGAGCAGGCCAAGTTCAGCGTCACCATCACCGGCACCCCAGCACCCACTGTCAAGTGGTTGTTGAACGAGAAGGTCATCGAACAGACATCCACGATCACGACAACGAGCTCCGGGACCGAGTATTCCCTGACCTTCTCGGACTCGCAGCTCTCACACTCGGGCTCCATCAAGGTGACCGCGCAGAATTCTGCCGGCATGGACGAGAAGCAAGCGTCCCTTACGGTCCAGCCAGGATTCAGCAAGCCCACTATCACCTCCAAATTGAACGACACTTCCGCAGAAGAGGATTCCCCCGTCCGCTTCGAGGTTCAACTGGATAAGCCCCAGCCTGGCACCTCAGTCAAGTGGTACCTTAACGGAAATGAGCTGAAGAACGGTGGACCGGTGCAGATTGTCGACCACGGCGATGGCACCTACCATCTAACCCTGGCCCAACCTAAACCGGATATGACCGGAAAGCTGACCGTAAAGGTCGAAAACCCGGCCGGAAGCGATGAACAATCAGCCCAACTTACAGTTGGTGGCAGCAAGAAGAAGCCGGTCTTTGAAAAATCCCCTCAGAACCACGATGCCTTTGTTGACGACGAGAGCGTCAAGTTCTCGGCCATTGTCCATGGTACACCGACCCCAACGGTGACCTGGTCCCTCAACGGCCAGAAGCTGGTTAATGGAGATGACGTCAAAGTCAAGCATGAACCGGAAACCGGCAAGACTTCCATCCGCATCTTCAAGCCGCAGTTGAACCATACTGGAACTGTGCAGGTCAAGGCTGAAAATGAGGCCGGAAGTGTGGAGGCCACGGCGCAACTCAAGGTCGAGAAGAAGCCAGAGATGCCCCGCTTCACGACCAATATGGATGACAGACAAGTGAATGAGGGAGAAACGATCAAATATTCCACTACTGTCGAAGGGTTCCCGGAACCGAGTGTGGAATGGACCCTCAATGGAAAGCCCGTCTCTCAGTTCCCGAATATCAAGACGACCAGTGACGGCAATAAGCATAATATTGAAATCGCCGAGATCCCGACCGATCAGTCGGGAGAGTTGTCTTGCACCGCCACCAACTCGGCTGGACACAAGAAACAGTCCTGCCAACTTCAAGTCAAACTCACTGGAGATGCCCCGACTTTTGGACAACAGCTAGAAGAACGATTGGTTGTTGAGGGAGAGTTGGTTTTGATGGGCTGTAAAGTCAACGACGTCAAGCCGAAGCCGAAAATCACTTGGTACCGCGATGGAAAAGAAATCCCCCAGGGAGACTCTCACTTCAAGCTCATCGAGAACCCCGACGGTACCCACCAGCTTCGCATCGTTGAGGCGAAACTGGAGGATAAGGGAAGGATCACGGTCAAGGCCGAGAATACCTTCGGAGCTTCGGAAACTTCCGCCTCTCTAGGTGTGACCAAAAAACGCCCAATGGCCAAGCCCGCCTTCCAGTCGGATATCCCGCCAACAACTGTGATGGAGGGAGAATCCCTGCGTGTCAATGTCCTCATCACCGGCGACCCGACCCCCTTCGTCAAGTGGTATATCAACGGGCAAATGGTGTGCGAGACGCCGGATACGGAATTGAGCTCCGCGAATGGTGTATATACCATGGTGATCCATGGCTGCACGACAGACATGACCGGCAAGATCAAGTGCGTCGCGTACAACAAGGCCGGTGAGGTGCAGACTGAGGGCCCGTTGAAGGTCATCACCCCGGTTCCCGTCGAGTTCGAGACGTCTCTCTGCGACGCGACATGTCGTGAGGGAGACACTCTTAAACTCAAAGCTGTTCTTTTGGGAGAACCTACCCCGGTTGTCACTTGGTATATCAATGGCAAGAAGCTCGAGGAAAGCCAAAACATCAAGATCCACGCCGAGAAAGGCACCTACACCGTCACGATCAAGGACATCACATGTGACTACAGTGGAAAGGTCGTCTGCGAGGCCATCAACGAGTACGGCAAGGCCTCCTCGGAAGCTATGCTGCTCGTACTCCCCCGAGGCGAACCCCCAGATTTCCTGGAGTGGCTCTCAAATGTCAAGGCGCGCCAGGGAAGCAAAATCGTGCACCATGTCGTCTTCACCGGAGACCCGAAACCGGAACTGACTTGGTATATCAACAACAAGAAGGCCGTCAACGGGACCGAGTTCGAGATTGTCACCACGGATACCACCTCGACGCTGACGATCAACGACTTCAACCCGGACAAGCATGTTGGAGAGATCATCTGCAAGGCGGAGAACGACGCCGGGGAGGTGTCGTGCACGGCCAATATGCATACGTATACCTCGGAGATGTTCTCGGAGTCCGACTCGGATGTGGTCGGAAGGGACGACCTGGGAGGTACGGATGAGGAGAGCCTCACCGAGGAGATCATCCGGCGAACCCCGACCCCAATTGCCGCACCCAAGTTCATCGAGAGAATCCAGGACACCAAGGCGAAGAAGGGGCACAAGGCCGTCTTCGAGTGCGTCGTCCCGGATACGAAGGGTGTTGTGTGCAAGTGGTTGAAGGATGGAAAGGAGCTCGAGCTCATCGCCAGGATCCATGTGAGGACGAGGACCATTGAGGGCTTCACCACGCATGAGCTGGAGATTGAGGATGTGCAGCCGGAGGATGCTGGAAAGTAGGGGATAAACATTTGCAAGAAGTTTCGTCTTTTTAGATACACCTGCATCGTCGAGAACCCGCAGGGATTGGATAAATGTGATGCCAACTTGCAAGTGCTTGGTGAGTTTTGAATATGCAAAATATAAAGACAACGTCTAAGCCTGAGTCTAAGCCCAAAGCCTAACCCAAGCTAAGCCTAAGGCTGGAATCAACCTACGCCTAAGCCTAAGCGCAAATCTAAGCCTCGGCCTCAGCCTACCTGAGCTTAGATAAGCTTAAGCGCAAACGAAGCCTAGAAGTAAGCCGAAGCCTGACCCCAGCTAAGCCTGAAGCTAGACTAAAGCTAAGCCTAAACCTGAGCCTAGCATAAGCTTAAGCCTAAGCGTAAGTCTAAACCTATGCCTAAACTAGCCTATGCCTAAGCATGGCCAAGTCTAAGCTTAAGCCGAAGCCTATGCCGAAGCCTAAGCCTAAACCCAAGCCTCCCTTAACCTCATAACCTAAAAATTTCAGAAGTTCTCGAGAAGGCCCCCACCAAACCTCCAGAGTTCATCGTCAAGCTCCAAGACAAAACTGTCGGCGTCACCGACAAGGTCGCCTTCGAGTGCAAGGTCACCGGCGACCCGATGCCAAAGTGCACATGGTACCACGGAGAGGTAAGCGCGCAACTTAGGACTCGGTTAGACATGTTTTTAGCAAATCCTGCGCTCGGAAACGAACAAGGTGACGATCACCTCCGATGATGGGGTCCAGCGGCTTGTCATTGAACACTGCGAGACCAGCCATGCCGGCAAGGTCACGTGCGTGGCTGAGAATGAAGCGGGTACCACCAAGACGACAGCGCAGTTGATCATCGAATGTAAGTTAAGAAATTTGGGATTTGCAGGCATTCTGAAACAAAAAAAATTCTACATCCGCGAGATAAAAGTATCGGATTTGAATGATTTTAATAGCATTCCGAAGCACTTAAAAACCAGAATAAAACTATGTATTTTAATTTGCTAAACTTTAGCAGTTTTTAGCCTCTTGAAGACTTCTGAAGACACGGAATTTTCTAGTCTTCTCTTTCGGCACAAAAAGCACAGCCATCAATACATATAAGAAATTTGAAAATAGTATAATAAATATCCGTATTTTATGCGCCTTTTCAAGAGATTTCGATTGCTATAAAAATTATTCCAATCCGATACGACTATCTCGAGATACCTCAAAAATTAACGTGTATCAAAAACGATCACAGTTTCTTTTAACGATCTTCCCCAGATCCACCCCTTTAATACACGCTTAACCCCTTCCCCCTACTTTCAGCATCCGCCCCCGTCTTCACCAAGTCGCTCGAGGATCGCTTCGTCACCATCGGAGAAACTGTCGCCCTGGCCTGCTCAGTCCGAGGCCTACCCCAACCCACCGTCGAGTTCTACCGCGAGACCCAAAAGATCGTCTCCAGCGAGCGCATCAAGGTCGAGCACGACGCCGCCAACACCAACTGGCGCCTCCTCATCACAGAGTGCACCCAAGAAGACCTTGTCCGCTACCGTGCTGTCGCCACAAACTCGGCAGGGTCAGCGAAAACGGAAGCTTTGGTGCAACTGAAGATCGATGCGCCAAAGATTGAGGACGGGCTCAAGGACCGGAAGGTCAAGGAAAAGGACACTATCGAAATGGAGGCCAAGGTTTCCGGAACGATCCCCGAAATCAAGTGGTTCAAGGATGGACAGCCCCTACGTCCGGATGGAAATCGTGTGATTGCGCAGGACTGCGGAAACGGCGTCTATAAGCTCATTATCAAAGACGCCCAACGCAGCGATGCCGGACAGTACAAGATTCAGGTGTCGAACCCGGCCGGCAAGGTCGATTCGTCTGCTTGGGCTGAGGTGGCCTCGTTTTATGAACCGCCCCAATGGACGCAGCCACTCTCTGACACGCAAGTACTTGAGAAGCAGTGCGTCACTTTGAGCGCTGCAGTCACGGGAATACCATCCCCGTCCGTGGAATGGCTCAAGGACGGCCAACCCGTGAAGGCAGACGGCTTCCACGTGACGATCAAGGAGAGTCAGGAGGGAGTTCACTCAATCACGATTGATGAGGCTCGAGCAGAGGATGAGGGCCGATACTCCGCGATCGCTAAGAATACGATTGGCGAGGCAACAACCGCAGCAAACTTCGCGGTTATTCGCGATTACGTACCTCCAGAGTTCATCGAAAAGTTGAGGAACATTGAGGTGAAGGAGAAGGAAAACGCTACCTACACGGTAGTCGTGAAAGGAGACCCGAAACCGACTGTAGAATGGCTGAAAGATGGCCAACCCGTACAACTTGATGGCCAGCATGTCGTGGCTAAGGATGAGGGCAACGGCAAGTTCTCGTTGACCATCACCGATGCACGACTTTCTGACGTTGGTTCTTACACGGCTCGCGCGAAGAGCGTCGCCGGACAAGCCGAAAGTACCGCCAAGTTCGCCGTCATCAAGACACTCAGCGCCCCCGAATTTGTCGAGCCGCTGAAGAACCTCGAGGTCAAGGAGAAGGACACCGCCACGTATACCACAGTCGTCAAGGGCGAGCCTGAACCTAAGGTTTCTTGGCTGAAGGACGGGCAACCTGTCCAGGTCGATGGCCAGCACGTCGCCGCCAAGGATGAGGGCAACGGAAAGTTCTCGCTAACGATCTCTGATGCTCGCCAATCCGACGTCGGCAACTACACTTGCCAAGCCAAGAACGAGGCCGGACAGGCTGAGACCAGCGCCAAGTTCGCGATCGTTAAGTCGCTGCAAGGACCGGTGTTCACGGAAGGGTTGAAGCCGATTGAGGTGAAGGAACAGGAAACTGCAACCTTGTCGGTGTCCGTTCAAGGCGAGCCCGCGCCTACTGTAGCGTGGCTCAAGGATGGACAACCAGTGCAAATCGACAATCAACATGTACTGGCTCGGGATGGAGGCAACGGCCACTTCGAGTTGGTCATCAAGGACGCGCGACAGTCTGATATTGGCCGCTACACCTGCAAGGCCACAAACCCTGCAGGACAAGCCGAGACTCAAGGAAATGTCGCTGTCATCGAAGATGTGCAGGCCCCGCGCTTTACCGACGGCCTTAAAGGTCTTGAGGTTGAGGAAGGAAAACCTGCCCAGCTCGACGTCACCGTCATCGGAAAACCCGAGCCCCAAGTGGAGTGGTTCAAGGACGGACAACCAGTGCTCATCGACAACCAGCACGTGGTTTCCAAGAAGGACGAACAAGGCCACCACTCCCTGGTTATCCGCGACGTGGCCAAGGCTGATCTCGGAACGTACACCTGCCAAGCCACGAACAAGGCCGGAAAGGCCGAGACACTTGGAGAGATCAAGGTGCCGAAGTACGGCTTCGAAAAAGTTGGCGGCGAGCATGTCGAGCCAATGTTCATCGAGCCACTTCGTGAGCATCTAGCCAAGGAGGGCGACAACGTCGTCCTTGAGTGCAAGGTCAACAAGGAGTCGAAGCCGGAAGTGCGGTTCTTCAAGGATGGAAAGCCGGTCGAGCTCGGCCCGCATATGGCACTTGAGGTCCGTGAGGATGGCACCATTCGGTTGACCATCAACAATGCGACGAAGCAGGATGTTGGCTCGTACAAGTGCGAGGCCTTCAACCCTGTTGGAATCGCGCGGACTGATGCTCCGCTAGAGCTGAAACACGCTGGAGAAGGTGTGGAAGATCTGGGCGAAGAAGGAGTGCTTGGCGGGCTTGATGAGATGCCGAAGGGTAGGGTTTTGAGAGTATCTTGTTTTAAATAAGTTTTTTATCGGTTTTAACCCCGTGTGCTCCTCTCCCACTCACACTTCCTATTACAACGACTTCGACAGGGTCATGGTAAAAAAGATACCTTTAGCCGAAACCGCAAAACAAGACGGTGGTGAGGGACCGCCAGAGTTTGTCGAGCTGCTCCGGTCGTGTACGGTTGAGGACGGCTCGAAAGCGGTCCTGAAGTGCCGTGTAAAGGGTGCGCCCAAGCCGACGATCAAGTGGACCAAGGATGGCAAGACAGTACGTTTTGCATCCCAGTGCTGTAGATGAAGCTTCTAGGTGGATATCGGTACCCGAATCCGCAGCGAGTTGGCTGAGGACGGCACCATCACGCTGTCCTTCGACTCAACTACTCAAGCCGACGCCGGCGAGTACAGATGCTTTGCTGAGAACAAGGTAAGGAAAGCGGTATAAGATTGACACGACTATCTATCCTTTAGCACGGAAGCGCCTGGACGGAAGGCCCGCTGATCGTCGTCCAGAAGGGAGCCCCACTCCCCTCTGGAGATGCTCCGGACTTCCTTCAACCCGTCCGACCCGTTGTTGTAAGCTCTGGAGCCCATTTTCGAATCCAATTCCGCTAGGTTACCGACGGCGAGACGGCAGTGCTTGAGGGCAAGATCTCCGGCAAGCCGAAGCCCACCGTCAAGTGGTACAAGAATGGCGAAGAGTTGAAGCCGTCCGACCGGGTTACCATCGAAGATTTGGCCGACGGTACTGTGAGGCTGACGATCAAGGTAATCCCTGAGCTCCATGTGACATCAAGTTGAGTCTAGAACGCCTCGAAGGAAGACATGTCCGAGTACCGCTGCGCCGCCACCAACGAGTTGGGCGAGGTGTGGTGCGACGCGACGTTGACCGTCAAGCGTAAGTTGAGTGTATGGACGTAAAAGTCTTGTGTTTTTAGCTAAAGGAGAGGAGAAGGCACCGGCTTTCACAAAGGAGCTTGCTCCGACTTCGGTCAATGATGGCGAGAAGGCCGTGTTTGAGTGCAAGTGGGTTTTTCTAGGCTCAGGCTTAGCTTAGGCTTACCTAACCAAACTCACCTTGTTTTTCAGAGTCGATGGCGACCCGCTGCCCAAGATCGCTTGGTCGTGCGACGGCAAGCCAGTCGAAGATGGCAAGAACGGCATCAAGCTGGAGAGCCTCCCCGACGGCACTCAACGACTGTCAATCGATGCCGCCTCCCCCGCCCAGCAGGGCAACTACAAGGTCGAGGCCACCAACGACGCCGGAACGGCCAGCAGTCACGCGCCACTCACCGTCAACCGTAAGTTCTAGAAAAGTCCATTTAACGCTACTTTTTAGCCGCATCATCTGGTCTCAAGATCAAGCGCGGACTGGAGGACGTCACGGTCCAGAAGGGCGTGAAGATTCGACTCTCCGTGGAGGTCGAGGGCCGCCCGAAGACCGTCAAGTGGTACAAGGGCACCGAGCAGGTCACATCAACAAAGTAAGTATCTACAAATTATGGGAATTTATTGCCCTGCCTATTTCAGGACCACCCGCCTCGAGCAAGTCTCCGAGAACGAGTACGCCCTCGTCATCGAGGCCGCCGAGGTGGCCGACACGGACTCGTACCGCGTTGTGCTGTCCACCGACGGTGAAGCGGTCGAATCGTCGTGCCGTGTCACTGTGGTGGATGGTGATGACAAGACGCCGACGTTCAAGAAGGGACTCTCTGACAAGAAGGTCCCCAAGGGACAACCCCTCGTCCTCGACATCGAGGTCGATGGAAAGCCGAAGGCCGTCAAGTGGTACAAGGGCAACGACGAGATCAAGGACGGGCCCAAGGCCAAGATCGAGGATCTTGGAGATGGAAAGTACCGACTTACCATCCCGGATTTCCAGGTAGATCTGAAAAACTAGAACCTTATAAAGTTATTGTTTCAGGGAGACGATGTGGGCGACTACCGCGTGGTCGTCTCCAACGACGCCGGGGAGGCCAAGAGCTCTGGAAAGGCCGATTTGGCTGACGGTGGCGCCAAGCCGGAAATTGTTTCTGGCCTCGTACCGACGTCGGTAGCTGCCGGAGAGACGGCCACGTTCCGCGTCAAGACCAAGGGACCCATCGACAGCGTCAAGTGGTACAAGAACGGACAGGAGATCCCCGCCCCGAAGGCCGAGGCCCTTGGGGATGGTGTCTACCAGCTGACGATCCCCGACGCCAAGAAGGACGACGAGGCTGAGTACAAGGTAAAATTTTCGGTTTTAGTCCATTCCAAAGGTACCTCAACCCTACACTTTTGCCGTAATTACACCATGAATTACATGTCGTGTACCTTCACCTTTAACCTGAGATTCAATCCTAGAGCTCGGGTTTTAACGCACTTTTGAAAGCACATCCCACCCACCCCAAAATCACCCCCCGCACCACCCTAACCATCATTCCTTACCAGGTGGTCCTCGGCAACGCCGCCGGAGACGTCGACTCTTCTGCAGCTCTTACCGTCAAGCCCGAGGCCAAGAAGGACGAGCCCAAGAAGCCAGAGCAACTCGGCATCAAGCGGAAGCTGCAGGACACCACAGTTCCCAAAGGCGAAGACGCCGTTCTGGAGATCGAGACCACGAAGCCACCAAAGGAGGTGAAGTGGTACAAGAACGGGAAGGAGGTCGCTGGAAAAATCAAAGCTGAAAATGTTGACGACAACAAGTACCGCCTCGTCATCCCCAAGTGCGATGATGACGATGTGGCTGATTACAAGGTCGTGCTGAAGGATGATGACGGCTTTGAAGTCGAGGATTCCTGCCGTCTGACGGTGAAGTTGCCAGGCGAGGAGAAGCCTAGCAAGGCAGGAGATGACGGACCGAAGTTTGGCCTAAAAGAAAGGACTCCAAGACACGAGCGTACCGCAAGGAGAAGACGGAATTCTGGAAGTGGAGACGACCAAGCCGCCGAAGGAGGTCAAGTGGTACAAGAATGGCAAGGAGGTCTCTGGAAAGGTCAAGGCTGAGGAGATTGACGATAACAAGTATCGCCTGACCATTCCGAAGTGCGACCAGGAAGATGAGGCCAACTACCAGGTAGTCTTGAAGGATGAAGATGGCTTTGAGGTTGAGGACTCCTGTGCCCTCACTGTCAAACTGCCGAAGAAGGATGACGGGGGCAAGTTCGGACTGAAGAAGGGACTTCAAGACACTGCCGTACCACAAGGAGAAGACGGAATTCTGGAGGTGGAGACTACCAAACCCGCCAAGGAGGTCAAGTGGTATAAGAACGGCCGCGAAGTCACCGGAAAAGTCAATCCCGAGAAAATCGACGATAACAAGTACCGTCTTACCATTCCCAAATGCGACCAAGACGACGAGGCCAACTACAAGGTGGTCCTGAAGGACGATGATGGCTTTGAGGTCGAAGACTCTTGCGCCTTGACTGTCAAACTACCAAAGAAAGATGATGGTAAGAAGGAGGACGGTGCTCCTGGTTTCAAGAAGGGGCTAGAAGACCTCATCGTCCCCAAGGGCAAGCCAATTCATTTGGAGGTCGAGACAACCGGCTCTCCAAAGCAAGTCAAGTGGTACAGGAATGGCCGGGAATTGACCGACGCCGATGCCAGGCCCACGAAGCTTGATGACAACCGCTTTGCCCTAGACATTCCGCAGGCCGGCCCGAACGACGAGGGCCAATACAAGGTCGAGATCTCGAACGACCACGGATCCGCCACCTCTGAGGGCAAGGTCGAGGTGGACGAGCCGCTGACGTTCCTTCGCCCACTCAAGGATGTTGATGTGGTGGAGGGAGAAGAAGCTGGCTTCGTCGTGGAGACGAACGCACGGGTTAGGACCGTGCGTTGGTATTCAAACGGACGGGAGCTGGCCGCAAATGAGCGGCTACAAATCACCGCCGAAGGAAAGAGCTTCCGGCTGACGATTAGAAGAGCCGAGAAGAGCGACGCCGGAGAGATTAAGGTACCTTCGAAGGGTAGTGAAAAATTCCGGAACACTGCTAATTACGGCGAAATATATCGGAGTGTTGCGGAACTTTTCAATATCCAAATAGGAGAATTTAGCAAGCATGCCCATTTTGCCCTGTAACCGCATGACCGCTTACTAACGTTTCAACAAAGTTAGATAGACGTCCCGAGATCAAGTATATGGCTAAATCACTTCTCTAGGTCGTGCTCGGTAATGCCGCCGGTGAGGTCGAGTCTTCTGCGAAGCTGACGGTGAAGAAGGGCACCAAGGGAGCACCGAAGATCCTGAAGGGACTTGAGGATGCTGTCGTGGCGAAGGGTGATAAGCTCGTCTTCGAAGCTAAGGTATCGTTTTAAGCCTAACCTTACGCCTAAGTGTAAACTTAAAGCTAAGCCTAGCTTAAGCCGGAGTCGAAGCCTAAGCCTCGGCCCGAGCATCAGGCGTCAAAAGCCTCAAAACACATCATCCACTTCCAGGTCGAGGGCGATGACGTCACGGTGAAGTGGCTGAAGGATGGAGCACCAATTCCCGCCTCAGCAAATGCTGTCATTGAGAAGATCGACGATAATACGTAAGTTTCGCTAACCTCCCTGAAATCGCTGCTTGTTCAGCTACCGCCTCACCATCCCTAAAGCCGACGTTGGTGATGCTGGCAAATACACCGCCGAAGCGTCGAACGACGCTGGCAAGGCCAAATCAGACGCGAAGGGAGAGGTTGACGAGAAGCCCGAGATCACCCGGGCTCTTGAGCCAGCTTCGATCGATGTGGGAGATGATCATATCTTCCGGTAAGTTAATGAAATGAAGATGGTTACTTGGTTTTACGCTATTTTTTACCAATGATTTTACAGTGTCGAAGTCTCGAAGCCGGTCCGCCAGGTGAAGTGGTATCGCAACGGGCAAGAGCTAAAGCCCGACAAGCACGTCGAGCCCCGCCAGGTCAACCCCAAGAAGTTCGAGCTGGCCATCAACAAGGCGCTGCTCGACGATGGGGCCACGTACAAGGTGTGGCGCGCAACGGTCTGGCTCAAATGTAGATGATTTTCAGGTGGTCCTGTCCAACGCAGCAGGAGAATGCGATTCGTCGGCCGAGCTGACGGTGGCCAAGCCCGAGTCGCTGAAGCTGCTTGAGGGACTCAAGGACGTGACCGTCGATGAGGGACAGCCTATCGAACTGAAGGTACCGTCCTCGCCAAGAGTTTTTGATCATCAACAATCCTAGGTGAAAGTCGAAGGCCGACCTCGTCAGGTCAAGTGGTACCGCAACGGGCAGGAGCTTGCCCCAGGTGACGGCCTGGAGTTGAAGGAAAATCCGGAGAGCGGCGAGTACTCGCTGCGGATCCCGGCTGCAAAGAAGTCCGATGGAGCTGCATATCGCGTCGTACTGTCCGGAGAGAAGAAGGGCGTGGAGGTGGCATCGGGGGCTGTGGCTCACGTCAAGGCCGAGAGGCCGAAAGCCGAGCCTAAGCCAGCCATCTTCATGCAACCGCTGCGTGATACTGAAGTGCCGGAAGGGGAGACGTTGACGCTGACTTGCCAGGTTGGTTTTGAGACTTTTTAAGTACTCCACTAAACAACACATTTCAGATCGGCGGCGACCCGCTCCCCACCCTCACCTGGTTCAAGGACGGCGCCGAGCTCGTCAAGGACGATCGCACCACATGGCGAGTCGCTCTTGACGGCACGGCAACGCTACGTGTCCGTGACGCCCGCGCCTCCGACTTTGGCACCTACAAGGTCGTCGCCAAGAACGACGCCGGCGAGGCGGACAGCCAATGCAAAGTCTCCGTTTCTGCTCGAAAAGAGGAGGCCCAGCCTCCGAAGTTTGTCATCCCGCTTCGAGCGTGTGCCAACGCGCTGGGCGCCAAGCAGGAGTTCAACGTCAAGGTGGGAAAGTTTTCGATTTCTCTAAAAGTTCTTTAGGTTCGCGGACATCCGAAGCCAACCCTGGAATGGACGATCGATGGAAAGCCGCTCGTCCAAGACGGCCGAATCACGGTCGAAGACATGGCTGACGGCAACTATTGCCTAACCATCCGTGACATCCGTGCCGAAGACTTTGGCGTCATCCGTTGCGTCGCCAAGAATGAGAATGGCAGCGATGATTGCGAGGCCAAGTTCGTGCAGGGTGTCCCGCAAGAAGGTGTCGATCGGGAGGGCGAGGGCTATCCGCCAAAGTTCAACGTCCCGCTGTGGGATCGTCGGATCCCGGTTGGAGATGTTCTGGCCATCGAGTGCCATGTCGATGCCAAGCCTCACGCTTCGATCAAGTGGTTCAAGGACAACGTCGAACTGCTTGAGAGCGAGCTGTGCGAGATCCGGAACTCTGCCGATGGTGCCTGCCGCGTAAGGCTTGCCCGCTTCACTGAAGAACTCACCGGCTGCTACCGTTGCCAGGCAACCAACTGCTATGGTGTGGCTGATACTCGGGCGTACTACGAGGTCGAGCTCTTCAAGGAGGAGGAGATCGTCGAGAAGAAGGAACGAGCACCCAAGTTCAACCCCGGCCTTGAGGACAAGACCACCCGAGTTGGGGAGCGCCTCGTACTTTCTTGCAAGGTGGATGGCTCGCCTCTCTTGGTCATCACCTGGTACAAGGATGGATGCCCAGTACGAGCAGATGGGCGACACAGTCTAGAAGGACCGGATGAGAACGGTATTTGCCAACTGATAATCCACGACGTACTCCCCGAAGATGAGGGCGCATATCGGTGCGTGGCCGAAAATAGCTTGGGAAGCTGCAACACCGCTTGCCAAGTAACCGTCAAGACCGAGAAGGTCGAGAAGAAGCGTGAAGGGGAGGAGCCGTCATTTACCAAGGGTTTGGTGGATGCCTGGACCGAGCGTGGTGCTTCGCTTACGTTGAAGTGCGAGGTCCGTGGCGATCCATTCCCAGAGATCAAGTGGTATCGCAATGGAGCGCTTGTCCGCAATGGCCCACGGACTCGAGTGGAGACAACGCCAGAAGGAGTTTGTACTCTAACCGTCTCTGAATGCACAATGAGTGACGAGGGCATCTACAGGTGCGAGGCCGAGAACAAGCACGGAAAGGCCAAGACCCAAGCCACCGCCCATGTCGACATGGGACTCGGAAAGGCCGATAAGGCCCCGATTGTGGAGGGAGAGGCCCCGCGGTTCGTGATCCCGCTCTCCGACTGCACGCTGAGACTCGGATCGACGCTTGAGTTGGAGTGTAAGGTGACCGGAAAGCCGATGCCGAATGTGAAGTGGAGCAAGGATGGTGCGCTGATTGCCGATGATGCGCGGTTTAGCTGGGATAACGATCAGAAGGTATGTCTAATTTTAAAGCTGAAGCCGATATCTACCTGCTAATTTCAGAACGGTTCCTACCGTCTCTCCATCCGCTCTGCCACCGCTGCCGATGAGGGCACGTACCGATGCGTGGCCAGCAATGAGAGTGGCTCGGCTACGACGAAGAGTTTTGTCAGGATTGATGGTTGGTACCTTAAAAGTATTAAGCAAATATACTCTGAAAAATGGACCTAGCTTTCCACCCCCACATCTGTTGCCCATAAAAATAAGGGGATGACCCCAAGGGAGCCACTGCGATACCTTTTGTTCTTGCTCTGGCTTTCAACGCGGTTTTCAAACTTTAAGTACAAGTTCCTTTTAGAATTCACCCCATCTACAATCACCTCCCGACCCGAGCCGCCCCGCTTCTCGATCAAGCTGGGCGACGCGCGAGCCGTTGAAGGGCAGCCCCTGCACTTTGAATGCAAGGTATGCCTAAGCCGAGGCCTAAGAATAACCCTATACCTAAGCGACTAAACCTACCTTTCCAGATCGAGGGCTCACCCTTCCCGGAAGTGACCTGGTTCAAGGACGGCGCCCGAGTAACACCTGGGCCAAGAATCCAACTCTCTGTCGATCCCGCGACCGGAACTGCGTCGCTCCACATTCCAAGCTGCAACATGGACGATGAAGGTAAGCCCTGTTGTGTGCATCGTAACGTACTACTAGGTATCTACCGTGTTGTTGCCACAAACCCCGCCGGAAGTGCCCACGACAAGGGCCAGGCTACGGTAAAGCGAGCACCGAAAGACCAGCAGCCATCCGGGGCATCGCCTTTCGGAGGCGCTCCTGCATACGAGCAGGGCAAGGTGGGCTCGAGACTTTCAAGCGGTACCTTAATATCCTTCCAGGCCCCCAAGCTCATTGACGCGCTCGAAAACGCACGACTACCCGAGGGTGACAACTTCACACTCCGATGCAAATTTGCCGGCGATGGCTTGTCGGTGAAGTGGTATAAGGATGGAGAACGGTTGTTCCCCTTCGGACGAGTGCAAATTGTAGGTTACCAAGGGTCAAGGTATATCCCGTTAAGGCTGACCTGCCCGACGGCGTCTACGAGCTGCGCGTCGAGGGTGGTCAACGACAGGACACCGGTGCGTACCGGTGCGTGGCCGAGAATGCCTACGGATCTGCACGTACTGCCGGTGATGTCAATGTGCAACGTGGAGAGCGACGAGCTCCCTCTACGGAACCATCGAGGGCAGGTCGTGCTCCGGGCTTCACGATTCCGCTGACTGTCAAGGTGGTCTTGAATTTGTTTTGAAAATGGTAGATTTCCAGAGGGTGAAGGAAGGCGAGCCAGCCACACTGGAATGCTTGCCCTTCGGCGAGCCGTTCCCTACAATCAAGTGGTTGAAGGACGGCATTGAACTTGTTGCTGATGAGCGGATTTTGGTGGGTTTCGTGGATTTTCGCTCGTTGGAATTGAACTCGCGACAGGAATGAGGCCGTTTCCGCCAAAAAACGCTATATCACCTCTGCGTGTCTCTATGACTATCCTTAGTGCGCGTCAGGCTGTTTGGCGCGAAATAAGGCTTAAGCCTAAGCCTAAGCCTACGTTTCAGATCGACGCACTGCCCGATGGAACGCAGAGGTTACGAATTCCCGCCACTACGTTCCTTTCCGACGGCTTCTACCGCTGCGTAGCTACCAACTCGCACGGAACCGCCTCCACCAAAGCCGAGCTCACCGTTGATGGTATGTTTTTAGCTTTAGAAACCGCTTTATCGGGGCTTAATACTAGTCAAATCGAGATCAACAGATACTCGCGGGTCGAGCGGGGTAGGGGAACAACAGGCTGGAGGAGTACGGGGTACAGGCTTAACAAGAAAATACCGGAAAGCACGGGGCGGAGCTGAACAACCGAAAAATGGAGTAGACGTTGCGTCTAGAAAGCTATAACTCTAGACAATCTAAGTAAGGAAAGTTATAAAACTTGCGTTTCTTAAAAACTGGTTAATTAGAAGTGTTTAGTCATAGTTTATACTTGCACACGGCGACGGCCCGGTAGAAGGACAGGATTTTGTCGGCGTAGTGGTTAATCCACCTTAACAAAAAGTTCTGATAATTCGTGAGGTATCCTTACTTTCCCCTTCTGTTCATCACCAGCACGGCCAGCGACCTGCCCCCGTGCGGCATCCCTCGCTCCCAGTTGCTGTACACGAAATCGGAGCCTAACGGAGGCATCGTAAAAGTAGTAGAAGAACAATACCGTCCAGCCACGCCCAATTCTGCCGATCATTCGCATTCCCGAACGCTCCTAGCAGTATAAACTCAACGTCGGTGAGGGCGGCCTGGGCGAGGCTTCGAACGAAAGTGTTCTCCTCCTCGCTTAGCACTGAGGCCAGCATGGCATCTTTGTCGATTTCAGCGCCTAAAGGTATCGGAAAATTCGAGAAGGATTTTAAGTATTTTTACCCATCTCGTAGCACCGAATATCGGCGGTGAGCATCGTCATGTTATCCCTGGTCACGGCTCGATAGCAAGATCGGGTAGCACGATTATAGGCCCAGTTTTTGCCACAACCAACCTAGAATAAACGGTACTTTAAGTCAGATTTAAGGGTTTTAGATACGGTAAGAAGCTCCCAAAAGTTTTTCGCTATAAATTTTTTATGTTACAGTATTTTGGGTTGTAGTTAAAAATCTTGGTATATTTTTGCTACTCGGTCCAATGGCGTAGCCAAAATCCCGACAAAATAGCGAAAATGTCGAAAAAATTCGAATTTCCGGCTTGGTGGGAAAGTAAAGCCTAACCTTAGATACCTAGCAGTCAACCTAGCTATTTAACTAATAACCTTACCTTTTCCGGTTTCCCAATAGCTCGCCTCTCACAAACTGCATACGCTTTCGCGGCACAAGGTGTATTGGACCATTCCCCTTTTGAGTTTACTAAATTATTTTTGCAAGCTTAGCGGCTTTTTCGCACCCGTAACGCAGCCGCTGCGCAATCGTCGGTCCCGTGAGGCTCCGCCAAAGTTCGAGTATCGTACAGGGCGATCTAAAACAGTAGCGTTTTCTTGTGTAGTGAAACTTACTGTTCGGCCATCTCAACACATAGCCCGGGCTGAATAGGCCCGCAGCACTATCGACAATGTCGAAGCGGGCTTTTGCGTCCATCCACACCGGCCACTCGTTCGTCATTTCTAGGGTTTAAATTAGAAGTTAAATATTTAAAAAATACCTAGTTACTGTAATTTTTCGAAACGTCTGTGTTAGTAATCAGATTATACAGTGCCCTTTATACAGTACAGTAGGATTTTACTTTAGCCCCCCCAGCCAGAAGCGCCCAAAAATCTTTCGCTATAACTTTTCTACCTTACATTATTCTGAGCTGGAATTAAAACTCTTCGTATGTTTTTTGATGTTCTATCGAATGGCGAAGCAAAAATCCCGATAAAATAGCGGAAATGCCGAAAAATTTTGGAACCCGGGGCGCGGGGGGTAAGCTAAAATCCTAGCCAAAGCAACTCTCTCCTACCCTGTAATTGTCGATTTTCCCTAGCATCCTCGATTCGAAGTAATGACGCTCGCTTCGACAGTCCTTTACAGTACGATTGGGCCTAAATACACAAATGGATCATACCCTAACAATGCCCACCTCATCATGCGTATACCGCCTCCTCGACAAATAATAACAAGTCTTGGCCTTGGCGTAGTGAATCCATCCCTTCGGACAACGATCCGCCACCAGCGCCCGGGGGGCACAGATCGTTTGATGGACAAGAAGAAATGATACGATAATAAAGACAGTTCCGAGCATCCGATTTGTCAGCGGCCACAGCGTGCGTGTTTGGGGCCCACCTCTTAGGTCCCGGAGGATGCCTTTATGGATTGGGGTTGTGAGTCAGTCTTTTTTGGGTCGGGGCCCCGGCAAATATAGACTCTCACCAGAGGGTGGCCACTCAGCCGTGTAGGCGACGCGTTGACTCGCCTGGAATAGGTATTTGGGGTGGGAATTGAAGGTGAAAATAGCATGAAATAGCTGGTGAGGTCTGAGGTATAGGCTGATTCATAGGTGTGGATTATTTATTACTCAGTTAGCGTTGTGTCAGGGGGGATGAGGCTTAGGTTTAGGCCAAGGCTTGGCTTAAAGGATAGGCCGGCTTCTGTTGAACCCTTGGGAGGGAGGTTCAACAGGTCCCGCGGCGAGAGATGGCGCCTAGGGGTTAGGCGAGAGACATTTAATATTTTCGCGCGTAATCGATTGACTTATGCCGCCCTTATCCCTTTAAACGTAGGCTTAGGCGTAGGCTTAGGCTCAGACTTCGACTTAGGTTCACATTTATTTTAGATATCAGATTTGGGGTTCGTTCGATAGGTTAAAAGTTGTGAGCAATTCGCGATCGTAAAAAATTGTTGTACAATCGAAAACCTAAAATAGTTTTTAAATGTGTTGTTAAGAGCGCCTTTTCGAGAATGCAATGATTTTATACTTTGCGAATTAAAACTCTATCAAATTTTCAAAACTGCTACAAAATAATCACTCCCCAAAAATTGGTAAAGTATGCTCTGCTCTGGTCGACGTAAATCTGAAGCCCGCCGGGGGCAGGCGGCTGAGGCTGAATAAAATTTCCGCCAATTTCCGCCCGGCTCTGGCGGTTTGGGCGGGCGGCCCACGTGGGGCTGTTCCGAGAAGTGCATTGCTAGAAAATACATGACAAGTCAGGGCTTTAAAGTGAAAAACTAAATGTCTTAATTTTCAGGGGATCGCACGGCAGCGTCGAGGAGACATTCTGAGGAGCCGACAGGTCCGGTCGACTCGAAGCCGAGGATCAGGAGAGGGCTCTACCCAACTGTTGTACATCAGGTATGATTAAGCTTAGCCTAAGCCAAGTCCAAGCCTATCAAAGCTAAGCCAAAGCCGTCTAGGCCTAAGCTTCTAGCTAAGCTCACATATGCCTAAGCCTGGGCGAAGACTAAGCCTGAGCCTAAGCCAAGTCCAGGTCTAGCCTCAGCTTAGGCCAAACCTAAGCCTAAGCGAAAACTAAGCCTAAGCCTAAGTCTAACCCTAAGCTAAGCCTGAGCCAATTGCTGGCCTAGCCTAAGCTTACGCTTAAGCCTGGCTCTAAGCCCAAGCCTACTCGTAAACATTTTTATTTCAGGGCGCCTCCGTCGAAATGATCGTTTGCGTTACCGGCTGGCCGACACCAACCGTCAAGTGGTATCGCAACGGCGAAGAGATCGTTCCCGCCACCGACGATGACCGTCACGTCGTCTTCACCGACGACCGTGGCCTCCACCATCTCGTCATCGTCAATGCACAGCCCGAAGACGAGGCTGAATACGCCCTCGTCGCCCAGAACCCGCTCGGCGAAGCCAGAACTGACGGTACCTTAAGTGTAATTCGTCCTCGAGGAGGTGACGGTGGCGATGAGGACCGGAGAAAGGGCGCCTATCCGCCTGGCTTTGTTCGTCAGCTGAAGAACAAGCACGTGTTCACCAAGCTGCCGACGATCTTCGATTGTTTGGTGGTTGGCGAGCCGTCACCAACCGTGGAATGGTTCCACAATGGAAGACGCGTGAAGCCGGGCCCAAGGCATAAGATTCAGACGGCAAAGGTGAGGGAAATTCTAAATATCAAAGCGCCTGTTTTAGGGAGGTTCCCACGCTCTGATCATCTTGGAGACGGAAGAGGGCGACGCGGGCGAGTACGTGGCCGTGGCATCAAATTGCCATGGTACGGCTTCGTCTTCAGCTGTTCTCGACGTCACCCGGCCCTTGCTTGACGACATCCGCTTTGACGGGACTGTCGATGTGGGACCGCTGTTGACAGAGGAATATGGGTTCCGGCCCAAGATCTCCATGTCTTCACTCCCTACTCCACCAGATCGTGGTCCTTTTATTAAGGAGGTAAGTAGCAGGACACACACACTCTCTCTCTCTCTCTCTCTCTCTCCCTCTCTCTATCTCTCTCTCTCTCTTCTAGAATAATTTACTGCTTCTCTAGGTCACTGGCCATTACTTGACGCTGTCGTGGATCCCGACGAAACGTGCGCCACCCCGCTACCCGCAGGTCACGTACGTCATCGAGATTCGAGAACTTCCGCACAAGGAGTGGTCACTGGTAAGCTCTAAACCCAAGCCTAAGCCTAACGTAAGCCGAGATAAGCCTAAGCCAAGCCTAAGCGTAGTCTAAGCCCAAGCCTGCCTAGCCCTATGCCTAACCCTAAGCTAAGCCCGACCTAAGCCTAAGTGAAGCCTAGACCTAACTAGGCTAAGCCCAACAAGCCCAACCCCTTTCAGCTCGACTACAACATCCCCGAGCCGGTGTGCAAGGTGCGGAACCTGGAGCTCGGAAAGTCTTACCAATTCCGAGTTCGAGCCGAGAACATCTACGGCATCTCCGAACCCTCACCGGCATCCCCGCCAAGCAGGTACGCACTGGTTTCTGAGAGCCACTAAACCAATCGATTTTCTAGATTGATGGCCCCGCCCCAGCCAGTGTTGGACAAGAACAAGAAGATCATCCCCTTGCTGGACCCGTACGCCGAGCAGGCGTTGGACAAGGCTTATGCCGAGCAGTATGGTGGGTTTTGAGTGAACAAGCGCTAACAGTGCAAAATTGCAGCCTGCGCCCCCTGGTTCGCCCCTGGCATCGAGGAGAAGCGGTACTGCGCCGAGGCGGACAGCATTAGCATTGTGCTGAATGTTCAGGTGGGTCTCCACTCTCACTCTCACTAGCCTAAGTCTCAGCCTAAGCCTAAGCCTAAGCAGCCTAAGCAGCCTAAGCAGCCTAAGCCTAACCTAAGCTTCAGCAAGCTTGAGCCTAACCTAATCCTAAGCCTAATCCTAAGCCTAGCAAGCCTAAGCCTAATCTAAGCTCAAGCCTAAGCCTAAGTAAGCCTGAGCCTGAGCCCTAACTTTCAGGGATACCCCGATCCACAAATCGTCTGGAAATTCCGCGGCGTGGACATTGACGTGACGGACCCGTTGTGTCGATGCAAAATTCATACCTATGGAGGTTCCGAAACGATCCTAACGATTTCTGGGTTCAACAAGGTATCTTGAGCTTTTTTGAACTTCATCTAATGAACCAAAATTCAGTCCAACGTCGGCCAATACCAGTGCTTGGCCACCAACCAGTACGGTGACGCCCAGCAGAACATCTTTGTCGACTTGGCGAGTAAGTTGTGGAGGTGGAAATGTAGATATGGTCGAGTTTAAGCCGACCAAGCTAGGCCTTAAGCCTAAGCCTAAGCTTAATCCTAAGCCAAGCCTAAGCCTAAACCTAAGCCCATGCTGAAGCTTAAACCAAGCCTAAGCTTAAGTTTAAGCCTAATCTACGCCTAAGCCCAAGCCTAAGCCTAAGCCAAGTCTAAGGTGAAGCCTAAGCCTAGGCATAAAGTTAAGCCTAAGCCAAGCCTAAGCCTACGCCTAAGCCTAAGCCCAAGCCCAAGTCAAGCCAAGCCTAAGCCAACTTTTTTAGCACGCCCCGAATTCGTACAACCCATGTCGAACCGAACGTTCGGCGCGGGACAACCACTAAAACTCGAGGTGCGCGTTGAAGGCAACCCGGCACCGACGGTCAAGTGGATGAAGGTAACGTCTCTCTCTCTCAATCTCTCTCTCTCACTCTCTTTCTCTCGCTCTCTCTCTCTCTCTTTTTCTCTCTCTCTTCTCTCCTCTCTCTCTCCCTCTCTCTCTCTTTTTCTCTCTCTCTCTTCAACACTTTTTCCTAGGAATGGAAGCCAGTCGTCGGGTCATCACGGGTCAAGCTCGGCTTCGAGGAGCCCTGCACGCACACGTTGACCATTGGTAAACTCCGAGCCTAAAAACCACATACAATCCTCCTTTCAGCGGAACCAATGGGGCGCGACTCCGGCGTGTACAGCTGCGTCGCTTCCAACGAGGCCGGCCAGAGCACGTCATCGGGAAATGTGACCGTAGAAGGTGGGGCCCCGCCCAGCGGCCCGATCAGCTCGATCCACTCGGATCGGCTGCTTCTCGACTGTCTATACGCCCGACGCATGCTTTGATTTGAACAGTACTACACCCCACAGTACACCACACTACTATGGACTTCTATTGAAGATATAGAAGCTGAACAATTACGCCCTCAATTCACTATTTTCTTGTAAATCTGGATGATCATCTACAACAAAAGTTCAAGGAGTTGGGCGGCTCTCTTTATAACACCTTGGGGGAGAGAGCCATCTGCACTCCTTGAACTTGTTGGAGATACGTCATTCTCCATTTCTCTTTCACATCTGGTAGATAAAGTTTTGCCTTGAAGAGGACGATATCTAGGCCGTTTTCAAGAAGTTTTCCGGCTCTCTTTATAACACCTTGGGGGAGAGAGCCGTCTGAACTTCTTGAACTTGATGAACCCGTTTTTCCGAGGGATGACGTTGGGGGACGTCGCCCTCACTTCCGGAAGCGGAAGATCCAAATTTTTGAGAATTCCTCCTCAAGCCCAAAACTTTATCTACCCAGATTTTCTCTCTTTTTGTACAAACCAAACCGAACGACGAGACGACGATGCTGAACAATCGACAATGCCCTATAAAGCTCAATTAACACTGCCAAAATCAATATTTACATATCCCGGCAGAAGAGACCCCTAATTTCCGCTAGACTCCCCAGAATTTTTGGATTTTTGCTAAAAGGTGACCCAGGTTTTTGGAATTGGTTACGGTATCTAGGTCATGTTTTAGCAAAAATACCCGTTTTCTACGCGCCACTCCGGTGTTTTACTTTGGTATTGGTGTTTGATTCCCAGTCTAGGACGAAGCCTAAGCCTAACCTATACAATTTGTGTACCCCCACCGAGTGCCCATTCCATTTTACACTACGCACCCACCCCCCAACGACACTGCCAGTCGACACGCAGGAAAAACAAAATTTTCTTAAAGTATTTTTAGAGTTTTATACACCCCCTACTAGCCATTACCTTGATTCTAAAGATGCGTGTGTGATAATTTAAGCTTTCTGAGAGATGTGTGGCCCCATTTCTACTTCTTTTGCCCTGCCCCCCCACTGTCTCCCCAACCATTTTCCATTCGATAAAGCGGATATTTGCTAATACACACCCACAGAGTCACATATTACTTTTCAGCACATAACTTACCACATACCTTACAATCCTATTGACATTTCACCGTGCCCTGGACACATACTAACCCCAAGTATCATGGGTACATTAATAGATACCTCTAGATGAAACTCTAGCCTTAAAAACGCTGGAAAACTTTTTAGTAACTCCTTTTAAATTATTATAATCACTTATCGAACATTTGCTAGAAATTCCACACAGTAGAGCTGCAAAGCTTATTTTGGTTATGTTTGGTAGTCGGCATTAATGATATCACTTGCCTCATGCTTTTCTCGAAGTATTGATATGGCCGACCGCCACGACCGCGACACGCCACGCAGACGCAGCTTGGCGCTGTAAAGGTGCAATATGTTACGCCATGTAAAAACCGACCTGCGCGTTGCATGGCGTGGGTACCGCAAAATTTCGTGGGTATCTACTAGCAAGAACTGCCAGCCATGCTTTTGCATCCCCTTTAAAATTGTCAAAAAAAGCTCGGGAAAACGATCTCATGTCATTGGTTAAGAGCTCATCTGCTAATGCTATAACATTTAGGCGTAGTTGGGGAATCCTTAGAAGTATGTATGGCAAAATAAGGGGTCTCCGCAGGGCGCGCTAGCAAAGACCTGTTTAGCGGGATGCCATCTAGTTATACCTTTTTGTCTTTTGTCGACTTAGCGCTTAAAGGAAGCTGGGAAGCCGTTGGCAGAGAGAGAGAAAGAGAGAGAGAGAGAGTGAGAGAGAGCGAGAGCGAGAGAGTGAGAGAGACGTACCTGGGGAGTGAAATTTTACAATGCTGGCCGCTTTGTGGTTTCCTCACCTAACTGCGATAAGCTCAACTCAAATTAAATAATTACGAATAATTTCTATTAGTAAATTTATATGGCCATTTCAGATATTTATGCATTTCATACTGGCCTGGGGCCTCAGAGAAAAGCGTCATTTTGAGGTTTTCGGGGTTTCTTAGAGTCTACTAATGAGTTGTTCACGCTGCAAATACCTTTTTTAAATGTGAGTATCTCATAGCTCTCTCTTTCTCTCTCTCTCTCTCTCTCTCTCTCGTCTCTTTCACTCGCTCTCTCTCACTCTCTCTCTCGCTTTCGTCTTCGCTCTCTCGCGCTCTCGAGCTTTTTATTTCTCTCTCACTCTCTCTCACTCTCGCTCTCTCTTTCTCTCACGTTCCTTTTATCAAGAGACAGGCAAACACACGAATATGATTGAAGATACGCGCTAATCGCATGCTTTTTAAAGTCCCCAAAAAAATTCATGCTCCGAAAACAGTTCCTTTTAGAAGAAGACCCCGACTCGACGCAGTCATTGCCCAAATTCATCCGCGATCGATCGACGTCGCGGGCACGGCGGAGGGCCGCACTTCTTGAGGAGGACGAGCCAGTCGAAGATGCTCCTGCCGAATCCACTGAAGAATGAATATTTTTCCGCTTTCTTCTCTCTTCTGCGCTGTTCCCTTACTCAAATACCGGTCACTCGCTCAACTCTACTGTTCTATAGGATACGCTACATTTAAAGCCAGGTTTATACCATAAAATTTGGAAATATGAAACTATTATGTGCAACTATTTGTTATCAGAATTTCGAAAATTGGAATGTTGAAATCCGATTTGTCGAAAATCACTTTGTCGGCATTTTATTTTTTCGAAATTCAATTTTATCGAAATTTTATTTTGTCGATATTCTTTTATCAAAATTTCAACTTGTCGAAAATCAGAATTTCTAATTTTTACCATATTTTTGGGCAGTGAAATTTCGACAAAATGAAATGCCGACAGAACGAAATGCCGAAAATTCCAATCAAAATGAATCTCGATAACATGAAATGCCGACAAAATGAATTTTCGACAAATCGAATTTCGGCATTCTCATTTTCCCGAAAAAAAATTGAAAACTATTTGCAACACTTTCGCCTGGTGCTCATAACCGTTGCCTCCGAATGAATTGAGGGCTCCGATTTGCCCCGCCTAGCTCCTTTAAAAAATTTCCCGCTCCTGTAGTTTGTAGCCCCGCGAATCTGCTGTCTGTATGTAATCATTCTTCGCTTCTCCGAGTAGTTTTTTCCTTTTTTGGGCAATTTTCTAGGTTTGACAATTTGGTTGGGGGACCATGTCGACCTGGATTTGGCCGATTTTTACCGATTTTTACGTATTTTTAAGGCTTCTAAGCAGTTGGGGGATTGCTTGGAAGGCTTTTTTGGTTTTTTGGTGTCTCTTGTCGAGGTATGCGAAGAATAAAGATTTGCGATCGTGTTTTGGTATAATAAAAATGCACAAGAAACAAGAATACGCTCCGAAAGAATCTCTGTTAGCCTGCCCTTCCTCAAAGAATCTCTGCTAGCCTGCCCTTCCTCAAAGAATCTCTGCTAGCCTGCCCTTCCTCAAAGAATCTCTGCTAGCCTGCCCTCCTCAAAGAATCTCTGCTAGCCTGCCCTTCCTCAAAGAATCTCTGCTAGGCTGCCCTTCCTCAAGGAATCTCTGCTAGCCTGCCCTTCCTCAAAGAATCTCTGCTAGCCTGCCCTTCCTCAAAGAATCTCTGCTAGCCTGGTCGCTTCCTGAAGGTCTCTGCTGCCTGCCACAGCGATTCTTGATGTCCATAATTTTCATCGTAGCCCCTTGTTGTTCTCCTGACTCAAAATTCTTTGCTTTTCCACAAAAACCTCTTCCCAGTCCCTTTAAAACGTCTAGAACGGACCGTCTGCCAATTGGCACTGGCCAGCCAGAGAGAGAGACAGACACATGCGAGACATCGATGCCTGCCAAGGGCCCAGTTCTCTGTCGGTCCGGTTCCCCTATCCGGACCCAGTGGATGGGATGGTGACTGTTTGTCCATTAAGAGAGAGAGACCGTCCAGCCGGTCTTCACCTAGACTGTCCACAGGTGTGCCGCGGACACACCAATCTGCACACGGCTCCCACAGCCAATGGCATGCTTATTGTTTGGGATTTCCGGGCTTTGTAGGTTCGAATTCCGGGTCTTTTTGCCCTAATTGCGACTAGTTATGGCGAATGTATTTAAAGGCAAAACTGAATTTTTAAGAAAATTTTTGGGATACTGTAGATTTAATTGTATCCGCAGCTTGTGCTAGATATCCTAGCGGTCATCCAAAGTCTAAGCCGAAGCCGAAGCCGAAGCCTTAAGACTAACCCACGCTTAGTCTAAGCCAAGCCTATTCTTAAGACAAGCCCAAGCTAAAGCTAAGCCTAGTCTTAAGCTAAGCCTCACCCTAAGCCCTGCCCAAGCCTATGCCCAAGCCGTTGCCTATTCTTAGGCCAAGCCCAAGCTAAGCCTAAGCCTGATCCAAGCCTCATTTTGCTTTTTGGCCACTAGCTGCTCACACAGTATGTATTCTGACCACCGTCGTGTCTTTTTGCTCCTAAAATTTCCTAAATATTTGCCTTTTCGAGAAACGATGTGGGGAAAACGCTAGAAAAGGAGTGGGTGGCGGGCCCACGCATAGAAAATGGCAATTCTTCTTGTCGTGCTGTCGTTGTCTCTCTCTCTCGCTTTCTCTCGCTCTCTCTCGCACCCATTTTTTGTTTAGTCTCTTGTTCTGTGCCCTGTTTGCCGTTGGCCCCCTCATTGGGTGGTGACGTCGTCATCGTGGTCAACGAGGCGTAGGGTGGCGTCCATGGCAAAGACGCGGAACTTTGGCACCAATTCTGACGCTTGTCACAGTGCGTGGCCTGGCGTGTTGCTTGTTGATTTCATCTTCAGCCCCCGGGAATTCGTGAAAACCGGACGGCTACCGTAGCCCCGCGGAATTGAGGTCAAATGACGGGGGCCAAACCGGATGCCGGGTGAATCATGGGATAGACATAATAGTCGAGGGTTTTGTCCTCGGGATTCAAATGCCAGGTCGCGTTTTTTCCGATGACTGTACCTGTAGATAGGCAAGAAACGGAATTGTTCGGCGAAATGGACGGTTTTTCATCACTGGACCTAGTATGTGTCATATTTTACTCCATTTTTGCTAAATTTTCATGTCGTTTTGCGTAATTTGCATACGTCATTATCTAGTTTGCTTAATTTTTGTAACCACTAATCTAGAAAATCTGTTTATTTAATAGAAACTTATTGAAGAACGTATTTTCTAAGTATTCATTAATTCAAAACATTTTTATTCCAGAAAACGGTCGCTTCGCGAAATTTTGGCTTCCTCAAAAAACCTCTGCCAGCATGCACTTCCACAAAGAATCTATGCTGGCTTGCCCTCGCTTCCTCCAAGTTCTGTGCTAGCCTGCCCTCGCTTCCTCAATGATCTTTGCTAACCTACCGACGATTCCTCAATGATCTCTGCTAGCCTGCCCTCCGTCCCGCAAAAATTTCCACTACCCTTCCATCCCTTCCTCAATGATCTCCGCTCGTCTGCCTTTGCTTGATAAATTTATGCTAGCATGCCCTCGATTCCTCAAAGTTCTCTATTGGCCTGCCAGCGCTGCCTCAATGATCTCTGCTAGCATGCCCTTGTTGCCATACCCCGAGCGTGGGATATGCCAGATCCCCTGTAGCGGACCGTGGGATTTATGAGTCTGTGGGAAGCTGGGTGGCAGACGGTGTCTAGGGCGGGGCTCTCGACTGTCAAGCTGATGGCGGTTTGTTGACTGCCCGAGGGCATTGCGGGGGTGGGGAATGTATGACTGAAGGGCAGAGGCAGAAGAGGCAGAAGCCTTGCGGACAACCTTGCACCCACCCAGTCTCGAGGAGGCATTGCCAACAATTCACACAATCTGCCTTCGGTAATTTGATCGATTTGATGATGGGGTGGTGACCTCGTCTGGGGTGTCATGCAAACCCGGTTTTTGAATGTTGTTGTCGAGCCCTGATTTTTGGGGGCATGTTTTGATGTTTTGGTGTGAAGCAGAAAATAGAAGCGCTGAAATTTTAAGGAGACGAGATACGCAACAATCAACCTTTTCATTAGGTAACGAAATGGAAAGAATCACTAAAAACCACAGCTCAAAAGAGTCTGGAGTTGTACAAATTTCATTCTCGTAAATTAGAAGTCCTACCTTAACGCACACTTCGAGACCTTCAAAAATGGTATAAAAACCGACCTCACCCTCACGCCGCCATCCAGTTGTTTTTGGGAATTTTGGGTAGCGGGCTTGACTTAGGCTAGGCTTGGGCTTAGGCTTAAATTTATACTTAAGCTTAAGCTCAGCTTAGTCCTAGCTAAGGCTTAGCTTCGGCTTAGCTCCAGCTTAGCCTAGGCTTAGTTTAGCCTTAGCTTAGGCTTAGCTTGTGCTTAGCTTAAGCTTAGCTTAGGTTCGACTTAGACTTAGGCTTAGGCTTCGGCTTATACTTGGGCTTTGTCATAGGTCTAGGTTAGGCTTAGGCGTGGGCTTAGGTTTAGGGCTATACTTCCACTTACGCTTGGCGTAGACTTGGCTTAGCTGGGCTTAGGCTTAGGCTTAAGCTAAGCTTAGTTTTAGCCGAACTGTCACGCTTGTATTCCATCTTGTTATGACCTTGTCTACGACAAGTGCAAGTCGCCAAAGCATTGCGTTGCCAAATTGGGTGTTTACCAGCCCGAGGCAAGGCAGGTATGTCGCGACAGCTAGGCGGGAGAGGTTGATAATCAGCCAGAGCTAGAGAGAGCGAGAGAGAGAGAGAGAGAGAGCGACAGGCCACGAATTCGACAATGATTCCCGAACCGGCGCCACGGGAAAGGTGAAGGCGAGACAAAGAGCGAAAGCGCCGGCGGGCGTTCCCGCCCCCGAGGCGCTCATAGCCCCAGGGCATTTTCACTCCCGCCCTTCTCGGGTTTTCACCCCATTGTCTTGGCATTGTCTTCTGTGCGGTCAATGGCAGCCGCGTCGCGCTCTTTTCGGTTCGCGCCTATCATGGCGGCGTTCCGCTTGACACTTGTGTACGGGTGGTTACTGTATGCGGGGTTCCGGGGTCTGTTCCCGTCTCATATCTTTATATGCCTTTATGCCCTCTATTGTGGGGAGCTGTCCCTTTGTTTTGTTGTTTGAACTAAATTCGGCTTGGTAGAAAGGGCTTAGGCTTAGGCTTAGGCTTCGGCTGCGGCTTGGGCTTAAGCTTCAGCATAGACTTAGGTTACCAGTGATTAGGAGTATGACGAGCGATCTGATTACGAGTTGGCTAGAAGGCGGGCAAGCTCGCAAAGAGTATTAGGGAACCAACAACCCGCTGATTAGCAGGCTAGCAGAGAACATTGAGGAACCCTCACTAGCTCGGTAACTCGGCATGCTAGCAGAGATCTTTGGAAATAACGATATTCAATATAGCAATGAAATCTTAGGAAAAATTACTCCAGAAAAAGTTATCTACAGTGTCCACGTGAACGGCCAGAAGACGTGGAACTCAAAGGTCAGCAGCAGCCTGTCGGCACTTCTAAAGGCTTCTTACCTTTACTACTTCCGTAGCGACATTTATGGGATCAGCTGTCCTCCTGCTTCATCCGTGTTGTGCTCTCTCTCTCTCTCTCTCCTCTCTCTCTCTCTCTCTCTCTTCGAATGTACGGTGCAGTTAGGGCCCGCCAATCACCCGAAATGGCCTCCTCCCCCTTTTTTTCAGGCCATTTCGACCCCCGAGGATTTGCATTGTTGGGCTTGAAAGATAAGCCGCCCATTCCCCCGCCCCCCTTGATAACCCCTCTCGTTTTCACCCCATTTACAACCGCTCCCTAGCCCTTACAAAAAAACACAGATACAACTGTAATCTGTATTCGCGCGTTTTCCTGAATGTTTACCTGTCCTCCTTGAAGTTGTTGTGGCGCTCAAGAGTCCGTTATTCAGAAGAAGACGGCCGCCCAGAGCCGAGGAGTGCGGCCCGGGGCCCAGGATGAGGTGGCGGCCAATGATGTGAGTTTTTTATCGTTGTCTCTCTCGCTCTCTCTCTCCTCTCTCTCTCCTCTCTCTCTCTGTCTCTGTCTCTCTCACTATCTCTCACTCTCTCGCTCCCTCAGTCGCTCTCTCTCTCACTCTGTCTCTCTCTGTCACTCTCGCTCTCTCTTCGCTGAATTCTGTGTAGTATGATCTACAGCCTAATTCCCCTGAAAACTCCACTCAAAATTTCGATAACTTTTCCATAAAAACCTTTTAAAGGCACTGGAAACTTCGAAAAAATCGACTCTTGCAGTTTCCCAGTCCTAGCTGACATTGCTTTCGGGATTCTCGAATCGCGATTTCGGTATTCGGGATTTTGGAATTCGGGGTACTGTAATTCGGCATTTTCGGCATCAGGATTTTTTAATTCGGGATTATGGAATGCGGATTTTCCGATTCCGGTATTTTTGATTCGGCTTTTTCAAGGGGTGATGCTTCGGAATTCCTGCTTTTCTAATTCGGGCTTTTCGAAAACGGGTTTGTCCAAATGAGGATTTTGTAATCCTACTATCCTACTATATATATAAAAATATAGTGTCTGTGTGTGTTTGTGTGTGTGTGCCACTTTGCATCCACTTCCGTCTGTCTGTCCGGAGGATATCTCAAGGAGGGACGGGTATTAGGCTACGTATGATACGTCATTAGGTGCGTAATGGTCTAGGGATGACTGCACACATATGAGATTTTAAAATTAGCCATTTTCGCTATTAATTAGGATTTTGTAAAACCTCTTTGTTGGAATAATTAGCATTGACCGGAGTGGGCAGTCGTCTATATAAAGGGCAGCAGGGCTGTTTTTCATTTTTTTGTCTTCTGATGGAGGACAATTATAAGGACAGAATAGTATGGGGTCCAAGAGGGGCCAGGGTTGAAAAGTCGCAAAGCGGCTTTTCAACCCTGGTTGAGACTTAAAAGGCGGTTTCCGAGTCACCCGAACGGCCCCGATACTAGCTTGGTACAGTTTTTTTGGACCCTGTTTTTTTGACGCCATCTAAAAGAGCGTAGTCGAATTAGTAGGGCTGCATAGTTTTGAAAATTTAAAATGTTGATTTTCGGTTTTAAACGGCTGTTAAAGTTGCGTACCACCAAAAATTATCTCGAAAAATACTCATCAGAAAAATCTGAAAATTTGTGACAATACGAATTTTAGGGTTCTGTCATTTCTCTAATACATTGCACACCTGAAATGACTAGAACTGGTTAAATCGTGTACTCAAAGGTTTTGCAATTTCCAGACGTAGGACAGTCGGCCGCCCGTTGAAACTATCGTAGAAAGATGCGCGCGATAATTCTGCATCGAATGGTGTATCGCTTATCAAGCGGCCACCTGTCCGCATATCTTAAAATTGCGTTTTATGTGCGAAAAACGATGATTTTTGCGTGTTTTGGGGCGTCTGGGAGGCGAGATAGTGGGGACGGGCAGAGAGCCCCGACGGACAGAGAGCTGCCCTGGGGGCCGCTCGGATGCTGCAGAGAGCGCCACCTGGGCACCCTCGCTGTCTCGCCCCTCTGCGCCGCCCGCACTCCCTCGCCTTGCCAGTCCCAGATTCCACGCAAAATCATCGTTTTCGCCTAAACGCAATTTTTAAGATATGCGGACAGGTGGCCGCTTGATAGCGATACACCATTCGTGCAGAATTATCGCGCGATCTTTCTCGATAGTTTCAACGGGCGGCCAACTGTCCTACGTCTGGAAATTGCAAAACTCTTTTGGTACACGATTTACCATGTTCTGTCATTTTCAGGTGTTGCAATGTATTAGAGAAATGATCAGAACCCTAAAATTCGTTTGTCCAATTTTCGATTTTTCTGTGGTATTTTTCGAGATAATTTTTGGTGGTACGCAACTTTAACAGCCATTTAAACCGAAATCAACATTTTAAATTTTCAAAACTTGCAGCCCTACTTTCGACTACGCTCTTTCAGTGGCGTCAAAACAGGGTCCAAAAAACTGTACCAAGCTAGTTCGGGGACTGGGACTCGCCTTAAATTCCGGTATTTCTGTCTGTAGGATTATGGTATTCGGGATTATGGACGTCGGGATTTTCGAATTCGGGGTCTTGAGATCGGAATGATCGAATTCGGTGTCTTAGTGTTCGGCATTTTGGTATTCCGGATTCTGGACTTTGTCATTTTGAGCGTTCTGTGTTCTGAAGTTCGGAATTTCGGCATTCCGGCTTATAGTAAAAATTCCCTTTATTCCCATAAAACCGGTACGGTAACCCCAGCTACGGTATCACCAAAATTCTCGAGGTATTTTCCCCCCGTTCACCGCTGCCCGGTGCGTGTCGTCGAGATGCACGGCGTGGCTGACCTCCATCCAACGGGTTCCGCGCATTTCGCTTTCGCTCACCCCTGATCGGGCTCGCGGGGGTGTGATCGTAGAAGTTCTGATATATCCGCTCTCGCTGACCCCACGCGATTTTCACCGGAATTACGGGGGACCGAGTTTGCTAGGAAGAGCCGGTAAAAACGGTGTAGCTGAGCGGAAGCGGGTTTCGTTGCAAAAAACCGGTGGAGCGTAGCGGTTTGCGTAAGAGACAAGTTTTTGGGGGCTAAAAATCCCGAAAAATTTCATGGGATACCGAAATTTCGGCAAGCTAAAATGCCGACAGCCAAAATCTCGACAAGCAAAAATTCCGACTGCCAAAGTCCCGAAATAGAACGAAAGAAATTTAGCAAGAAAAATGCCGGCAAGTGAAGAGTTGTGGTCTCAAAAAGCCTTTTTTGCTAATTTGGCACTTTGAATATCGGTATTTTGAAAGACGTCCGCAAAAATCCCGATACTAAAAATTCCGAAAACTCGCAATTAGAGCGTTTAGATATATCGAGCGTGCGCTGTCGATATTTTCGATGTCGGCATTTTAGCCGTCGGCATTTTCAACAATTGCAACAAAAATGCCGACAGCCGAAATTGCGACAAGTTACCCTGCTAGCAGATTAGCGCTTTGTATGTCGGGGATTTGAACGTCGGCCTTTTCGCTGTCGATATTTTTCGTGAATTCTCAGAAAGCCCCACCCAAAATACCGTACCCCATTTATAGGGCTGTAGTTTTAAGTTTGGACCGGGTGGCCCTCGGAAATAATCCCCCCCCCCCGTTTCCCTTTCGAGCAAAACAAGCCCTGCTGCAACCACGAAAAAATCTCGGCGTTGCCCCGATAACCCAGAAGCAGACAATAGCCACCAAAGTAGCACATGACCCCCGCCCTCGGCAGGGGCACCAGTTCAGGCTAGAGTTTTCACTTGCTCACCCGCCAAGCCGGCTTACCGTGCTTCTTTGAGAGCACGTGGGCCGCCCGCCCGGGCAATCTCTGATAACTCCCCCGGGGCCCAGCTTGCCGTTTTCCCAGCGCCGTTTTTCTGAGAACATCGTTCCTAGGGGGATGATCGGCATCGAAATGGCATAGAAATTGGGCTGGACAAGCCGGGGAATTAGGTACTGATTCATTAGCGGGGAGAGAAGCTAGTTGGTAAAACTAACTTCCTTGGTTCAGACTTCAGACTAACTGTACGAAAACTTTCCTCCAAAAACTCGAAAGTTTTTCATAGTCTTAAAAGCTAAAAAAAATTGCTGTTTTGGTAGTTTCCGATCATTAAAAAACAAAAGAACAATTTTAACCAAAAAATTTTCGAAGGTTTTTGAAATTTTGGACCTAAAAATGCACATTTTTAGCAAATTTTGATAGCTTCCATCTCCTCACATGACTTTTTGTGTTTTTATTAGTCTCCAATTAGTAAAAAACAACAAAAATCAAACATTTTTTAAACCAACCAATTCTGAAACTTTTTGACGGTTATTGGCAAAAAAACAAAATTCAGGTTTAATACTTTTACAAACTTTAACTTTCCAGTGTGCTACTACTTCTCGTATGCTCCCTACTCGACGCGTTTCCGGTGTACGAGGATCTTTCCCTCGACTTGGCCGATCCGCCAACGTTACGCCCTCATCATCATCATCATCGGAAGGTTGGTGTTGATCTTAAAAAATTCAAAAATTGTTTCAAAACTTTAACTAAAGAACTAAAATTTATAACCTTTAATTTGCCCTAAAAAACCAAAAACAACCTTGAAAATTGATAAAATTGTCGCTACAGGCTGCATCCGACGCAGCGTCATCTTTCTATTTTTCTATGCAACAAGATCAACCTAAAAAGTGCTCTGATCGAAAAACGCTTGCAAAGGGGGTACGGTAACGCCAGATTTAGCCCGCCCGGTCGGTAATCACTGGCCGGGGTCGCGGGACCTCTTATCACCACCCTCAAGCCGCGAATTCTTGCCCCGGCAGCCTTTCAGGAAAAGAAACATCTAAAAATAAGCTGGGTTAGAATGTTGAGTGAATCTCGAAATCCTCTTGGACTTGCACCTCGCCGAATGTCCATCGACAAATCTGCAAAATCCTCTTTAAATCCGCAATTACTCACTTTCCGGCCAATAAAACAACAAAATAGTGAGGGTGGTGGCGCGGCGCTTATCAGCCTTCGAAGCCGGGGATAAGGTGATATTTCGGCGGCACAAAATCTAGGATGATGATCCGATAGAATGACGCCGCATCAAACAACACTGCAAAAATTAAAAGGCCTAAAACAAACCGCAAAATTTCCAGCATCACCGCCGACACAAGAAACGGAGGAGCCTCAGCTCGAAGGAGGGCGAGGCGAACAACAATCGGCGTGTCATTCAGGTAACCTAAAAAATCTTTAAAAGTATAACCCGAATTTTTCAGATGAAACCCTACTGGCCGTGGCCGTAAACTAATTTAAAAGAAGCTGCCGCTTCATCTCGTCGCTGCCATCAATCGAACGATCTCCCCGGTTGCGGGCCAATTCTTGGTGCTCAATTAACTTATGCCATCGTGCCTTGTCGCCTCCCAGTTTGCATCCGGTGTCTTTTTGCTGCCATCTCATTTAACCCGTCCGACAACAACCATCATTGATCTCCAAATGCCCATCGTCTGCCAAAAACCTGAAATTTATTTCGAAAGACGACTATTGCACACATTGCTAGTTCTGTGACATGATTTGGTGCTAAACCTAAGATATACTCAGGCAATAAATTGTTCCCATTTGTATGTGTAACGCGGCAATTTGAATACCAAAATTTGGGTCTGGGAGCACGTTTCCGGGGTACCTGCTGTCCAAAATCCACCAAAAACAATCATCCTTTTCTACTTGTTTAACGAAATCCAGTTTGTATATATCGGTGAGTCTTAACAGTCTCCAGTCGATTACCTTAGGTTAGTGTCGAAATGCAGAACAAAAAGGAAGCAATCCCGCCGCAGGACTCGGAACCGTATCTTGTTCACGATGTCAAACCTCTTTTCAGAATCGTGCAAAGCAAAATGGCCGCAAAGGCAAGCCCGAAAAATGAACAGAAGGACAGGATGATTGTGGTAAAAGAGCCTAGCCATTCCACACCGCGTTTTAGCGGGACGCTCCTGCATCCGAGCGTTCAGTGAGGACCTCCATTGAAAGAAGCCCTGTTGGTGATTCGCGTAGTATAGCATGCACCAAATTATCCATTCAACGATAACCTAAAACACCCATTTATCTTAGTCGGAAAGCCGAACCGCTCCGCTGATAGAAGCCGAGGTCCGACTCCCCGCCTACACCGAGCAGGAATGGCTTGAGGGGACACCGGCGTACAATTCCACCCTGCTCAACGTCAAGAAGGGCACGGTATCACTACCACGGTTGAACATCACATAACATCCCGGCAGGAGCAACCATTGGTGTTCGCTGCGCCAGAGATTCGGAGGACGGTGGAAGTTATGGAGCCGCTCCAGGCGTCGAAGTCAAAATCCAAAACCGGTAAACTGCTCATCCAGCTTATCAAAAAATTCAGCCGCCGACATCAATGTGGACGCCATCGCCGCGCTGGTTTCCGAAATTGCTCGCACGGTGATCGAGGACAAAGCCAACAACGCCGAGGTTGCTTCAGTCTTCTGCGCTTTCAAGTGTTTGTTTAGATCGAGGTGCTGGTGCGATTCGGAAAGAAGACCTGTTGAAGATCGATTGAATAAATGATATAACAATTTATTTGCGATAACAAAAACAAAAGTTCTTAACGGTTAGACTTGGCGACACGCTCGAGCTCGTCCTTCTTCTTGATGGCGTACGAGTTGGAGCTTCCCTTGGCGGCGTTGATCAGCTCGTCGGCGAGGCATTCGGCAATCGTCTTGATGTTGCGGAAGGCAGATTCGCGGGCACCAGTGCAGAGCAGGTAGATAGCCTAAGTGACAAACTTAGGGGAGAAATAACTACCCTTTCTTTTCGAGGTGGGTGTCCTCGGAAAACAATGTAAAAACAAAATCACAAAAGATAAAACCAACCTGATTCACACGACGTAGAGGAGCCACGTCAACGGCTTGACGTCTGACGGTTCCGGCGCGTCCAATACGGGTCGAATCTTCACGGGGTCCGGAGTTGATCACGGCATTGACGAGCACTTGCACGGGGTTCTAAAATACAAAATTAATGGCCATTAAACTCAATGTTACCTCGCCGGACAGCAGGTGGATGATCTCGAAGGCGTGCTTGACGATGCGCGTGGACATCAGCTTCTTGCCGTTGTTGCGGCCGTGCATCATGAGCGAGTTGGACAGGCGCTCGACGATGTGGCACGAGGCCTTGCGGAAGCGGCGAATTTGGTATCGCTGTGCGTTGTGCGGCGTGTACTTGGCGTTCTTGTCCTTGACGGCGATGTAGTCGACCAAGGAGATGTCAGAGACATTGACCTCCTGGAGGCTCCACTTCCCGAACAATTTCACTTCCGGCAGCTCAACACCGGGGATCTCGAAGGCTGGGGTCTCGTCAACGACGCCCTCAGTTGCCCAATCGTCTTCGGCGGCCATTATGTCGTTACCTGGAAAAGTTGTAATAGATTGGTCACGTAAACAGCGTAATTTGAATTCGAGATCAGAAAATCGTCAATGAATAAGATATCTCCGTGCTGGAGATGCACATAGGATAGGAAATCAATGAGAGGAAAAATAGGGTAATTTTGCGAGGACTTGTGAAAAAAATTTTCGACAGACAGATGGCTAAACAAATCGGAAAATGAAAAATAAGAGTCGAGAAGATGGAAAATGCAAACCCTCCCGCTGCAGACGCTTTCCGCGAAAAGGCCGCCTACGGTGCCCACTCGGGTCTCGCCACGACTACCCTGGCAAGCGCCCAGTGAAAGGCGAGCGCCATTTGACGGCCCTCCCAAATTTTCCAAATTGATTCTCTGTTCAAAGTTCTAACTAAATTGTTGACGATAGTTTTCGATAAATTCTTGCAAAATTACTCTCTGCTGGTACTCTGTGATCTACAAACTTTTCATTACTTTGCGATCAAACTAGATTTCTTGCTAGCCGTTTTTTTGCTCTTCATTTACTTTTTTGGTTCTCTACGCCTCCCAGCTACAACCCTTTTTTCAGCAATGGCTCCGAAGGGAAATCAGGTTATCGCCAGCTCTCATTTGCGCAAGCACTGGCAAACCAGGGTCAGGACCTGGTTCAATCAGCCAGCCCGCAAAGAACGTCGTCGTAATGCCCGTATCGCCAAAGCATCGGCGATCGCGCCCCGACCGGTCTCTGGACTTTTGCGGTAATTTTTTCTCTTTTGTGAAGATGAAGATCGTGGCTGTTCAGTGAATGTATTACCGAAAATTATGCGGGCGAAGCTGTTTTTGCTGGGCAGGAAATATTCGTTTGACCTGCTCATGCGCCTTTGGAAAATATATTTTTGAAGCGAGGTGGCTGCTCGGAAATGTGCATTGATGCAGACAGTCACTCATTTTTTTTGTTTTCAGGCCACAAGTGCGTTGCCCGACCAACCGATACAACAAGAAGGTCCGTCTTGGCCGTGGCTTCACTCTCCAGGAGCTGAAGGAGGCCGGAATCGCCAAGACCCAGGCAAGGACGATCGGCATCGCCGTTGATTACCGACGCATCAACAAGTCGAACGAGGGACTGAAGGTAATCCAGTCTTGCATCTCGAGATTTTTGTAATTCTAGGCCAACGTCGACCGCCTGAAGGAATACCGCGCCAAGCTTATCCTCTTCCCGAAGAAGCTCAACGCTCCCAAGAAGGGAGACAGCAACGTGAGCACCCTGTCCTTTTTGCCATTATATTGATTTTAGGCCGAAGAGCTCAAAGTTGCTGCCCAACTCGCCGGAGACGTCCTTCCCCTCAAGAAACCCGCAGTCAAGACCGAATTCCGATCCGTTACCGAAGCCGAGAGGAAAGTTGAAATCTTCCGTTACCTCCGACAAGTGCGCGCAGACAAGAAGTATAAGGGAAAACGTGAGAAGAAGGCTTCTGATGCCGCTGCCGCTCTCAAGTAAATCTGTTTTTTTGTTTTGTTTTCTATAAATTGTTGAATCGTATTATTTATTCAGAAGTCACATGAGATCATTGTTTGCCGTGAACCTTATCGTAGGTGTCTTTGTTCTTGTATGCTCCAACATATCCGCTGTTGTCGGCTAATTCAACCCGGCCGGCCTTTCCTTTGCCCGTGCCGTCTGTGTTGAAGCGTTCTTTGTGGGCACCGGTGTACTTCGTATGATCGGTCAGACGGCTGTACACTCCATTAGCATCAGACTTCGCGGCGGAATTGAGCGTTGGTGCTTCCAGACGCGCCAGTTTTTCGCAGATCGCGTCGAGCTCCGCCTGAAATGTCTTTTTGGATAGCTAAATCGGGCAATACTTGAGGATCCGTCTTCGCCTGTTTAGCTCTGTCCTCCGCAACAGTAGCTAATACTTTCTTGGTCTCTTCGAAAGTAGCTTTCTTCTTCGGCCTAAATTCTCTTCCTTATTTCGTTGACAAGTCCTACCCAGTCACTTTGCTGAATGCGATCCCGGTCATAGTCGTCGTGATTGCCTTCGGGTCCAGAACGCCGGCATCCTTTAGCCATTTGTCGAAATTTTTACCGGTCATTTCCGTGGCGGTAGCAGCTCCGAATTTGGAAAAAGCTTCCCATCTGAATTTATTCCAATTGTTGTGTTTTTTAATTTGATTTTTATTTTGATGGATCTACAACGTACTTCGGCTTGACATCTTTCGCATCCCATTTGAAGTCGAATTTCGGCTTCTCAGCAGCCATCTGTCCTAAATTTGTTGAATTTTTGTCGGGAGGGAGGGTGTTGCGGAGCGCCAAAGAAAAATCGCGGCGGGATTTCCAGCGCCCTTATCTTTTGTTTGTGTAGAATTTTTGCGCCGGGTTAGTCAGAATCGCCGGAAACCCATGAAAGTTTCGCATTGATCAAAAGCTGGGGGAGTGAACACTGAGATCAGAATCCAGAAAACAAGGCAGTTCAGAAAGCTTCGAACTAAGCATATAATGTACCCCAGGATTGGCGAATTGGGGGAGGAGGAAGGGTGTCGGGCCAAATTTTGGGCGCTGCTCGTTAGTAGCAATTGGGAGAGCCAGCCGTCGAATGAGCCTATATCCCTCGGGGGTTGCAGCTAGAGACAAGCGTGTGGCTGATTGCCACCCGCCTGACCTTATCGAGATCGGGCGGCTCCGGGAAGGATGTCAGATTTCAAAAAGAGCGGATGGAAGTTCCTATTCATAAAAAAGTGTGAGAAGCCCCAAACTGAATATTCAAAGACCTTTAGGAATTTAGGCAATGTTTGCAGAACACCTCGGTCGATGCCAAACTGGCGGACGCACTCCGGAGTACACATAACTGAAGACGGACTCGAATTGGTTTCTGCATAGCCGGGCACCCAAACGAGGCAAGGGCCCCCGGGGAGAGAGATCACGTGACAATGAAAGCCCCCGCGGGCACAAAGCGGGCCCCTGCCAGCCATAATACTCGACACCGGTGCATTGTGTTGCGGGTAGGAGCAAGGGTGGCGTTTAGCCTGAGCTAATTCGTAGGGAAATTTTGGAACGTTCTACGTAGTCTGAAAATCAGAGCACATCCTAGGATACGTAGAGTGGACAAACAAACTGGCTAAAACGTAATCTAATGAAGGGCACATTTGGTAATTTGATAAGCCACATCCGCTCTTTTGGGTTTGGCAACCCTAGGTTGATGCTAGTACAAACAAGCGTCAAGGGGAAAGCGCAACCGCAACCACAAAATAACATTTAGCCTAGCTGCGCCGCCTTGATTCACCCCCTACCCCCGCGCCGCATCACGGCCGAGTCTCAGATTTCTAAAAGGCGCCGTGAATTTCGAGGGGCGATGCGAAAAGCGGAAAGCAGGGATGGGACATCGAGCGCTCTGGGAAACCCGCCCGAGACCCGGGCACCAGAATAGGCGATGCCCGAGTGTGCGAGGAGCCCTTCTGTAAATAGGAGGGAGGGGCCCCCACCTGAAACAGGGGGCCGCTTCACCTATTCAGCCGGGCTCGACCCAAAATCCCATGGCAACGGTGCTCTTTTTGGCAAAGTCACATGAAGCAAACAGGACCCGCGAATAGCCCGGGCTGCCGCCTAATTAGCGCGAGGCCGAGTGGTGGAGCTGTATTTTTTGGGGGTGGCGGCAAGCGCCGAAAAAATTCTCCCGAGGACGGGATCGGGGTGTTCGCGGTGGAGGGGGATGTGGGGGAAAACAGCTGCCAGCAAGGAAATCTCAAGGGGGTTATGGAACGACTAATGAGAAATGGGCGATAAATTGTAGCGTTGCCGTTCCGGTACTGGACTGTTAGCGGGGGTAGAAATCCAGCTAGTCCTAGCAAGCATTTTTAGCTATGGTGATGTTAGTAGTTTTTGATGACTCAAAAGTCGAGAACTTTTTAAGAAAATCGTCAAAAATTAAATTTTCGCAAAAATCAATTTTTTTTCTTCTAAATTTTAACATTTTCTAAAGAACTTTTATGTCTTAAACGGAGTAAAAAGCCACACAAATGGTATATATTGGATGAAAGGCATTAGCCCCCTCACTAACAGGCCAGTACCCCTATTTCTTTAAATAACGTAAAAACAGATCTGATAACAGAACACGCCGGATAATTGCCACCCGGCTAAACTGGCTTGGCATGCTGCCATTGCCCCCACTAACCCAGTGGCCGCCATATGGGGCATGGGGGACGGCAGTTATGTGCCGTGAGCAATTGTGGGTACGCGCGGGTGGTCATGAATTATTCAAGCTTTCCCTTGGGCCCTCAGATAGACCAACTAGGGGCCCAGGGCCCGCAGAGGGAACGGCCATGCCAATTCATGCCAATTGTCTCCATTCAACTGGGGCTCGATTTATGGACTATCGGGGAATTGATTTCTTGATTCTGGCTCTGGATTAATTCACCAAAAAGGGGAGGCTTTTAAAGAGATAGTGCAGTTATTGGTTTGACATAGCTCGATAGAGCTTAAAATTCCGTTTTTCTAAGCCAAATTTTTTTCGCTTTTGGTGCAAAATTTGCTTTGGAAAGGGCAATTTTGTTATTTTCGAGCCCGGTTTAACAAACTCTAGACTTTTAGATGCTCGTTATCGTTCAAATTTTGTGGGAAGATAGGTCGTGCTCAGCATCACATGAGCTCTGTGCTCATGCTCACGCGAATGGGCTATGTCACATCCCAAGACTGCAATCCTACTATATATAAAAAAATAGTGTCTGTGTGTGTGTGCCACTTTGCACCACTTCCGTATCGTTGTTCGGTCTCTATAGGGGAAGAAGTGGGTGGGTACGTCATTATGTGCGTAATGGTCTAGGGATGACTGCCCACATATCGATTTATAAAATCAGCCATTTTCGTGTTAAATTTTTTCGTCCCTTCGAGAATTGCTTGACCGGAAGTAGGAAGTCGCCTATATGAGTCCTATTTTTTTTTTGGTCATCTGATTCAGCGCAATTATGCGTAGAACAGCTGCGGGCCAGGGTTGGGAAGTCGCGAAGCGGCTTTTCAACCCTGGTATCACCTAAAAAAATCGACTCCTTATAAGAGCTCCAAGAGCTTGTGGAGAAGCCGACACGACAAGTTATACAGTACCCGCGAAACTCCAGATTTTGAAGAAGCAAACGTTCCCATGAAAACATCGTTTTTTTTTCAAAAAAAAACTCCCAAAAAACGCGCGGAACTACTGCCAACGCTCGCACGTTTGAAATTCAAAACAACACCCAGGCCTGGGATGCGGCCGGGGCGCGGGAGAGTGTGGGGTTGGCGTGGCGAGCAGTGGAAACGAGCGAGGAGAGGGCGTTGCGAAATCAGAGGAGGACTGGATGCTGCTGCTAGCCCCCACCCCTTCCACTGAGTGAGTCGCATGGAATTTTGCGCTCTTTTGGGAATTGGCCGACCGGGATTTGGAGGCGCGCCGTTGCGAAAGGGCACGCCTGAAAAATGAGCAGCTGTCAAATGATATAGGTCGGTGCATAACGAGGCTTCTCGCGAGCTTCATCCAATATTTTCATTCTAAAGGCACCTGAAAGGACTACGATGTGAGCACTTTAATTTTATTTCCAAACAAATAGACATTTCATCAAACTACGCAGTCAAATAAAGACACTGACAAGACAGACCGAGATCACAATTTGAACGGAATGGGAATACCAGCAGTCGATGCTTTCAACGACATCAAACGTCGTCTTAGCGCTTTGCCGGAAGAAGCAGCTCACCGAAGACGGGCACTGCGGCGAAGGTGAGCCTATATTTGCGCATAAAATTACAAAATATAAATCACTACCTCGTTTTCCCGCGAGCTGGAGGCGCTCGGGGTCGGCTTCTTCGGGCTTGGCTTGGCCTTCGCCGGCTTCTTGTCCTGAAAACAAAAGGTTTGAACTCAAAACGGGCACCAACCTCTAGGTAAGCTTCCACTCAATCCCTGTTCAGCGGCATGATTTCGAAGGAATTCCAAATCTATCGATGACAGGGTCATGTCGGCAGCCTGATCAGCTCGCAATCGGTTGTAGCGCTTCGTGTTATAAGCCTGAAAAAGAAATACAAAACTCCAGAAAATGTTACTCACCCTCCGCTCCTCGACAGACATATTATGATAGCGCTTCCGAGAGGCTCCGATCGGCGAGCTTTGGCCTCTTTGATCTTCTTAATACGAGCCCGTTTCTCTTCGCTCATGGCTTCCGGGCTTCCTTGTAGGGCGAGCGTCAGCTCTTCCTCCATGCGCTTCCGCCGGAAGGCCTCGGTGCGCTTCAGGTTTAGCAAACGCTTCTCCTCTGCAGACTTTTGATGGTATCTAAGAAAACACTTGTTAAGATTTAGCAAACGATGCGATACCTAGCCCGCGCAGCCGCAGCCTTCTGTGCATTCGTGGCCTTCACTTTGTTCTTTTTCACATCTTCTGCGTCCATGAGCTCGAGTAGCAGGTCGTTGGCCTCCTAAACAACACATATTCATTGCCGAGTTATTGTTGCCAATAAAAAAAGTTCTAAACATACCTTCTCCTTTTTCACGCCCTTGCCAGTCCGTCGGCCAGCCCGGCGCTGGTTGTACGCCCTCCTTTCCTCAGGTGTCATCTTGTAATACCTGGCAAACAAAATTTAAAAAGGATTGAATTATTTCACCTTAGCCGCGAATTCTCGGCCCATCTGGCGCGCTTCTGCTCGTCCGTCAAGGATGCCATGGACGCGCGGGGCTCGGGCGAGAAGTCCTGGACTTCCTCTGCCTCTACCGGTTCATTTTTTATATACATTCCGTCGACGGACATCTCCATGCTGTTCAGCTCGCGTGCCATCTGTCGCTTTTGCCTCAGTGTTTCGGTGCGTTTCCGGTTGACGGCTTTCTTTTTCTCGGGGGCCAAACGGTGATACCTAACAAAATGGTAATATTTGATGTGACACGAGGTACATATCGGATGCGACGCACAAAGCCCATCGTATGTTGTAAGATGTTAGACACTCACCTCAGTCTGGCCGTCTCGGCGCGTCTAGCTCTTTTGATCTCGGCTTCTTCCAAAACATCGGCTGGGATTTCGCCTTCAACAGAGGGAATCGAGTACAACTTCCGCATCGGGTCCGACGGCGCGAAGTACGAGTTGATGAGGTCTTTCAGCCTAAAACTTCATTAGAAGGTATAGGAATCCCCTCACCTCTCATTATTTTCTCCATCAAAATCGTCCATCGACGAATCTGCCATGCTGCTGTCCACTCCGCCGTCCGATACGTTGCTGTCATCAAAAACGGGAATTTCGATAGGTACGCTCGTGTCGCCGATCAAGACGGTGGCAGTAATCTCGTTTGTTCGAATGACTTCACCCGCGTCTGCAAAATTCAAAAATTAAAGGATATAATGTTTTTATTACCGTCCAAGTCGATGGGCTGCTCCGGGGGCTGCGCCTCATCAGCTCCTGGCTTGGTCATCGCTTCAATTTTGGCAGTAGTGCTGAGCTGAAAATGACAAAATTTGCAGAATCAAGCCAATCAGAAAGCGGGAAAGAAAGAGATATCATACCTACTATCTATAGATTATCAATCCAATACCCTAACACTGACACCGCGACCATCTGCTCTCCCCGGTGCGCGGTCCCTTGAGTCTGACCTACTGTAATTATTGCTAAAAAATAGCACTAACACTCTTTCTAAGCAAATTCAGAATCGAAAACGGCCTAAAATCGCGTTAAAACCAGATTTTTTTACGTTTAGCGCTGTAAACCCACAAAAAGCGCATAAAAAGACAATAATAACCGAACACCCCTCGCCAATCGCGATAAATTCATCAATATTCAAAACAGCCAATAATTCCAGGCGCAACGAAGGGGTGTAAAATCGTTTTGGCGGACACGAGGCGAGAGCGGCAGGGAGAGCGAGCGTTAATCAATACTGGGCGAGAGAGCAGGCGCGCGGGAGAAACGGAGAGAGGCAAAGGGAGCGAGAGACAGAGAGAGATACCGACTACTCGCCCGGGCGCCCACAGGGGGGTCACCGACCGCCTTTGTTCGGCATGCCGAGAGAAAAGATGAGATCACAGGGCACGGACGATGAGGTTGAAAAATTTCTGACGATTTTACAGGGGTGGCGAGGTGGGGGGAGAAGCCGTGCGGTTTTGGGGCTTAGAATTGACTTTACGGCGTCGCGCGGCCGTGCAACAGAAGAGCAATGCGCGTAGGGTTGTAAAAACCACTGTGGAACGTACCGGGAGTGATTTCTTTGGACCTAAAAACTTGATGAAGCCGATTAGCAGCTTTTCAAAAGGTTTCTGGCTTTAGATTTGGGGTTCCAAGGCCGCGCGACCGCGCGCGCATGGTTGTGAAAACCACAATACAATGTCTTATCATCATTTTGGAAGGAATCGGAACCTTTATATAGAGCCCATAAAGCCGGTTGGCAGGTTTTCAATAGAATCGCAAGCAGCCCACGTTTTTCGACAAACTCAGCTCGAATTGTATTTCTAACCACCAGAAATAGCGACAAAACCCCCGACAATCGCAAACGGCCTTCCGCAAACAATTATATTCAAACGGTTCATCTACCAGACTACCCGTCTATTCTTTCCGCTAGTGCAAGAGTTTGGTGGCCGACTTGCCCTCGCCAAGGTCATGCCACTTCAGCGTGCTTCAACCTCGAGACGCATCCACTGTGCTCAAAATCCGGCCGGACGCCTACGTTGTAATAACAATTACGGAAGGCTGTACACTGTACAGCAGTGGAAATAAACCGAACGTTATAAAATTTGTCTTTTTTCAGGACTTCGAAGCGGTCGGCCTCAAAGCCCAGAGTCAATCAAATTCAGCGCGTCTTTTGGCATCTGGAATACAAACGTTTTCGCCTTCTCCACTGTTTTGGTTTTGTTTTTCAAGACGTTGTTATCCTGGGATCCCGCGGTATCCCCCCAATCGTCGCAACCAGCCGATGAGACGAATGCGGGCGGCTGACTCGCGCCCTTCTCTCCCCTCTCCCTTTTTCCGGCGCCTATTTTGAGCCCTGGGACAGTAACTTGCCCCCAATTCAACTACGTCGTTGAAATCATCACGACTGCGATGGTATGGATGAAAATCAGCACTGAAACAAAATGCTTTTCATAAGAAAAACTTCGCGCTCAAACCCGAGTCGGTCGTCTTCTGCTTTTCTGGGGCCATCCCAAATGAGCAACGACGTTTGAGCAACAATGACTTCTTAGTAAACACGCTAAAGTGGTGTTGCTCAGTTTTGATTTTTGGTTTCCCCTCCTTTCTTTTTTGTGGTTTTGCTTGCTTGCTTGCTCATCTGTCATGGACCCTTTTTTGCGCTCCTGTCTTTGCCTTTACCTGTACCCCCACATTCATGTCTTCCCTGTCGAATCCTCGTCCTTTTGGAAATTCCATTTATATTAACTTTTTTACAGGATCATGGCGACGATCAATGCCGAGAAGCCGGTGCTGAAGATGGAGCTCGATAAAGGCGGCGCCTTCAGCTTCGACAACTGCTTCAGAAACATGGCCCTGTGCCGAATGGGCGCCGCTGCCCCTCGCCTTACTTCGACTGGTAATCTTGACAAACATTTACGGAATTCATTTTAGGTACGACAATTGTTGCCACGTCGTACGACGGTGGGCTGGTGATGGGAGCCGATTCTCGAGCGACGGCCGGAAACATCATCGCCGACAAGCACTGCGAGAAGGTGCACAAGATCACGGAGAGCATCTACGCCTGTGGAGCAGGAACTGCTGCTGATTTGGATCAGGTAAATTTTTGCGAAATTGCTCGCGGGAGCCGGAGGATTTTGTGATAGTCAGCCTCCGATTTTGTATTCAAAGAAAACGATATCTCTTTTTGTAGGTGACAAAATGCTGTCGTCGAACCTCCGCCTGATGGAGCTGAACACTGGCAAGAAGGCCCGCGTGATAACAGCTATGCGCCAAGCAAAGCAGCATCTTTTCAACTATCAGGTACGCTCTTGTGCATACCTGGACCTAATGAAATCGTAGGGTTACATTGGTGCCTACCTGTTGATTGGCGGCGTTGACCCGACCGGTCCTCATCTTTATGAATGTACCGCCAACGGCACCACGATGCACAAGGAATTCGCTGCCCAGGTTTGTCGGCGGCATACTTGCTTTACCAATTTTTAGGGATCCGGTAGCTATGCCGCTATCTCGATTCTCGAACGCGACTTCAAGCCCAAGATGACGGAAGCCGAAGCGAAGGTTTGATCAAATCAGAGTTACTTTTAACTTTCTTGCAATAGGATCTGGTGCAACGTGCTCTCCACGCCGGTATGCACGGTGACAACGCGTCAGGAAACAGCCTAAACCTGGTCATCATCCGCCCGGAGAAGACGATTTTCGAAGGACCGATTGTGCCAGAGTTCTGTAAAAAACCCGAACCCATCGATTTGGACTACAAATTCAAGGTATTTTTATATTTGTTGACGTAATCTCCTTGGTTTAGGCTGGCTCGACTGCGGTCCTCAAGCGCAAGGAGATCAAGTACGAGATCGTCGAGAGCATGGATGTCAGCCACTAGGCGCCCCCTTTGCCATCGTGCAAATGTGTTTTATCGTTCATTTGTGATTTTCATCTTTCTTAATTCGTGCCCGGTTTAATATATTTTCTGCAACTTTAACTGATAAAGATTCCCAAGAAAAAGGCCAGACCGAATGCGCGAACGATTAGACTTCAACATTACTTTCGGATATGCTGGCAGCAGAAGTAGATATCGAGTTTAGGAAGGCGATGGATATCGAGGCTTGTGAATTTTGGCTGGTGAAGAGCTGGTGGAGGTCGTTCCAAACTTCACGAGCGGCGCTATACAATTTATCGGAGGCGATGCTGGCCCTTTTGAAGCTGGGCTACCGTCAGAAGTTCCACTATGGGTTGCTACAGATCTGCGAAAGCGTATGAAGTGTGTTGTAAAGGTAAAGATTTTTTGTTTTTTCTTAGATTCGTTTAGATTCCCGACTGGCTTTCTGTAGAAAAGTTGAAGGAAATATTGCTGGCCGAAACCGAAGCTGTTGATTCCCTACTGCAGGTGCGTGTCCACCGCATTGCCTAACCGTTCTTTACAGCTTCCTTCACAACATTTTTTCGAAATTGCTCACATATTGGTGCGCGAATGCAAAGAAGATTTTCAAGATGGTGATCAGGTACGCGTGTTCGATTTCCTTCTGATGAAGTTTAGGCGAAAACGCTCGTACAAGATATTTGGGACAAACGGGAAGCAAAACTACGAACGACGACTTTGAGATATCTGAAACAGGTGAAGTTCGTTATTTGAAGTACGAATCAGATTTTAGACGAGTCACACTTACGCCCATATGGACAACACTCAACAGTTGGAGGTAGCTCGCTTAATCGTTTACTTTATTCTTTATTAGATCACGAATCTACGACAACCCTTGCTGGCGGCCCTGGAAGCAAACAGACAATTTACTCCAGAACAAACACTACATCCAGCAAAAATAATCACTGGGCCACGAATTTCCCGCTCAATTTCTAAATACTGGTATTCGATCTCATGCGGTAATAAAGACTCGTCTATGCATTACTTGACCAATAGTATCTGAAAGTATTGAACTCTCGTGTATCTGTGCCTCTTTTGCTCTACCTGGGAGGTGGGTGCTTGACCGACTGCTCTAGCAAGCCGCTGCTAAACCGCGCCCGTGTCACCGGAGGGAGGGGATTAGCACGGCCGTAAAACCCCTAGGATCTATGCATGGAGCAGTCAGCTGGGACTTGAGCGGTCAAATTTCGAGAAATGTCTAAAAGATTGATCTGCTTTTAATCCGTCCTTTCATTTTGATCAATAGCAACCCACAAGCACGTATCTTTATTTTATTTTTTCAGATGCCACGACAAGACATTGCCCAGGCGCGCCTTGTACTGAATGACATACTTCGGAATATCGGTGAGAATAAGAAGCTCCAGGACGATGTGTCGCAGCAAGTGCGTCATATCAGGACCAGCATCATCCCTAACCTCCGGTAAGCGGTGAATTTGCAACTTATTGATCTAGCAATACCATCACGGTACTAATTGTGTATTTCCAGAAAAGCCCGGTTTTCGCAAGCCAAAGTCTTCCGCGATCTCCAAGAGAAAATCAACGTGCAGGGCTCGTTGTGCCAACAACTAGAAGATGATCAGAACGCACGCGAAGCGGCACTCAGAAAAGTTGGTTTTGTCGACGGTCGCCTAAAGAGAGCACATGTAAAGTTGTCATATCCGCATTTTTTTCAGCTAACTACTGACGAAATCGAGGCCAAAGAGATGCTGGAACAGGTGCTTGGGAAACGTGAAGCTGAAAAGAGCGCCGACGACTCTTTGCGCAGGGGAATTTCTGATGATTGCGAATAGTATGACCCTTATCAGTTCTGAACGAAGCCGTTTAGCCTCGTTGAATCGACCTCAGAAATGGCTGTAAAGCAGATTGCTGCAATGGAGAAGCAGCTGAGCGCCCGGGAACACGGCTGTCTTGTCGACGTGCGAGACGACGGCGTAAATGTAGGCGTTGTGGGCATTGTCGTTTAATTCAATTTTTCAGGTCGTCGGCTTGCACCCGGGGCTGCAACAGTTGACACATATCAGCCACTACGACGAGAACGGAGACGAGATTATGGATCTCCCCGATCGGGTGGCCGAGGCGATCGGCTCATTTGCCCTTGAATAGCTATCATCCAATATTTTCAATTGTATTCTGTGGCGCTACGCTCTCTTTCACTGCTATGATCTTCATTTCACTGTATTTTGGTTGAACCCCTTATTTCTTTGTTGTTTCGACTGGATCCTATATAATTTATCTTTGAGCGGATCCCGCATCTTGTATTATGTGTTGCCAGTATTTCCTTGTGTCCTCACTCGTGCTCATTTCTTTAAGGTCTCTAATAAATCAACATTCCAGGTATGTCTGGCATCGAATTGGATACCTACCCGTTCCCAAGAGACGTGCAGCCATTATGTGATGACGGGTCAGGAGGAGATTTTCAAGAGGTTTATTGTTGCGCGTCTATTCTGATATCTGGTGTTTAGGAAAGTGTCAGCACTGCCTTTGGGAAGGTCAAAGTGACAATATATGGCGATCGTGCACGCCTACCTCTCGTCACTTTCCATGATCTTGGGCTTGATTGTAGGTTACGTGCGACCATTCAATTCAGAAGTTTTTTTAGCGGAGAGCAACTTCCAAAATTTCTTCCAATTCGTGTCGATCGCCGAGTTCACGGACAAGTTCTGCATCTACAACATCAACGCTCCTGGCCAGGAGATGGATGCGAAGCCACTGCCTGAGAAGTAATTGCGTTTTTGCGATTTATCTTTGTTTTCAGCTTCCAATACCCGACGATGGAGGGTCTCGCGAACATTGTCGAAAATGTTGTGGAGCATTTCAAGTAAATTTTTCGGTTCCGTTTTTAAGAGGATCTTATAGATTGCCGCACTTTTTCGCGTTTGGCGTCGGGCTCGGTGCCAATGTGCTGCTGCGCTACACGGTAACCAGCTTAAAAATTATTCATGTTCCTTTTTTTAGTTGATGAACCAAGACCGTGTCAACGCGCTCATCCTGGTTAATTGTGTCCACAGCACCTGCGGCTGGGTCGAGTGGGGTTACGAAAAGGTACGGGCTTCTCAGAAATTTTACGTAATATTTCAAAATTAAGGTGAACCAGCGTCACTTGAAGAATTACGGGATGACCTCATTTGTGGCCGACTATTTGATGTGGCATCATTTTGGGCGTCGCATCGACGAGTGCTCTTCCGACATCGTCAGGTTTAATTATTGGCTTTTGACGTATATACAGCCTTTTTTCAGGCAGTACCGGGTCTATTTCCAGCACCTGCCGAATCCCACAAACCTGTCTATGCTAATTGATGCCTATATAAAGTCAGTTAAATTTTTGTGGCCGTTTTATGAATTTTTTTCAGCCGGACTCCTATCAACTTCTCGCGTGAAGGAGGCGCTGCCGGGCCGCAGTTGAGGGTCCCTGTCTTGCAGCTCGTCGGAGCTGGTAGGCGTTTTGTCATTTTTGCATACTAGCTAATTTTAGGCTCGGCATTTGTCAACGAGACGGTTGAGGTGAATACCCGTTTGGATCCGTCCAAGAGTGACTGGATTAAGGTATAAATTGTTCTATAAATAATTTTTTGACGTATTGGCAGGCACAAATATTAAACCTTTCTTTTTAGGTCTCTGGCTCTTGCGGGCTAGTGCTGGACGATCGACCGGAAGCCGTCACCGAAGCCCTGATGCTGTTCTTACAGGGACTTGGATATTGTAGGTGTCCCATCTATCGATTTCACTTTTTCTTGCAGTCCCAACGATGAACGTCGTCAAGCTGATGAAGCAGATTCACGAGGCCCAAAGCGGCTCCTATGCGGCCGAACAGCGCTGCGTCGACGAATGTTAACTCGCTTGAACTCCTCCGTGTCATCCTCCGTAGCGCTCGCTAGTTATTACATGATCTCTTCTGTGTTGTGCTATCATCTGTCCTTGCTGTCATCTCTCCAAGCGAACTTCAGCTCTTTCATTCCACCCAATCCGCTGCTTTATTTTCGAAAAATCGTGAATTCTTTCCGCCCTCGAGATTTATCGAAGTTCCGACTCGCATTTTCTTCCATCCACACGGCCTTTACTTCCATTGCTAGTCTTCCTTGTGCCTGACGAATAAAGAATAACTGTGCTTACGAGGTGGAACTCATTTCAGCTGGGTCACTTTTCTCCTGCAGGGCTATCACATCGAGCTTTACAGCGCGCGATCAGATTGAAATTTTAAGGAACCACAAACTTGAGTGATTTTTGCCGGGTGAGAGCCTCTGAATCAGAGGACATCGTCAAATCGCTGTGATGTCCCTCATGGGCAAACCACCAATGCCGCTGCCGCTCGCTGAGCTATGCGAGGTAGTGCTTTGCAGCTGAGTTTATGGCTTCAAGTCGAAGCTGAACGCTTATTCGAACGTTAATCGAATTATTGGCTCTACAAATCCGTTTAAGGCTTGGGATAAACCATCGACGTCATGGGTTGATTACTTCCTCAAGGCTAACGATCTGAAGTTGTTGCTCACCCATGCCGCGCTTCATCGTGGTACGAAGAGTCCACTTTCGCAGCTCTCGTTTAGATGAAATCCTGTCCCTCACGCTACAGTACGTGGAGCAAATGATCGCACTAGACAAGGACATCCACAATTTGGCGAAAAGGAGCCAAATATTGTCCGTCGCTTCGGAACGACTCGAAAGTGAATTTTCATTCTTACTACAAGGCTTTTTTGATACTTCAGCCGAGACCGATCTCCTCTACGTGCGGCGAAAGCGAGAATTGACCTGGTTGTGCACGATGGCTTGCTTTGCGGCCGTGGACTGGGCTTTTGACGAAATGATTCAGGAGCAAAAGTAAGTACTTTAGGTTTGACCAAAATAATAATGTTTTAGAAGCAACATTCACCTCGTCCATTATTTGATGGAGAACGCGCGGTCGTATTTGATGGAGCACGAGGTGCCTGATTATTGTGGTCTTTATTTTTTTGTAGGTGTTCAAACATTTCATCGCGCTTCTGAGCTCAAAATTCCGATTATACGTTAGCAACAAGTTTCGGATCCCCGTCCCGGCCGGTCGACCACAGACGAACAACCCGTAAGCGCTGATTTCTAAGGTTGAGGTTTCTATCTTTAGGAATACGCAAGAGGACAAGGGAATTCTGTTGGCGAATAATAATCGCGAGGCGATTAATCAGGTGGGATCGACTTTGTTTAATGAGCAAAACCGATTGATTTAGTCGAGAGCAAGATGTGGTGAGGCTGCCGCTGAGCTGGAGACGATGCTCCTCGAAGGACGAAAAATTGAGGCCCCCACTGTCGAAATGTTCCTAATTCCATTTTTGCAGGTAACGCCAGAATCTTATTTCAAACACTTCCTTTCCAGTCCCGCGAAAGATATCTGGCCGTGGCGCTGCTCGGTCCCGATTTGACGGTCCAGAATTTACCGGTTGCCGATTTTCAGTTGCCAAGCCGTTCGATACCCCAGGAAGAACTGCATAATATTGTACGTCTTCTTAGGGCTGGATTTTTGATAGTTTTTTTTTGCAAAAACCCTTATTTTAGTTGCGCTACGAGCTGGCCTGTTACCACTTTCAACTTTTGAATTTTGCTGTTGTAAGAAAGTACCTGGATGACGTGAGTTAATAGGATTTAGCTGACTTTCTTTTGATTTCGTTAGTTGACCCCGCTTTTGCCCGCAAATGGCGAAACATTCCGGCTTTGCGTCATCGATCGCGACGAGTTGAACGGGTATGGCTTGGTTTCATACTTGGAAAATACGTTTTAGGTATTTGATTGCGGTGCAACGTCCACCGCTTCCCGGTCGCCCCCAGCACACGAGGCCGGCAATTCACGAAGCGGTATGGTGGTGTAGCCCAAGTTGATGTACTCTTTCAGATGCTTATGGAGGATCACACACCGCAGCGGAAATTTTGGATTAACCGCTCCCTATTTCTGCAACAGTCCCGCGGTGCGCTATCTCCAATGACAAAGGTTTAGCTGTTTTTTCGCTCTCACAAACGTTTCAGGCGGAAAACTTTGCAAGGGACGCAATGGACGGAATCCACTTTTTCGCGCCGACGGCTTTCCACGGACTTATTCAAGCTTCGAAGATTCGTTTTGTCCAAGTGGGTTTTTAAACCTGTTCCCACGATCGTTTTTGCCTTTTGAAAGTTATTCGAATGATTTTAGGCAATCGCTCGGCTAATAGAGCGGATACGTGACCCGATCGCCCGAACCAGCGTGAGAGCCCTGCTTTATTTGATCTCGGCAACGGTGCCAAACTTCCAGGATATCGAGAGGGTCCTTGTAAAGGTATATTTATGATTACTTACTTTTCAACGTTTCCGCTTTAGAAAGCTCTACCTGTTGAATTTGCTGTAAGACAAGCAATTCATCCTTCTTCGTCGCCCGAAATTCCTGCTTCGGCCGTTGACGGATCGGGTATGACTTATCGATGAATATAATCTATTCTTCTTTTCCAGCTTTATACACAGTCCCTGGCGACCCGTTCTGGACGATGCTGACCTCTTTCGACGTTGCCGAATTGTGCCGCGCGATCAGCCAACTGGAGGCTTTCCACCTTCCATATCTGGTAGATCCAGAAGTTTTGCTTCATCGCATTTTAGTTCAAATACCCCGAAATCTTGACCGAGGTGCTGATGCAGGGCAAACAGAACCGGTTGAACGCTGTGCTGCTAGCAAAATTGGAGCAGCTGGCGAGCATCAAGGTATTCTTCCCAACTTGGCTTCACTTGGCTTTAGAACCTGAGCAAGTGGAGCGAATTTCTGAACCTCGTCGTGACCAACACGCCTGTATTGCAACAACGCAATGATGCCACCATTCAAGAGGTTCTGGGCTTGATGGTTAATTTTATCTATAAACAACTTTTAGGCTGTTCTCGCGCAGACTCGGTGCCTTAACTATCAGCTACAAACGTCGCATTGTGCCGTCGACGGTAGGGTTTTTGCCTCCATCATTTTCTTATCTCCGCTTTCCAGAAGTTACCGTCAACCACCACGTGAATCTGATTAAACAGCTGCTCCGCAAGTCGTCATTGCCACCCAACGGCCAGTTTATGATTTCGGTGAGTGATTCCGCTTCAAGCCAGAGTCGAAACAAAATTTTAGGCGGTCGCCTTTCTGATCAACGTTGCGCAAGACGACTTCGTTCTATCCGAATTGTCAGTTTTCTTCTGCCACCTGTCAAGATTTGGGAAAGATTTAATGTATTTTTTTCAGAACTCCAGCCGTCAAACCGCCGTACTTTCTATTGGCCCAATTGCTCACCGCCTGGAAACAGGTAGCCATTATAGTCCAAGGAAGATGAAATGTCAATTTTTAGGTGCAAGGCCATGCCAAGGAGGCAAAAATCCAGTTCACCGGCAATTTTGCGACGTATTTTGAGTCGAACGGCTTCTTCTCTGCCTCATCGTGAGTGGCTTTAAGTCTAAGAAAGCCACTAAAAACTTTAACGGTGCTTTCGCAATATCGGGGGAAACCAACTTTTTTCCTATCAATCCAGAAATGTGGCGAAATGGTAGGTATTTTATAGTGTTTTCCTTAAAATTAACTATTTTTGAGGTGGAAAGAACCAACAAGATCGAACAGTTTTGAAGTCGGAATTTTTATCGAAAATAGTCGACACCACGATGTCGGTCGAAAAATCTATATTTTTGTGTAATTTTGAACACAATGAAAAGTTTGACGTTTGAGAATAGTAAAAACATTTATACTAGCAAAATTGAATCCTAAGAAAAAGTTACCCCCCCCCCGCGATATTGCTAAAGAACCGCTCCAACTCGGGTCTTTGTTTTCAGAAACAGCCGTCAGTTCGAGAACGATCGCATGAATCTGCTCTCTTTCATCAAGCTGCTACGGGTAACGATCTCAGCGAATTTCTGACCTTTTGAATTTAGGACCAGGAGCACCTCTCCCTGCTAATTTCCTTCTTATGTCACCTGTACAATCGGTACCTCCTCACGGCCAAGAAGCCCCAGCTTGCGCTCGAATTCCAGAGCAAAGACTTGTGGAGGATTGACGTCGAGTAAGTCTTAGCGTTTCAACGAAGCAAATTTGAGCTGTTAGATTACCAGCGACCAACGTCGAATACCTTGATGAGGCTTTATTCACCGCTCTCTCGGCCGGGCTCCGCCTCAACCCAATGCACGCCTTTTGGCTCCGGTCGCTGGCCGACTACTATTACAGTACGTCATTTTCTGGACGCGTGTTTATCACGTATTTTCAGCCAAGGGAGCGACAACAAATGCTCTCGGTTACTATATGGAGACTGTATGCGCGTGCATGGAGAATGAGCTTCTCCCGCCATTCCCTGACGTTTTGCTCGACGATTTGGTGAGATTATAGAGTTTACGACATTTCTCTGGCGTGTTTCTAATTTTTTTGCGATTTCGAAACGTGAAAACGTTGTAACTTTCGATTAGAAACTACAAAAATCGGCTTTTCGACCATAAATTGCACTAATAATTTTTCTAAATTTTTGAATTGTTTTTCCACTTGAAATCGCGCTATTTGACTAATTACTGCAAAGTTGCTAGGCATTTCTTGGAATTGCAGGAAAAATTCGTTTCGGCCCCAAAATTCGGAAGAGCCACAAAAGTCGTGGCACCATTATTATGCCCCGATTTACAGATGTGGTACCGGATTCGCGTGTGTTTGACGTCAAGCGGACATCACACGCTGGCCGCCATCGTTGCCCAGCTTATCGTGGCCAATTCGTACCGGCTGGATCAGTACCTCGTGGCGGCAAACGTTGGTTTTTGTTTTGCTTCTTCGGCTAAAATTTAGCGACCCAGCTTTTGCCAGCTGCTAGACCAAAGTCATGCGCTGCCGCTTCCGCTAATGTCCTAATTTCAGAATATCCGCACTCAATCGGTGCTCGACACGATGGAGACCCTCGCGCCGTTGTGCTTCGACCATGCGCTAGTCGAGGTAAACTTGTGGTTCGTCAGGTTATAAACTTTTTTAGACGCTGACCGACACGTTCGAACGGATTCAGATGACCACCCGGACGGATGCTTTTGTGAGCGCTTTTCAAAATAGTTCATTAATCTCGATTAGGCCCGTTTTGTGGGGTTAATTGCAAAACATGGGAATTCATAATTTCGAAATTTCATAATGTAATGTACTGTAATAACTTAATAGCAAGTGTTTTAATAGTTTTTTTAGTAAAAAGTAACTATATTTCAACTTGAAACTTTTAACTTTTTAAATTCGAATTTTGGTAAAAAAGCGGCCATGTTTGGTCGAAGAATCTATACTTTTGACATTTTTTTCTTAAGATTTTGTATAGTTTTCGCGATTTTACGACATTATGTAAAAAACCTCATTTAAGAGACGCTTTCGCTAGCTATATTTAAAAAATTAGCAATCCATAGTATTTCGACGTTTATTACCGGTACTTCGCGTAATTACGTTGATTAGCAAATCCGCTTTAGGTATTGGCCTCCGGACAAGCCTCACTGAACATGGCCAACTCGCCGGAGGTGATGATCGCCGAACGGAGCCGCCGTACCGTCCGCCTCCTGCGCACCATTGCCGCTATGACATTCCGGGTCTACGCATAGCGGAAAAATCTCATCCCATTCTCCCATCGTCTTTCCGCAAATTTCCATGTTCGGGTCCTGTTCTGTTTGTTGTCTGTTCTCATGTTTTCTGTTGCTTGGTTGTTGTTACGTTTAAATGCTTTTATTCGAGACACAGCGACGTGATAAACTGTCGCGATAAGCACATGCTTTCCCATCGTGAGCAACGTTTTTCGGATTAAAGATCATTTCAGCAATGGTAATGTTTTGTAAGTGGGGGGTATCGGGCGTGGAGACGTCGGGCAATCCGGGGCGGCCTACTTCTTCCCTGCGTGCAGCGCTTCGCCTAAAAGAACTCGCGGTACTCGAGCATTACCGGGGGGATTTAGCTTTTGCGTATCTAGGAATTTTTTTGTTTGTAGTGTATTTAGGCCTTTTCATTAGTAAAAAGCTACACAAACTATTTAGAAATTATAAAAATAAGTTTATAACCTAAAAAGCGATTCGTAAATGAAGGTCGGGAAATTTTGGAAGTCTTGGAAGCGGAATTTCCGGTTCTGGACTGGGTAAAGTAGGATAAGCGGGGGAAATTTTAGGCGGGGGGAACCGAACTTTTTCCGCAAGCCTATTTTTTATATAAATAATGGAAGTGTTTCTAAATTGTTTATAGCTATTCCTAAACATAAAAACTTACAAAACTTAATTAAAATTAATTTTAGGTCTAAAAATCACTTTTTCGGCCCAAAAATGACCAAATTTTCGACTTTTCAAGCGTTTTCTAACTTTTTAAAAATTTTTCGGTTCAAATAGGCTTAATTTTGCTAAAAACAATGTGAAAACACTTTATATTTGATTACTTCCCCACAGGGCCGACCAGGAAAAGTTGGTTTCCCCGCCTAATTCCCCCGCCGCTTATCCTACTTGGTACCCTGGACTGTTAGCGGGGGGGAGAACATGCCGTCTATTATCCCTTTAAGGTATGCGAAAGTTAGGCCCCCGAAACCCCACCCCCGCTAACGACCCAGTGCCAGAAGCCGCTAGGGATTTCCGGTCTAAAACCCGTACGTCGAGGGGTGCCCTCGTTCTTGCCGTCGTCCTCGGCGGTGGCCTCCTTCGAGGTGGTCCTGGTCGCCTCGCGTGAAGCCTCGCGGGATGGCCGCCTTTTCTTGGACTTCTGCGGTTTGCGGGCCTCCTCTTCGGCACGGTGTTTCTCCTCTTCGGCGCGGTGTTTCTCCTCTTCAGCGCGGTGCTTCTCCTCTAAAATTCAGACCCAAAATTGGCGCTTTTTGGCACACTTACCCAACGCCTTCATCTGTTCGTCAATCTTGCTCGGCCTCTTTGCCATCGCTAGCGCCGGGGTGGCAAATGCTTCGTTGTCGAAGTAAGTTTTTTCCATCTATGTTTTTGGGTTCTTTCTGCATTATCGGGGGGGGGGGTTTCTATCTCTAGAAATAGCTAGCAACTTGACAGTGAGTATTTTAATAGTTTTTTTGTCAGCAAATTTGAACTATATTTCAAGTGGAAAAACAACCGAAAAAATTAGAAATTTTTAATTGAAATTTTGGTTGAAAATTGGAAATTTTTATAGAAACTCTATACTTTTTGGCATTTTTAAATGAAAATTTGTAGGTTTTTACATTTAGGAATAGTAAAAACACGTCTTAGAAACACTTCGTTTCTTTATATTAGAAAAATTCCATCCTTAGGAAAAAGCCCCCTCCCCCCCCGGTAACGCCAAAGGATCCCGGATTTTTAGATCCCACCGAGTTCTTATGACGCGGTTGAATGGCGGGCTTCTTTTCTTCCTTCTCCTCATGCTGTTCCTTCTTGTCGTCGTGCTTCGGCTTTTCCTCGTTCTTCGGCTTCTCGTCGTGCTTCGGGTGCTCCTCCTTCTCATGCTCATCCAGCGTGGCCTCGTGCGTTTTGTCCTTCTCCTTCCTGGCTCGGCTCGAGTCTGGCGTGGTCGAGCGCTCTTGCGGCTCCATTCCAGCAACGTCAATTTTCTAGCAAAAATTCATGCGTTGAATTTTAGCGCACCACCTCTTCCGACTTCTTCTTGCCGCCGCGTTTTGTGCTGCGCTGGCTGCTGCGCTGATTACGGCGGCTCCGCTGCTCCCTTGACATTCTGGAAAACAGGGTCGTCTAGTTCCGGTTGAAACAGCAGCTTACCCAAACAACGATTCGAGGAAGCCCCGGGCCGGCACATGCACCTTCCGCTCCGATTTTCGGCTGTAATCCAAGGAATCGGGTGGTGGCCAAAAATGAAACTTACGACCGCTCGGTGCTCTTCTGGGCACCATGCTTGTGGTCGCCCATCGTTGCGAAGGCGCATAGCAATCGTTTATCTTGTTTTAGACTAGCAAAAGATGGAAATGTTGTCCCGGAAAACACGCGCTGTATGCAAATTGCCTTGCAGCCCCGGGGCGTTGCCACGGTAACCGGGCCGGTGGCAATTGGTCTCTGCTAAGCGAAAAGCTATATTCTTAGTTATATTCTTTTTAGGAATGGATAATGATAAACAAAACATCATTACCTCCCTTCAGAATGGCCCTAAAAATGGTAAGTATGCTTCGTTGTACTAAATTCTCGATTTAGAAGTGCTGACGAGTCTCCCCCTGCAAGCCTTTTTCCATTTCAACGTGTATTTCGCGCCGATTCTACTCATCTATAGCGTCTCTTGCCTGCTTTTAAAGGTAAATAGTTTCTAATAAACATTAATGCTTTCGGTTCTTTCGCATTATCGGGGGGGATTTTTTTGGTATAAGGCTAGAATTGCTTAGTAGCTTCATAGGAAGTCTTTCAATAGTGTTTTAGTACAAGATAACTAATAAAGCTAGGAAAACTATGTAAAACAATCAAAGCAATTTAAAAAGTCGAATTATTGGTCAGAAACGGCCCTTTTTGGTCGAAAATCGATATTTTTTATTTTTATAAAAAATGCGTAAATCTTTTACGCCTCGGAATAGTAAAAATAATTTATAAACTCTTGCGCTATTTATATCTGAATAATTGGATTCTAAGAAAAAATACGACAAAAAACCATAATTTCATTTTTAGTACTCCCTGCTCTCGGTGACATATCAGGTACTGCTCGTGTCGGTTTTGATCGTCTACTGCACCGTCGAATGTGTACGGCTGCTGCTTGGCTATTACGGGAATCTCGGGGAGAAGGTATTTCGGGTGTGATAAGTTAAAATCGTTTCAGATTCCGGCCCTTTCCGGCTTTTGGATCAGCTCGTTGCTGGTGCAGCTTCCGCTAATCCTGTTCTTGCTCCTGGACCCGGACACGAGGCCGTTGCCCATTGAGCGCGCCATTTATTCTATACACCTTGTGTTTCTGGTAGGCGAGGTAAGCATTTATTTGAAGCTAAAGAGCTCAATCTAACTTGATTTTTGCTTTCAACTGTAAAAACCAAAACGAAGATTTCAGCTTTTAACCGGCTTCGACGCGATTCGGCGCATCTCCAACTACCAGATGCAGAATTTCCAGAAACGGATTGAGGAGGATGAGAAGACTGCTAACTAAATGAATAAAGGGATGTGATAACCGTTCACACTTACAAAATACAGGGTGTTTTAGCTCTATCTACATCATTTTTATACAAAATTTACATATTTTTCTTCAAAAACTCAATTTAATCGGCCTCAGCCCCACTCAAGCCGTGTTTCCTCAAATGGCTTTCAAAAAGGCTGCCAGGAAAGGTGCGAAAATTAGAAAATGAGGTTTTTGTTAAAACCCCTTTGCGTGGGAAAAGCAACGATTCCGTCCTGCCCCCAAAGTTCTTCATAAATGCAAAAACATTTCGTGAATTTGAGCCTTTGTAATAGTCTTTTTCTAAAATATGGTAAGACTACTGTAGTCTATCGATTCTTTCGAGTTATCAATCCGGCGGAGATCCACAAACAGGAACCGAACGCTTGCGGAATTGCTGCCACAAGAAGCTTGAGGATTATGCGGGAGGCATTTACAAGGTTAGAGAGAGAGAGAGAGAGAGGAGGGAGAGATGGAGAGAAAGAGTCAGTCGAGAAGGAGACGCGTCAAAAACCCTAAAAAGTATCTTTCGGGAGGAAACCGACGAGGAAATCGGCCACAACATCTCGGTCCACGGCTGGGGTATGGATCACAATTCGAGTGTTCCTTATTGGATCGGCCGTAATTCCTTGGGACAACGCTGTGGAGAGCAGGGATGGCGGGTACAGAGCGTTTCTGGCAAAAAGCAAAAACCTTGTCGCTGAGAGGATCCGAACCTTCAGAGCTGTAATTCGGTTCCTGGAGTGCTAACCACTCGGCCACGCCCACAGCGGGATGCGAGGGGGAGAGGCGGCTGAAGAGGGGAGCGGCGGTGTCGTCACCCCGGGTTGTGGGTTAGCTAGAGAGCGTGTGAGAGTGGGAGGGCCCAAACTAACATTGACCCCGTTTACACTAGTAGAATAGCCGCGGGGCAAGATCGCGATCGAGAGGCCATGGAGGTAAATTCAAAAATTCAAGCGCGGTCTCCTTTTTCAGGTTCCTACTCTACCCGACTTTAGCTTTTCGATAAAGTAATGGCATGGGAGCCTAGACATACCTTTTACGCGGTAAACGCCGTCTGGCTGTTCGCCATCGCCATATATTGGCCCTTCGACTGTCACGATGTAAGTGAGCTTTGAGTTATAGATCTCTCACTCTCTCTCTCTCTCTCTCTCTCTCTCTCTCTCTCTCTCTCCCTCTCTCCTGTGTAATGACAAGTCCAGTGATTTCAGATGGTCCCCGACGAAGCACAGATCCTGCGCTGGAGAAGATACCCCAGAGAGGTACGCGTGTCGGTCCTGGGGTTCTGGTGTTTGGCGGCGGTCTTTTTTCATTATGTCGAAATCCATAACACCGAATCACAAAATTCCGGTTTGCAATACACAGAAATCCAAAATACCGAACGCCCGAAACATCGAAATCCATAATACCGTAATCTAGAATACCGAAATCCATATAAATTTTTGTTTGTCAAATTTAGCCATATTTCGAGTCCAACTTTTTTCGAAAGGGATATTTTTACAGCGTTATGTTGCCTTTTGACAAATTAAATTTCGCATATTCATTTTCGCTAAATTGAAAATTATTTTCGGTACTATCGTTTTCGGTATTACGTTTTCGCTATCATGGATTTGGGTATTATAGTTTTCGGTATTCTGGCTTTCGGTGTTTCGGGCGTTCGGTATTTTGGATCTCGGGGTATTGAGATTCGGCTGCGCAAATGTCGGCTAGCTCTTCATCCATATCTCCGGCTATTCCAGAGGCCCGTCCCATGCCCGTCGCTCATCCTACAAGTGCTACTAGTTACGGGAGGTTTCATCTACATGGCCCGTAGGTTTTGAGTTAAAGATATAGAGGAGAAAGAGAGACAGAGAGATAGAGAGAGAGAGGGAGAGAGAGAGAGAGAGGGAGAGAGAGACGGTGACGAGAAAAAGAACAGCATATCTCTTCAGCGCTCATATGGCTCTGCTTGACGTTTCACCAAGAGGATTTGAAGAAGCTATCGATCGCTGCCGGGATTGTAGTTTCGACCCTTGTCGATCTCATCTCATCCCACCCTTTCATCACAGCAATCGGAATTGCTGCCTTCTTCGCTCTGCTCACCCTTCATATCAACACTACCTACATTACCGGGTCGATCTTTTGAAACAATGTGAAATAAATCCTCATTACCTTCCACAAGATGCATTGTCAAATCAGGGAGCGAAAATGAGCGCAACATCGGATTCTGGCGTACTCGAAACTGTTATCATATTTTTCATTTTACCTTCCGTATCTCTAGATCCGCTCTAAAGCATTTTGTGCGTTGTTTGTAACCTGTTTCGAGCCCTCTTTTTCGCGGTCGTGCTTTCTACAAATGATTCTAGAAAATAAGTTTGATTTCTTCACATTGGAAACAAATCATTCCTAATGTAAGCGACCCTGTAGATTCTGGATCCGCGATTGGAATCGGCCGAAAATCGCGTTTAACGGGCCATTCAAGCCTACCTGCCGGATTTCCGGGAGTCCTATCTAACCACGCCGTAGAAATCCGGAAACGCTCATTCTCGCCAAATTGTCATCGGAGATTACGAATCATCGTGATGCACCTCGATAACGTCACAGGAAAAAGTTATTTTCCACCGTATTTTAGGTAAAAGGTTATTCGCAATTTTGACCCTCAAAATCAAATCAATTTTCGAAAAACGAGAGTGTTAAATATTTGTCCCTTACTTTACATGTTAGGTATTATTCGAAAAAAAAGTCTTTTCATCGAGATACACTGAACATTTAGCGTTTTGATTTGCGTTTCGTAATTTATTGTTTTGTATGGTAGTAGCCATCTCTATATTTCATCAAGCAATCGATGGAGATGAGTGTGGCGATGACCATTCCAACCTTCAGACCGTACTTACGCCACTGGTTGACGGATCCTAAAATTTAGAAAACGGCATTTAAAGCTGAAAACTTGTTATTTTTGTCTTAATCAAAAGCTAATAAATCTTGTCTTCAATTGAGAACAAAGCTAAAGGCTGCCTGAGGTTGAGTTAACAAAAGGCAAACTAAAACTTTTGCTGCGTGTTTTAATCGGCTAAACGCTCAATTATTACTTGATATAACATCGTAAGACGCCGCCCGGACTTTGGCTCGATCCTCGGCGCGGAGAGCAAAGAGGCACGTCAACGCTGAAACAAAGTCGTCATGCATCTATTTATTGAAGCAAAAAGCTAAAAAACCGGTTGCTTTAAGGTGTAAAAACTGTCGGAAAATGACGATTGGTGACCATGTGGCGGAAAATGCCATTACATACCGATAAAACCGAGTTTTTGGAAAAAAATGAGGAAGCACGGACAGCTTGAATATAACAAACCAAGAATCGCGCTGCCCCAAATCACCAAATGCAAGAGGAGAATCAGAGTCCTCGTTGCGCAGCTCATCGAACACTGAAAAAAAGTTATTGAGGCCGCTTTATCATAGAAAAATGAGGCATTTGACTTTAAAATTAGCAGCGACATGGCCACACTCAATTACCGTTTCGTGCGTCTGCACACCGAAAAAGATGAACATGTAGGCCAACGAGGTGACTTGAAGTATGAGCAAGTGTTTCTTATGCTCTTCAGCCTCCATCCACAATTCTCGCGCCCGATTTGTCCAGTTCTCGACGCGATCCGCCATTTTTAAACTAGAAAATTTGACTTTTTTTATAGGCCAAGGAATGCCTAGTTAACTTAATATGAAGTATTTAAATAGTTTTTTTTTAGTAAAACAAAAATTCGATTTGCACTAGAAAAACTAAAATATCTCTGTCTGTCAAAACTGTCAAAAAGTCGGAATGTTTGTAAAAACCTCCGTTTTTGGTCGAAAAATCGATTTTTTTTTGTAGTTTTTTACAAAAAAATTGGAATGCTTCTACGCTTAGGAATATCAAAAACCGCTTAGAAACACTTCCGCTATATATTTGATAAATTGGACACTAAGACAAAGTCTCCCCCGATAACGCCAAAGAACCTTACACTTGTGCAGACATGTTTTGGAACGTGTGAGTACCAGCAAAGATGATCTCTGTCCCAGGTCCGATACTATAAATAGCCAAGATACCCCAGGGCATGGGAACGCCCCCAGCATCATCTTTTCCTACATTTCCAGTCAGGGCATCGATTCCCGATAGGGACATCTGTATCACCGTATCAGTAGGTTGTAATTTCTGTTAGGCTCTGGGCGATATCAAATGATCCTCGGCCAATAATCCGGCTAGTTGGACCCCCATACCTTCGCAGTGATCCCTGGTTCATCGAACACTTCGATTGTCCTGGAAACGGCCCTGCAGATCTCGTATCTTTGTTTGAGATCTCGGTCCCCTAGTTGCCATCTGCCTGTTAAAAGGAGGATGACACGGCTATGACCATTGATTTCAACATTTACTGGGGAATTGGGTTTTGTTTTATAGAATTTAGAAGTTTCTGTTTTATCGGGTTTCCAGGGTACGGTTTTATCAAATTTCTAAGTATCTTTTATAGTTCAGAGGATTGTTAATGTTTTAAAAATGGTTTCATAGAATTTAGAAAACTTTATTTTCTAGAATTTCGAGGATTTAGTTTTATAGAATTGTAACTGTTTTGCGTTAATTTCGAGGATTCTGTTTTATAGAATTTCGAAGATTCTGTTTTATAGAATGTCGAAAATCCTGTTCTATAAAAATTCGAAAAATCAGTTTTATAAAATTTAAAAGTTTCTGTTTAATAAAGTTTCGAATATTGAGCTTTATAGAATTTCGAAGTTTCGTAAGCACTTTTTCGTTTTCACAAAAACCCTGAAACTTGCCCCGAAGCCGCGAGTCCATCCGAAGCACCGCGGCGATGACCCCCAGTGTAATTTGCGCATCCTACCTTATACAGGGTGTATCAAAAAAAAGTGCCCAAGTTTGTCCCCAATTATCTCGAGAAGGAAAGATATTTCACCGTGCGTTACCATGCCAGAATGCTTAAATATGTCAGGAATAGGGAAATAACTCAACTTGATTTTTTCGATTTTTGAGTACGCAACTGTACTATTGACGGTGGTTACGACTAAAAATTGTGCGTTCTTGAACGGGTGGTGGGAAAATTCTGATTTTTGGCCCAAAAATCGTTGGCATTTGTATAAAGGTAATGGCCAAATCTTAGAATTTTTCAAGATCAGGTTTTTGTTTTACAAGCAAAACAAATTTCCCTATTTTGCTTATTTTTACTTTTTAAATCGCAACTCGCTTCAAATACGCTGCCCATGGCTGATCTTTTGCAGATGGTGTCTCCGAATGATAATCTTTAGCGCAACACCAAATTTTACCTGATTCTATGGTATTTTAATATTGCGTGCTAAAACGCGCCCCAGAGGGGTACTGTAGTTTTCGTTTTCCGCGTTTTTCTTTTTATTGTAAGCTGCGATTTCGCTGAAAATTTTATCATTGGTAAACACCAGTCAGGGTCACCTATGGGCTAAATATCGCGAAGTTTTAGCCATACACTTTCCCAAAATATGCAAAAAACCTATTTTCGAATTTAGCCACGGAAATTTCTAAATATTTTGATGCATCGGACTAAAAACTACTATTATTTGTTTTCCTGAAAGATCGAAACGTTTCTATGGTGAAAAGCACGAGAAAACGACGATTTTCTGTTTTCTACAGTAACCCGCCTGGAGCGCGTTTTAGCATGCCAAGACAAAATTCCATAAAGTGACGGTTTTTCGATTCTATACTGTTCTCTGGGTGAATGTCAGAGCACCTACAAAAAATTACTTGATTCCTGTGGCAAATGACAAAGTTATGAAGGAAAGAGGAAAACCCCCCCTCGGGCCCCGATTTTGGACCCAACGCCCTGGCTCGAAAATCGAATTTTTGAAAATGAAAAAGGCACCTGGGTTTGGTGGATACAATTAAAGCACGCATCGAATTGTGTATGAGGGCAGAGTTCTGGAATGATCTGGCTGAAGTTAATGGTTGATTTTGATTTAAAACCCGAAAATAACGTTTTTGAAAAGTCGACTTTGAGGCGCTCTTCTAAAATCGTTTGCCATAGAAAAGTTTTTTCTTTGCATGGTTTTAATTGAATACCCAAGCTTGGTTTATGCTAAAAATTTCACGGCTACTAGCGCATCGAGCATTTTTTTACATAGCCTCGAATTCGGGTATATTTGGGCTTTTTATGAATTTCTTTCGAGGTAGCGTATGGCTGAATAAATTCGTAAATATACTATTTGAATGCGCCAACCAGATAGTATCAAACAAAAATGTGGCGAGAATTTTGGTGGCACAATTCAATTTTATAGAAAGGAAGTAAGGTTTACACAATAGCACGAACCAACCGTTTTGGGGGCCCTAAAAGACGCCCTTCCGAGGGGGTACGGTAGCTCAAATTCGTGTAGATGATAGATAAACCCCAGTCCTACATAACCAAGAAAAGAAATAGCCGAGTTCCATCTGCAACTTTAGAAATATTTTTCTGAAGTTCGTTGCCGTGACCCCAAAAAAATCCATGACCAGGGGGTCGTCGAAAAACTCAAAAATTCATAGATCTTAAAAAATTGTAAAATTTTTTATGCGATTGTGTCGATCCCGTAGATCTTTTAAAACCACTTATCTTGACATTTCCACCACAGGTTTTTGTAATACACGAAATTCACGAAATTTCTACATACAAAATTTCAGTGGTGCATAACTTTTGAACCAGACCCTCAAAAAAATCTAAATTTTTTTAGGTGCATGTATGTTGCTTAGATTATTCTACATTGTAAAGATTAGAAGCCAGCCACCACAGGAAACTGAGAAAAACGCAAATGAAGTTTCCCCGAACGCACAGTTTTCGAGTGTCATTTGTATTGATAAGTCGCCAAAAATCGAAAAAATCAAGTTGAGTTATTTCCCTATTCCTGACATATTTAAGCATTCTGGCATGGTAACGCACGGTGAAATATCTTTTCTGCTCGAGATAATTGGGGACAAACTTGGGCACTTTTTTTTGATACACCCTGTATAATTTTGGCGTGTAACTGTGTGTGTGTGTGTGGATGTCACTTTCAAGGCCCGATTTGAGGGCCTTCCCGTGCATAAAATGCTCTAATTCTCCGTCACTCGGGGAAATCGACCCTTCTGTTTCCAATGGCGCTTTCAGAATTTTGCTAAAATACAAGTTTACAAAGTTAAAGCCGGTTTTACTGATTTTTGGGGGTAATTTGCATAATGTGAAAAAAATAGAAATTTCTTCATTCTTGCAAGTCGCACTCGCGAGTGTGGTCGGCCGGGGGGGGGAGGGGGTCCGAAGGACCCGAGCTATCGGAAAGTCAAATTTCTTAGGCAAAGGCCGCATTCCAGCGCCCAGGGCCCGCGAAGCGGGTTTTGGGCGCTGGTGCTACTGATAAAACAAGGAGGAGCTGCTCAACCCTGACCCAAGATTGGAAGCAAAAACAGACCCCAGTGGTCAGGAGAGGTCCTCCTGCCTTTTTGCACGTGTCCGCCGTTTTAAGTGCAAGCCTCGGCTCTCCCCTTTGCTTTCACTCCCTCATCCTAGCCCCCATTTCCCATCAACACCGCCGAGCTATTTTTGAATTCAACAATCCCAGTGTTTCCCCTGCTATAGTCTTTTAATGGACGGGGCCTAGCTTGAAAATACTATATTGTGGCGTTCTATCTTTAGCAGAAAGTTTTTCAGGCAATTGATACAAATAATAGGGTTTAGGAGCTTTATTAGGAGCTTTTCTAATATTTTTGGCGTTTTAAAAACTGTGAAACGTTTTTCTGGCTCCTACGCATCAAATGTCTATCTTTTTGTCTTGAATTCCGTTTCTCACTTCTTATTTCGGAAACCCAACTTCATCTGTTTGATTTTCGACATCGAACGGGCCCATGACCAGCTGCTTCGAGACGATGAGCGCGACGCTACATCTCGAAGATGGCTCGCGATTTGAGGGGCAGCTCTTCGGCGCCACAAAATCCATATATGGAGAGATCGGTATGTGCTTATTTTGAACCTTATTTTGCTTAAACTAAAGCATGGCTTTTAAAAGTCCTTTTTTCTACAGTACACCCAGTTTTTCAGTTTTTCAAACCGGAATGGTCGGCTACGTCGAGAGCTTGACCGACCCCTCATACGCACATCAACTCCTCACCCTCACCTACCCGCTGATCGGCAATTACGGCGTCCCAGATGAGACGAAGGTATGTTCGTTTTTGTAGCTTATACCAACCCTTGTGTTTTAGCGCGACGAATTCGGTCTACCCGAGGGCTTCGAATCTGCCAAAATTTGGCCGGCCGCATTGATTGTAGACAGGTAAATAGAGTTTTTCAAGCTCAAAAACTATCTTTAGGATCTGCCCGGAGGGCGAAGAAAGCCACTGGCGCTCGAAGAGCTCGCTGTCGGATTGGCTGAAGCGCCATGGAGTCCCTGGCCTATCCGGGATTGACGTGCGCCAGTTGACGAAGAAAATTCGAGAGCAGGGGACAATGAAGGCGAAGGTAGGGTTGTTTACAAAATGTTTTTACGTTGTTTTTACGGGTAATTAGTCCGCCCTTACACTTGTAAGGCTAGCCCATTATTTTGGCCCCAAGATCTCTGGGCCAAAGTTTTTTCGAAACGTTTCGCCCCTGACCCGTGCCACCCAGACAGCTACTATCAAGGGTGAACACTGACTGAATGGTCAGTTGTCGTGTCCAGATAACGGGACTCGAGAGACACTGGGGGCAGCGTGAGAACGGGGGAAACCCGTTTCGGCGAAAAAGACTGGCTGTCCAGGGGTCAACACGGCGTCCGCTAGCGTAGGAGGGGAAAGTGTGGTCCCGGATTTTGCTCGGTTGATAATGGGGCCAGATTGGTACCTGAAATCTGCAAAAACTAGCGGGATCTGGTGAAAAAGGTCTACAGTATCATTTTTTCATTCGTCTATAACCGTCTAATTTTCAGCTAATCATCGACGGCGATGAGCCGGACAAATTCCCCTTCGTCGACTTCAACGAAACAAACGTCGTGGCCTCAGTATCCCGAAAAGAACCGGAAATCTACGGAGATGGCCCCACGACTGTGCTGGCCGTCGATTGTGGCTTGAAATATAATCAGGTTAGTTTCCTTCGAATCTCCAGAGACGTGCTTCTAGATTCGCTGCTTGGTACGACGTGTCGGCAGGGTAAAGGTCGTCCCCTGGGATTGGCCCATTGAAAAAGAAGGTTGGGATCTTTTATCAAATAAATTTTTGAATTTTAGAGTTCGACGGTCTCTTCCTGTCGAACGGACCCGGCGATCCCGAGAAATGCGCCCTGCTCGTTGAGCGCCTATCAAAGATCGTGGCCCGAGGCGACAAGCCGATCTTTGGAATCTGCCTCGGCCACCAGCTCCTCGCCAGGGCTGTCGGTGCCAAAACCTACAAGCTAAAGTGGGTCTCCCTCCTTTCGAAAAAGCCTTATTTTTTAGATATGGTAATCGTGGTCACAACCAGCCTTGCACACACTACGCGACAGGCCGTTGCTACATTACATCGCAGAATCACGGATTTGCGGTAAGTTAAAGCCTCTCCTTTCACTATTTATTTGTATTTTAGGTGGACGAAAAGACCCTCCCGGCAACCTGGCGTCCACTCTTCACCAATGAGAATGACGGGACGAATGAAGGAATCGTGCACGTCGACAAGCCCTTGTTCAGCGTCCAATTCCACCCAGAACATTCGGCCGGGCCCACCGATTGCGAGTTCCTGTTCGACATTTTTGCCGAAGTCGTCGCCGCGGCAAAGAAGGGGCAATTGCTGAGCGCCGACAAGCTCATCACCGAACGCCTCACCTTCCCGTCCACCTACAAAATTACCGAGCAGAAGAAAGTGCTCGTGCTCGGGTCCGGAGGTCTGACGATCGGTCAGGCTGGCGAGTTTGACTACTCTGGCGCACAGGCCCTGAAAGCCCTTCGCGAAGAGGGAATCGCTTCCGTGCTCATCAACCCCAACGTGGCCACTGTGCAGACAATCAAGGGATTCGCGGATAAGACGAATTTCCTGCCCGTCACCAAGGAGTACGTTACGGATGTGATCAAGAAGGAACGCCCGACCGGTATCCTCTGCACGTTTGGCGGGCAGACGGCACTAAATTGTGCCATTGATTTGTACAAGGACGGCATCTTCGACCAGTACAACGTGCAGGTGCTTGGAACACAAATCCAGACAATCCAAAATACGGAAGACCGCGAGCGGTTCAATACCGAAATGCAGTCAATTGGAGAACAAGTCGCGCCGAGTAAAGCCGCGACGACGCTCGAAGGAACGATCCAAGCAGCCGAAGGAGCTTGGCTACCCAGTACTCGTCCGCGCCGCCTACTGTCTTGGAGGACTCGGCTCGGGCTTCGCGTCAAATCAGGCCGAACTGGTGGAGATTGCGAAAAAGGCGCTTGCCGCCTCGAACCAAGTGCTCGTCGACAAGAGTTTGAAGGGCTGGAAAGAGGTGTGTATTTTTTGGAAGAGTTTTAACTAGTTTTTTTCACTTTACAGTAGCGAAATTTTCCAAAAAAATAACTATTAAAATATTTGCGATGACGTTACTATAGGAAATTCGACGCACGAACGGATTAGACGCATAGGAAATTTCGCAGCACGCAGCCCTTGGTAATAATCGTTTTTCAGGTGGAATATGAAGTGGTTCGCGACGCCTACGACAACTGCATCACCGTCTGCAACATGGAAAACGTCGATCCGCTCGGGATTCATACAGGAGAATCGGTCAGTTTTTTTTGCATATCAGAGCATAGACAATCGAAAAACCTATTTAATTTTTATCATTTTCCAGGTGGTCGTTGCCCCGTCGCAGACGCTGTCCGACAAGGAGTACAACATGCTCCGCACCTGTGCCATCAAAGTGATCCGCCATCTCGGCATCATCGGCGAGTGCAACATCCAATACGCGCTGGACCCCGACTCGGAGCAGTACTACATCATCGAAGTGAATGCTCGTCTGTCAAGATCTTCCGCTCTCGCTTCCAAGGCCACCGGCTATCCATTGGCCTACGTGGCGGCAAAGTTGGCCCTCGGACATCGCTTGCCTGTCATCAGGAATTCCGTGACTGGAAAGACAACTGCCTGTTTCGAGCCGTCCCTGGATTACTGTGTCGTGAAGATTCCGCGATGGGATCTCAGCAAATTTGCCCGCGTCTCATGCCAGATCGGCTCGTCGATGAAGAGTGTCGGTGAAGTGATGGGCATCGGCCGATCATTCGAAGAAGCCTTCCAAAAAGCCCTCAGAATGGTTTCGGACTCGGCCGACGGCTTCAGCCCCGACATGTTCCCCCGGAAGCCGACGGAGGAAGACATATCCTGCCCCACCGACAAACGAATGTTCGCACTCGCGCGCGGAATGTACTACGGAGATTTCGACGTTGAGAAGGCGCACGAGCTGAGCAGGATTGACCGCTGGTTCCTCTACCGCATGTTCCACATCGTGACCCTGATGCGCCGACTCACTGAGATGAGGATTGATTCGCAGACCAAGTCAACCGTCGACCACCTGGATCGCGCCCTGCTTCTTGAAGCCAAGCAAGCTGGCTTCAGCGACAAGCAAATTGCCAAGCGAATCGGCAGTACGGACTGGTCGGTTCGTGCCCGACGCCAGAAGCTCGGCGTCGCGCCCTCTGTGAAGCAGATCGATACGGTGGCTGGAGAATGGCCGGCATTCACCAATTATTTGTACCTCACGTACAATGGCCACGAGGATGACCTGGCGTTCGATATGAAAAACTCGGCGATCGTGCTCGGTTCCGGCGTCTACCGCATCGGCTCATCGGTCGAATTCGATGCCTCGTGCGTGGCCTGTCTGAACGAGCTGAAATCGCTGAAGTACAGCACTATCACCATCAACTGCAATCCGGAAACTGTATCCACCGACTACGACATGTGCGACCGGCTCTACTTTGAGGAGATCAGCGTGGAGACCGTGCTGGAGGTCTACGAGCGTGAAAAATCGAAGGGTGTGATCCTCGCCTTCGGCGGCCAGGCGCCGAACAACATCGCCATGTCGTTGAGCCGAGCTAATGTGCGAATCTTTGGCACCTCGCCGGACATGATCGACAACGCGGAAGATCGGTTCAAGTTCTCGCGCTTGCTCGACTCGTTGAAGATTTGCCAGCCACTATGGAAGAAATGTCAGGATATTGACGATGCTAAGCGATTCTGCGCGGCAGTCGGATACCCCTGCCTAATCAGGCCTTCGTATGTCCTGTCCGGGGCTGCGATGAATGTGGCGCACGACGAGACGGACCTTGAGCGTTTCCTGCGAAGCGCCACTATCGTCGCCAAGGAGCATCCTGTAGTCGTCTCCAAGTTTATTAACAACGCCAAGGAGATTGACATTGACGCGGTGGCGCTCGAAGGTGATCTACGAGTAATGGCTGTCAGGTATTCCTTTTTTTGGTTCGAATACTTTTTTTAGTGAACACGTCGAAAACGCGGGAATCCATTCGGGCGACGCCACGCTGGTCACCCCGCCGGCCGATCTGAATGAGACAACTATCGAGAAGATCAAGGAAATTACCGAGAAGATCGCGCGCGGCCTGAACGTCAACGGTCCATTCAACATGCAGTTGATTGCCAAGGTAAATTTTGACGACCGTTTTCTCAATTAGTTTTTTAGGACAACGAGCTGAAGGTGATTGAATGCAATCTGCGAGCATCGCGCTCCTTCCCGTTCGTCTCGAAGACGCTGGATTTCGACTTTGTCGGCCTCGCGACAAGGGCGATGATGTCCGCCGACAACCCGCAGATCAAGGAGGGGAAGCTCATTCAAAAGGTCCACGGCGTGCTCAGAGGCAGGGGACGTGTTGGAGTGAAGGTTGGTGGATTCGGTTGGGATTTTGACAATTTCGGCTTAGGTCCCGCAATTTTCGTTCTCACGGCTGGCCGGCGCCGATGTGATGCTTGGCGTGGAGATGGCATCGACTGGCGAGGTTTGTGCCTGAAAAGTTTAAACGATAATTTATTTTTTAGGTTGCGTGCTTCGGTCGCGACCGACATGAAGCCTACTTGAAGGGCTTGCTGGCCACCGGCTTTGTCCCACCCAGGAAGAACATCTTCATCTCGATGGGCGGAGTTGACGTAAGATCATGTTTTTGGCTTATTTAATCCTTTTTTCAGCATAAGCGCGAAATGATGCCCAGCATACAGACGCTCATCTCTCTCGGCTTCGACTTGTACGCGTCGAAGGGCACCGCCGATTATTTGCACGGGCTCGATATTCCGGTTAGTTTTTAAATGACAAATTTACCTAACTGTTTTTTAGGTTCACGTGGTTGATTGGCCATTCGAAGAAGGAGCCAGCGATGACAAAACGGCAGCGGGATCCCGGTTCGAAAATACCTCACTTTTCTTCAAAATACTTTAGGTCGGTCACCGAATTCTTCCAAAACAAAGACTTCCACCTGATGATCAACCTGCCGATCCGGCGCAGCGGCGCGTACAGGGTATCGGCCGGCCCCACGCAAGGCTACCGCACCCGCCGGATGGCCATCGACAACGGCATCCCGCTGATCACCGACATCAAATGCGCCAAGCTGTTCATCGAGGTTGATAGCGATTCTTTTTTTTGTATTCTTTATTTTAGGCTCTGCGCAGGTTGGGCCCACGCCCGGCGATGAACGCGCAGTTTGATTGCGTATCTTCGCGTACCCTCCGACGTCTCCCCGGCCTCATCGATGTCCACGTGCACGTCCGAGAACCTGGCGCGACGCACAAGGTAATTTGAGCGTTAATTCATTAATTTAATGCATTGAAAAGCTGGTTTTAAAAAGTTCTTAAACACGATTTTTTTAGGAAGACTGGGAGAGCTGTACACGCGCCGCACTCGCCGGTGGTGTGACGATGATTCTCGCGATGCCCAACACGAACCCGGCCCTCACCGACAATGCCTCTTACGAGCTCACCGACAAGGTTTGTTATTTTTTGTTGAGTGATGTTAAGGGTTTTTAGTTGGCCAGCGAGAAGGCGCTCGTCGATTACGCGCTGTACGTTGGGGCCACCGCGACAAACGCTACAGTTGCTGCGTCGCTGGCGCAAAAGTGAGTATTGTATTCTTGGAGCCTATCCCCATTTCTAGGGCCGCCGGACTCAAGATGTACTTGAACGACACCTTCTCGACGTTGAAGATGGACAATATGGCCCACTGGATGCAGGTGGGGCTTTAGAACGAAAATATTTTATTACGATTACTGGTTTTAAGTTTTAAAAATTCTTTTTCAGCACCTACGCTCTTTCCCGACGACTCGACCTGTCGTCTGCCACGCCGAGGGCCAAACCTTGGCCGCCGTGCTGATGTGTGCCCAATTGACCGGCCGCGCCGTCCACATCTGTCACCTGGCCACCGCTGAAGAGATGACCCTGGTCCGCGAGGCCAAGCAAAAGGTAAGAAATTCGGTTTCGTTTCGATAAATTACCATTTTTAGGGATGGGCTGTGACATGCGAGGTGTGCCCCCACCACCTCATCCTCACCGAGGGCTGCCTACCCTGCGGCGTCCGCGAGGTGCGCCCCCGACTCGTGCAAGAGGCTGACGTTCAAGCCCTCTGGGACAACCTCGACTACATTGACTGCTTCGCCACCGATCATGGTACGAATTTTGGTTCTTTCGTAATACCGGGGCGGCCAACTTTTTTCATTGGGATCCGTTTTTATAATATCAAATCGGAAGTGTTTTTACTATCCCTTAGCGTGAACCTTTTTACTTTAATTAAAATATACAAAAATGCGATTTTTATCAATTTTCGACCACAAATATCCACTAAAAACATTTTTGTGTTTCTACCTAAAATATAATTAGATTTTACCAAAAATTTTATTGAAAATTATTAAGATGGTTGAAATAGGATTAGCAAGCTATCAGGCATTTCTGGAATTTTGTTTTGCTTCTTGAAACACACAGCGCTTAAAAAACCGTTTTTCAGCGCCTCACACCCGGGAGGAGAAGCACGGAGCTGAAAAAGTACCGCCCGGCTTCCCTGGAGTCGAATACATGCTCCCGCTGCTGCTCACCTTCGTTCACGAGGGTCGACTCACATTGGCACAGCTCGTCGACCGGCTTCACCACAACCCACGGCGCATCTTTGGACTGCCCGAGCAGAAGGATACCTACATCGAGGTATTTTTAGTATAGATTTCCGCAAATTCTCGCCCGTGCAGGTTGATCTCGGCGTCGAATGGACAATCCCGGAAAATGGCGGCCAATCGAAGGCCGGTTGGACACCGTATGCCGGTCGTGCTGTACGTGGAAAAGTCGTCAACGTCGTAATTCACGGAGAGGTTGGAGATATTTATTTTTCCGGAAATTCCTATTTAGGAGGCTCTCGTCGACGGGAATATCGTGGCCAAGAAGGGCAGCGGCCGGAATGTGCGGCTGGCCAGCGATTTTGGCGCCGAGGATGAAGATGTCATTAGACGTGAGCTTGAAGAGGCTGCCGCTGAAGGACGACTTCCAGCCGAGACGCTTTCTTCTGAGGTCTGCGAGTTTTGAAATTCTAATTTTTCGCAAAAACGAGCTTTTGCGGTACTGGACTGTTAGCGGGGGGTTTGCAGGTTGGGAAACCACTTTTCGCTTCTCCACCTGAACCTAAATAGTGCTAGAAAGTTATAAAAAATTTAAAATTCGTAAGACTTGACCTTTTTTTATCATTTTCATACCCCCCCCCCCCCCCCCCCCCCCCCCGGGCCCTGGGGCCCCGGCCGCCCGGCCAATTTTTTTTCCTGATCCCCCGGTCCCCCCCCCCCCCCCCCCCCCCCCCCCGCACAAACGGGGGGAAAAAAAAAAAATATTGATTTTTTTTTTTTTTAAAAATAAAAAAACCCCCCCCCCCCAAAAAAAAAAAAAAAAAACCAAAAAAAATTTTAAATATTTTTTTTTTTATTTTAACACAACAAAAACAAAAAAAAGGAGCCCCCCCCCCCCAAAAAAAGGGGAAGGGGGGTCGTTCGAGAAGACCCCCCCACCCAGCCCCGAAAAAAAAAACCCAAACAAAAAAAAAAAAAAAAAAAAAAAAATAAAAAACATTTTCGACCAAAAATATTTTCTGTGAATTTTTTGTATCTAAAAAGTATGGTAAATTTCAGGACTCTCCTCTCGAGACCCCGCTCCGGCTTTCCCCGGCAAAACTCGCGTGGGCCGGACAGAACCTCATCTCCGTCGAACACCTCGACAAGCCGCTGATCAACCGCATCCTCGAGCTGGCCGAGCATTTCCGCTCGGACGTGGAGCGCTACCAATCCCTCACACACGTCCTTCAAGGCTACGTGATGTCGTCGCTGTTCTACGAGGTGTCCACCCGGACCTCGTGCTCGTTCAGCGCGGCCATGCAGCGACTCGGCGGCACCGTGATCTCGATGGATTCGCAGACGTCTTCCGTGCAAAAGGGCGAAACCCTCGAAGATTCCGTTCAGATTATGGGCAACTACGCGGACATTGTTGTCATCCGGCACCCAGAGGTTGGTTTTTCTTTATTAATTTTTACATAACTTCTATTTTTCCAGATCGGTTCCGCCCAACGCGCCGCCGCCGTCTGCACGCAACCGGTGGTGAATGCTGGAGATGGCGCTGGCGAGCACCCAACACAAGCCCTGCTCGATGTGTTCACCATTCGGCAAGAGCTCTCCTCCATCAACGGGCTCACAATCGCGCTCGTCGGCGATCTGAAGAACGGCCGCACCGTCCACTCGCTTGCCAAGCTCCTCACGCGCTACAACGTAAGAATTATCAGATCAATCTTTCGAATTTTTATTTTTAGAAAATCACGCTCCATTACGTGTCCCCGGTGGAAGAGCTCGGAATGCCCGAATCGGTCTGCGGCTACGTCCACAAGCACAGCCAGATGGGCGATCGCCCCGGGGAGACGCGGCCCGCTTTTGTCCAGGTTTGGTGCTTTTTATAACACAACTTAATGATATTTTTAGAAAAAATTCACCGACCTGGCGGAGGGCATCAAGGGCGTCGACGTCGTCTACATGACTCGCGTTCAGAAGGTTGGTTATGGTGAAGATAGGGTTTCGCATTTTGTAGAGATCTAAAGCTAATTTTACCTGGTCGATTTTTGATAAAAAAGTGTAGGGTGTTTTTAATAGTTTTCGACTACTGGAAGCTATCACAAATTTTTAATATTTCTATTTTAAATTTATTTTTCTAAATTCTAAAAAATTCTGTCTTATCTAAATTCAATCACAAAAAATCTAGAAAGTCCAAATTTGCTAAAATTAAGCTTTTTTCAATTTTTGATCAAAGCGGGTATATTTTGCGAAATTTTGGAAACGTTGGATCTAGAAAGGGCATCGAATTTAATGGAATTTTTAACCGAATATAACTCCACCATTTTAGGAACGATTCAGCGACCAGGCCGAGTACGAGCGCGTCAAGGGAGCCTTCGTTTTGACGCCAAAGCTCCTTGACGAATCGACACAGGAGAACGAGACGACGGATTACAACGTGCTCGGTGGGTATTCAGGCATGATTTTACTGGGTCTCTTTCGGCAATTTTTGAGTGGTGATTACAAATCCTTTACAGGCCAACAAAGCGCCAAGCCGATCGTGATGCATCCGCTGCCGCGTGTCGACGAGATTTCGCCCGAACTCGACCACGATGACCGCGCCGCCTACTTCCGGCAAGCCCGCAATGGCATGTTCGTCCGGATGGCCGTCCTGACGCTGCTGCTCGGACGCGATCAAGATCTTTAAACGAAACCCCCGATGCTTGCATATCCATTTTTATACGTTTTTATTATACTTTTTGTGTTGATGTTTCGCGTTGTTATGTTTTCACGTTGTGCCTCACCCAGTGAAGGGTATAAATTTTTTTTCATGGAATTTGATGAAGCCACGTTAATACAAGTTCCACAGCGATACATTAAAAACATTGGATTTAGAAATGGACAATCTGCTCTTCGAGAAGCAGCAAGTTCAGCCGATCTGGCGCTGGTTTGTTAGCGAGGGTGGGGCAATCTTTTGCCTATGTTACCGTAGGCGTCCCTGTTGAAACCTTTTACGCGCTTTTAGATAAAAAAAAGCTTTATAAAATTAGTTTTTGATTTTAATTTACTTTTAACTTTTTGTAATCAAAACACGTGATCAAGCATTCTGAGTCGGGACTTGAATGTTAACGGGGGGGGGGGGACCAATTTTCCGAGCGTTGCCGTAAGGCTTACACATTTTTAGAGCATTTTACACAGTGTTTAGATCTAAAAAGCTCATAAAAATCTCGAAACTTTGTATGAAAAATGGCCCAAAAAATCAGTATTTCGAATTTCCAAAATAATAGCTTTAATAACTTTCTAGCAATCGAAAACTACTAAAAACAATATAAAATACATTATATATTAACGACAGGAAAGTATAGGCGGAAAATCACAAAAATTGGTTTGCCCCCCCCCCCCCCGATAACAGGCTAGTACCGTTTTTCCTGCATAAGTTTCTCTATAGTTTCCGGCTTATCCCCCCCCGCGTGCGGTACCCCCGTTTGAATATGATCCCTTTGGATGGTGCCGACAGCGATTGGCATGCCGAATACCGATGACCCCCATGGGAAACTCGTGCAGATATTTTGTCTCCGCCCCCCGGCAACCATTTTTATCGTTATCCACCGATGTTCCTCCCAGATCACGACCGGAACCATGGGAATCTCACTGCCCCGAGAATGTGCCCTCTAGCCGGGCAAATCGCCGCAATTTGTTGTCGAAAACGAATAGGAAAACAATCCCAGAAATCTAGCGGCTCCGGGCACAAACGGCTGTCCCTTCTCGGCACCCTGACTCATATACAACCACCCATCCGGAAAGGCTATTTTTATAGGTTTATTTTTATTGGCTGATGATGAGAAGCTCCCCTAATTTCCTAAAAGACTGCTAGTTTCGCTAAGTTCCTGGGTTTTTTAGCGTTTTTTAGTTTTTAACGAAACTTTGTAAGCTTGGGTTTAGATTCAGACTAGCTATTAGTTAAATGGGTACAGGGCTATTAGCGGGGGGGGGCTAATTTTTCCCAGTAATCCTGTGCGACGTGATAGCAAAATATAAACCATTGTTTGTAGCATTTTGCACAGTTTTTCGATATACAGAGCTCGTCAAAAATTATAAAAACTTTTAAAATAGTTTTTTGTAGCTTACCAGCAATAAAAATTACTAAAAACCTTATAGCAATACGCTCTTTATTATTGAAAATTAGGTATAGGCTGAAAAACAAAAATTGGTTTCCCTCTGCTAACAGTCCAATACTAATAAATGTCTAGTTTTAAAAACAGGTTTGGACAATTTATAATATGAAATGGGGCGCCTTTTGATTCTGCGAAAAGGCTTCATTTAATTCATTCAAAGTTATCGCTATAGTTATAACGTTTAGCGTTTAGCTTCAGCTATGTTTTAATTTCCTTCCGGAGTAGCCACCTGTGCGCGCAATTGACCCGCGACCACTTGAGCTAACACTTGTGGTGTTTATCTTGCGATTGTACTCAAGCTAATCTCGCGTATAGCGTTGCGCAACCAGATTAACACATAAGTCACACGAATCCACATTGTTTCAAAAATCATTCCAGGAAATTGGCGCACTAATAGAAAATAGGTACAAAATCGTGAAATCTAACGTTTAGTAGCTAATTGAGGTTATTTAAGATAGGGTTCTCCTTCCCGACACCCAGTTTAGACACATTTTAGGAATGCTATGCATCTGCGAAAAGCTCGGGCTGCTTATAGAGGACGTAGGGCTGCGCATTGAGCTTGTAAGTTGGCTTTTCAAGCTTCATCAGTTCTTCCCCCTTCAAGATTTGCCGATTCGAGGGACCGGACACGTTTTTCGGCGAATTTGTGGCGGCGCTCGGGATTGGGGGTGAGGGTTTTGATTTCAAAAGAAGAGTTTCTGCCAAAAATGCAATTTCGTGAGTGTTTAAAACATCGTAATGGAATCCTGAGGTCCGGAAATTATTTTTTCACTTTTGTGAATGGTATTTGGTACAATTTTGGGTTGTGCCAAACACAAAAAAGGTTTTTTTCTGCTCGTTGATCGATATGACCCCTGCTTATTTTTAACTTTTCTAAGGCCAATGCTTGATTCTTTTTGCGGTGAATTGGTATCTGGTTCCGTTTTGGTCTGTCCCAAGCGTCAAAAATTCTTTTTTTCGACTGTCTCAAGCCCAAAATGGTTTTTGTCAGTTTCAAAATAGTTGTAATTCGTATTTTACCCCTGTCCCAACCGCAAAATCATATTTTCGTATTTTCAAAAATGGCCCTAGTCGGTTTCTCGCTCCTCGCAAGCCACCCGAAGCCTCGATAAATATCCGTGGAGGCGTCATTTTTCCACTAACTCGCGGCGCGCTGTAAATTTGCCGCAGGGCATTAGTGGCCCTTGGTGACGCTGGATTTGGACATAGTTTCCGGTCTTTGGGCATAAGCGTCCGGGCGCTACGGGACACAACTCTGTGCGGACTGGCCCGGCGGCCCGGACCGGAATGTTGGCGGCTGCAGCTACGGAATCGAAGTCTGGGCCAGGTTGTTGTTTTTTAGGCGTTTTTCATTGGTTACGCTTAAACTGTAGGAAATATATGGAAGGTTTATTGGCCGTGAAACGGTGAATTTTTAAAGACTTATTCGAAATCAGGGGAAAATTTTGGCACAAGAAGAGGCTTAAAGTAAGCCCAAGCCCATTCTTAAGCTTAAACCTAAGCCTAGAAGCCCAAGCCTAAGCCTATCCGATGCCTATGACCAAACTCAAGCCAAGCCCGAATAGGCCTAAGCCCAAGCCTAAGCAAGCCTAAGCCTAAGCCTAGGTCTAAGCCTGAAGCTAAGCCTAAGCCTAAACCTAGTTATGCCCAAGCATTTTTTAAGTTTTCCAAAACCCAATATTTCCAGAATTCTATCGCTCCCCATTCATTTTCCAAAATTCATTCTCGCTCCCTGTCCTCCGGAAATATTGGGAGCCTGTTTTTTTTCGCGCTCAGAGCCTCGGGATCCTTTTTGGAAATTGGCAGGCGGATCGGGGCGGTTGGCTAAGCTGGCTTTGCCTTGTTCAGCCCCCCCCACCCCCTCCCCAATAATCTGCACAGCTGATTCTTCGGGGGATTTGGGCCCGGGCCCTGGCTGGGGACACCGAGAATTTGCAGCTTAGCCCCGGGCCGGGGCCAGCCAAGCTTTGGGTGGTGATTCTCCGATTTCATGGCACCGGAAGACGGCAACAACGCGGAGAAGCTGAAGGTCGGTCAAGCGGAAGAGGGGCTTGTGTTTATCAGGAAGTCCATTAGGAGTAGGAGCAGCAGCTCTGCAGGAAGTAGATGATCAAAGACGATATTTGAGGAGTCGCAAGGTTTAGGTAGAAGTCTAGGTCGAAGCCTAGCCCAAGTCTAAGCCGAAGCGTAGGTAAGCAGGAGTAAGTTTACGCCTAAAAAAAAAAAAAAAAAAAAAAAAAAAAAAAAAAAAAAAAAAAATAATAAGAAAGCCTAAGGCTAAGCCTAAGCTTAAGCCAAAGCCTAAACCTAAGCCTAAGTGGCGAAGCCTAATACCGAAGCCTAAGCCTAAGCCTATCCCCAGGCCTGAGCCTATACATAAGCCTAAACTAAGCTTATGCCTAACTAAGCCAAGCCGAATTTTTGACAGTTTTTTTATTTTCCTAGACAATAGATTAGTCCATTAATCGCCGATGAATACCCGTTGTGTCATATCTGTCACCTTCCCATCCCAATTATCACAACCTTGACAGCCGCAACACCCCAAGTGGAGATATAAATCAGCTGGGCCGAGTGCCCGAATCGGAAGCCACACGAGGTTATCGCCTCCGGGGGGCAAATTATCGCATTAGCGACGGCTCGACCGGGTCGTCGATTGTCTTGGTCCGTGTTCGCAGTGTCCTTGGATGAACACGCTGAATATGCCGGCCCTAATGCAGATTGGGTCTAGATTTGAGTCTTATTTCAAGAACGGCAACGCTTGACAATGGGTTGGAGTATAATTACACTTCGGGGTTGATCTTGGGTGCAGTGGAGCGTAGCGTAGTCATACTGGTAGCCTAAGCCTAAGCCCCTAAAACGAAGTTCTAGGCCTAAGCCTCCATCAGCCTAAGTCTAAGCCTAAGCACCTAAGACGAAGCCTTAAGCCTAAGCCCCCCATAAGCCTAAGCCTAAGCACAAGCTAACCTTAAGCCTAAGCACAAGCTAACCGGAAGCCTAAGCCTAAGCACGAGCCTAGCCTAAGCCTAAACCTATGCCTAAGCCTAAGCCCAAGCATAACCTAAGCCAAGCCCCCTAAGACGAAGCCCTAAGCCTGAGGTAAGCTCAAGCCCAAGCCTAAGCCCAAGCCCAAGCCTATAAGCCTAATTTCTCCTAGGTGTCCTCTGGCGTAGCGTAACGTAGCACTTCCGCCTGGTCAAAGATCTACGCTAGACTACCCGCCCGAATTCAGGGAATAGCGGCGAGCATGTGTGGTGGGTTCGGATGGCGCTTCGCAGGGGAATGGGGTTAGAAGGGGCACAAATTGAGATTGACACTGCACCCCGTGCTCCTTCTCCCTCGCCCTCCCTTCCACACGACAACCCTGCTCCACCCCCCATCAACAACTATGTACATCCTCCTGTCATTTGGGTGTCTAGAGGAACGGGGTGGAGGAGCAGGGAGGAGGATGGGGAGATCGGGTCATGGAGTTATTTTAAAACTCGATCGGGATTGTAGCGTAATGGTAGTGGAATGGATTTTCAGGTGAAGGATCCGGGTTCGAATCCCGTAGGTAGAATTTACTTTGATTTTGTTTTTCGTGAAAAGGTCAGAAACACAAATTGAGCTTGAGAGAAAAGTCGATGGATCCTACTTCATTTTTTACCTATTTTTCGTTAAAAAACATAAAATCCGAAGTTACAAAGCTGTTTGAGGCGCTGTTGCATTATCGGGGGGGCAACCAGGGGTAAACCATCCTTTTTCTTACCTGAAAAGCAAAAATGCTAAAAATGCTTATTAAGCAAAAGAACATGTAAATTTTTGGACAAAAATTTCGGGATTTCAGCCTGTTGGGATTTTGGCTTGTCGATATTCTGCCTGTCAAGATTTCGAATTCAACTTTTTGGATTGTCGATATCTTGGCTTATCGAGATTTTGTTTCTTGGGATAGTGGTTGTCGGTATTCTAGCTTGTCTCGCTTTTAGCTGCCGGGATTCTGGCTGTCGGGATTTAGATTTTCGGCTTTTTCGGCTTCAGGATTTTGGCTTGTCGGATTTTTGGACTGTCGGGATTTTGGCTGTCGGGATTTTAGAGTTTAAGCCGGGCTTTAATAAAATCCACAAGCCAAGCATCCGGGCAGCCGAAACCCCGTCCCGAATAGCCCTCCCTCCCCAAAAGACGGCGGTCCAGGGGGGATACGGTGGTCGGGGGGTTGAGGCTAGAGCGGGGCGAGGCATAAACCCCGCCCCTTTCTCCTACCCCCGTGCTCCACCCCATCCATTCCATGCTACTCCACCCCCTTTTCGGCCGCCACCCCGAAAATCCTCCTGCTCTCAAACCCAGCAACATCATCTACCCTGGCGAATATCCTGTGTGTCCGTGGCGGGGATTTCGGCCGTTTCGGCGGGCCGTCCTCCTCGACGTCGTCGGAGGGGAAGGACGAGGGCGCCGAGAATTTTTGGCTGCCCCTCCCGTTCCCGCTGCATCACCCATTGCAACACCATCACCACAATTTGCTCCCATCGACGGCCGCGTCGGCAGGTAGTGGCTACTATTTTTTACAAGCTTTTTAATTCCCCCTACTTTTTAAGCCATTTTTAAACTCTTTGGGACTCGGAATCCGGGATTTTCGTGAGTTACTTCATTCATCTTTTTCGTATCTTCACAATATTTCACTAAACCGATGAGCATGAGCTCATTCAAATCGTTGATACTTGGACCGATGCTCCCCTCCTTATTCTTACTAGTTAGCCTTGAGCCTGAAGCGTATTCTAATTTTAAGGCATATTCTAATTCTTTTGAAATCCCGTCTCCTACGTTTTTGACGATCCATGCTTGAATTTCGGAATTTTTACCTAAAAATAATTGAATTGTCTAACTTAAGCCGATTCTGATTTTAATACGTGCTCTACTTTTCTATGATTTTATTGGGGGGTTTTTTAGTTATGGCATCTAGCGTATTCTAATGATGATTTTTGAGGTAATTCTGTAAAACGGCAAATTGTTTTAGCTGCGTTTTTCTTAATTCCCACGATTTCGTAACCTAGTTTTATGATGAAGCCGGATCCTAAGCCAAAGCCTAAGCCTAAACGAAGCCAAGCCTAACCCAAACTTACGCCTAAACCTAAGCCTAAGCCTAAGCGAACCAGACGCCGAAGCCAAGCCTAAGCCCAAGCCTCTACCTAAGCTAGGCCTACCCTAAGCCCAAGCTTAAGCCTAAGCCAAGCCTAAGCTTATTCAACCGATTTCCCCATTTCCTAACTTTTCTAGCCCATCCTTTTAAAACGCGAGGGCTCCATTCAAAAAAAGGAAAACCCGGGGCCCCTCGAAATGCCGGGATTATTTTTCCAATCGCCTCCCCCTGGAGGGCCCCCACCAATCCGCGCGACTTTGGCCCTCGGGATAGCCGAAATCGGGGAGGATCAGCCTCGCTCACCCCTCCTCCCTCCATCCCACAACACAAATCCCCCGCAAAGCCGACGAATTTTCGGGCAGAAACTGAGGCTCCGCGGGGTACTGTTGTTCGAGATAGAAATTTCCCAATACGAGCGGATAGAATTGTAATGAATAGAGGGGGCGTTTGGCTTAGATTTCGCATGGAAATTGCATTTAAAAGCAATAAGTTTTCGGAGACCAAAAATCAAAAGGCTTGCCGCGCTGGGGATCGAACCCTGGTACCTAGATTACTGGGCTGACCCGCTAACTACAGCGCCATACTCGAATAAGTGAAATTTAAAAAATGAGCCGCTAAAAACTATTGACAATCGAAAAGCAACAATCTTTCCACGCCCGGGTGCCGAACCCTGGCAGCTAGATTACTAGGCTCAGACGCTAACCACTACACCAAGGTGATACACGTGAAAAAATGCCAAAATTCATAATTTTTGTCGATAAAAATAGGGTAAGTAGTGTATTTCAGCTTGTGGATCATACAAAAGTGTAGAATTTTGCCAATTTTTTGAGGCAAGAATTTGGTTACAGAAAATCATGGAAAAAATTGGATTTTGGCTGAAAATTCGCTTATTTGCAGCGTAGGAATTGAAACATCTTTATTAGCAAAGAAGGTATGGTTTTTAGTTTAGTGCCATTATCCTTATTTTTTTTGATAATAAAGGCGTAATATAATCGATAGATTCCGGAGTTTTGAAACTTTTAAATTTCGAGCTATAACGAAACGAAATTTCCCAATAATTTCCTTATTTTTTAATACTATTTCTATGGTATTTTTTTACATATTTCTGCTTTGAGGATGACAAATAGCCAATCAACCGCAAAATTCCGGATAATCAGGTCGATTTAACCGATTCAGACGCCGGGAGACCGGAAGATAATCCCTGAGCCTAAGCCCTTTTTCTATCTTTCTCTTCCTCCTTTTCCCCCTTTTCCGGTGAGCAGCAACAATTGCCGTGGGGAGCGCGAAAAGTTTCGAATTTCGTGAATATTTATTTACTGGCGGCCAGTAGGGGAGGGGATGACATTGAATGGATCAACTCCGGCTTATCCGCCCTGTTTCGACGTTTTTGGGGGCTATTTCGTAACCGGCGGATTTTTGTAACGAAAAGTCGATTGCCGACCGCACTTTATATTAATCATCTTTTCACGTTTTCGCGAAATTTCGGGGATCTAAAAATTTTTTGAGTTTTCTAGGTTGATTTTGGCCGTCTTGTGGTTTGTAGTCTAGAGTTTTAGCCTTTGTAGAACACGCATTAATAGCTAGAATCAAGAAAAGAAGACCGATAAATAATTAGCGCTTATTAAATTTATGAAATAATTACTGCATAATACCGAAATTTTAAAATACCGAAATTTATACTTTCGAAATTTCATGATGCCGAAGTTTTGCATATGCAAATGGTTGCAATTGTGATTGCGAAAGTTCGGCGTTATCAAATTTACATGATTAAATTTCGACATATCGAAATTCAACATCATAAAATTTGGGCATTAAGAAAGTTTCTCAAATTTTCTTAAATTTTATATAATGAAATTTCGGCATTTTGGGATTTCCACATTAAACGTTTTTTTACTTATAAAATTTACATTATGGTGGTAACATAAGAATACGATAAATAAATTTTTATAGAAAAATTTGAGGGTTTTTTCGGAGTCTTTTTGTCGATATCCAGCCCGGTCGTACCCCCAGACATGCCGATACATACCGTAGCCGCGGGGGAGGTCGAATCGCTAATCGACTTTACAGTGCCGTGTGGCTGGCCAGGGGCTGAAAAGACAAAACGAATCGATGGGTATACCGGGTGAATCCCGTCGGGAGAACATCATCCCCGTCATCCCATACGTCTCGATTCCGACCCACACCTATATACGCTGCCATATTACGAATATTCCAATGTTTTCGCTGGGCGACGATTCGGTTGCCGGGCTACTCCATCAAGTTCTTGACCCCGATCCGTTGCCCCTGTTTTATTATGGTAGCGCTATGGAATTTGGTAATTCTTCGAAAATCCCGTGTAGTTAAATGGTAGTATTCTGGTCTCACAATCTGGGGACCCGGGTTCGACTCCCGGGAGGGGTGAAACTTTTTGCTTTTTAACCTACAGCTCGGACTTGCCTAGTTTAAGGTGCAGTTCAGCGGAAATTCTATTTTGAGGAGCGTAAGGTGTAAAAATGGGATTTTTAAGTATAGCTTGAAAATTCTGATTTTTATGGCTCTATTTAAATTCCCAAAATGTTAATAGTTGTTTTACAGGTTGTTAAAGCTGTTTGAAAGGGCCTTGCAAGGCCCAAACTCGACTAAAATTATCAAAAAGCTTAATTAGGCGAAAAAATAAAGGGTCTGGAAAGGCAAATCGCCAGCCTTCACCGGGCCTTTAAAACGTCTATTTGATTCCCTAATCTCCCAATTTCAGACCGGCGACCAGCGCAGACGGTGTGCACGGCTTGTCAGAATGGTATGTTTTTACAAAGTACAATTTATCTCTCTCCCTCTCCCTCCCTGTCTCTCTCTCTCTCTCTCTCTCTCTCTTTCCCTCTCTCGCCCCAATTAGCGCCGTGCATATCGAGGCCCTTCCAATCCATGGTGGGCCGTAGTGTCCCGGACTTGGAGCGAGAGAGAGAGAGAGAGAGAGAGAGAGAATGTTTCAGCATTTTTGAAAGGCCCCTCATGAATGCTTCACCATCTAATCTCGGCCAGCCGGGGTGTGGAGGTCTGCGGCTCGCGCCCCGCCGATTTCCACGCGTAAATTCCCCCCGGGGCTGTCGTGAATAACAGGGGGGCAGTTAGGAGGGGGTTTAACTCGGTTTAAAGGGGCCAGGAAGGCAGACGCTATGGATTTTGAGGCTAAAGGTTCGTGCCACACGCAACGCGCGCGTCCAATTTACATTGAGCAATGGATTACCCAGCGTTAGATCTGGATTTTCTCTGAATTTTGTCGCGACGCGCGACGCGCGAGCCGCTCGACCTCCTTAAAAATACCGTAATCGATTACGCAATAAAATGTCGAGCTCGCGTTGCGTGTCGCGGGCGCCGCAAAGTCCTTAGGGAATCAATAGCCAAAAAATCAGTAATTATCCCTTGCCGGTCCCTTTAAAATTAGCGTTTTAAAGGGACTAGAAAAGCTATGAATTTCCTACAAATTCTGCCGCGCCGCGACACGCAACGCAAATGGGATTTCCATTGCGTAATCGGTTACGATACGCTAAAGGCTGCAAAGCAACTGGGGCATTGCTTAGGCTTAGGCTTAAGTTAACCTTAGGTTGAGCTTAGGCTTAGGGTTGGGCTTAGGCTTAGGTTAAGCTTAGGCTAGGCTTAGGCTTAGACTTGAATCGGCTCAGAAAAAGGAGAATTCGGCCCGGTTCACCCCAATTTTTTTCAGAAATCACCGAAGCGTTCTACATGCGCGTCTACCCGAATATGGACTACCACACCTCGTGTCTTAAGGTAAGCGCAAAGGGATACTTTTGGCCCATATTTGGGGCACGGCAGAAGACAGCTGCCGCTTTGCCCCCCCCCCCTTTGAGTGGCCCAAATTAGAGACTCGGACCGGGGGTCGGCCACCCGGTGTGACTCTACCCAATTGCGCAAGCTGAGCCTCGGCTGGTCCGCCTTTTAAGGAACTGGGTTTGAAGGGGGAACACGAAAACCCCGACTGCCAAGACTTGGACACTAAAAATACCGACATCCAAAACCTCGAGAAACAAAATGTTGAGAACTTTAAATCCCGGCAGCAAAAATCTGACACGCCAAAATGCCGACAGCTAAAAACTCGAGAACAAAAATTCTGACAGCTAAAATCCCGATATCCAAAATCCCGACAGACCAATATGTCGACAGCGAAAGTATCGACAGCCAAAATCGAGCGTCAAGTTTATGTCGGCATTTTGGCCTGCGAGATTTTGGTCGTCGGCATTTGGTGGTCAGTATTTGGCTTGTCGGCATCCGGATTTTGCGTTTTCCGTTCACCCTATAAAAGCTTCTTTTGTAATGGTAATTTTTTGAGAATCTCACAGTTTTGTGACGCGCAAAAGCCAATCGATCACGTGCAGTACGCTAACGCCTATCGACACCTTTTCATAGCGTAATCCTCAAAACTTACTCGACCTTCCAGAAAAGATAAAATTACTCGAATCCCCGCGAATCGCTGTTATCCCCCGAGGCGCACACACCCAATCCGGGCTCGACTCTCGGGTTTCGCGCAGTCCCCCCCCGCTTCGTTTTGGGTTTCGCCCCCCGTGGAAATCCCCCATCGGATTCACCCCGGCAGCCGGGTTGACGGCAAATAATACAACAGCAGGAAGGTCTGCCAATTTTTGGGAACTACGCTTTGACGCGTACATTGGAACGTCGCGTAGCGGCAAAAAAAAGAGAAAAGAAGCCGTTAGAGAAGAGAGACGGATAAATCGGTTACGCAGTGTTCTTGGCGTCATTAGGTGTGCAATGTAGCGGTAAGAACCGAACATTAAGCCGTATTGACGTCACAACTTAATTGTAAGCGGAACATAGCTTGACAGGATTAGCTTTAAGTGCACATGGCACAGGTGTACGGAGTAGTCTTGCATAGTCCAGGCCACAGCTACGCACTGCTCCTCTAGACGTCGAGGTAATATGCGCGGACTGCTATTGTTTTACTGGGCCAGAAGGAAAGAGAGAGAGAGAGAGAGAGAGAGAGAGAGCGAGAGAGAGACAGAGAGAGTGCTCTAATAAATTTTAAAAATGTAATTGTAAAGGTTCAAAAATACCGAATAAATCTTAAACTTAATATTCAAGATTTATTTAATTTTTCTATTATTTTCAGTGCCTCGAATGCCACCGTTTCCTCGACGAGGCCAACACGACGTTCGTCCGCGACGGCCAGACGTACTGCAAGGACGACTATTACAGGTAGTTATTCGTTTCTTTGTCTTCTCGAACCTTTTCTTTCTTGCTTAAAGCTGAAACTTCCGGCCCCCCTAGCAGCTCCTTTTGATCACCACCAGTATTTGCCAAGCGGGGGCCCAAATGTGCGCGCAAGGGCGCGCGTGTCTCCCTTTGGTACCGTAACCTGATAGCCACGGGGCATAGAGAGGGCACGCTTTAGGGGCCAGAGCTGAGCACGCCGGGGATTTTCGCGCTGGGGGGGCTAACGGGATTTAGGAGCGAAATTTAGGGCTGTACTGCTGGTTTTAGGCTACGCTATTGGGAATATTTTTTGACGATATTTATTTACGATATTTGAGTTTTCCAAGATAAGTATATGGTTTATTCTATACAAATAGGCCAAAATCGCGACAGCCAAAATACCGAAAGCCAAAATACCGAAACCTAAAATGCCGACAGGATAAAAAGCCAGCCAGCTAAAATTCCGACGCCAAAATCCCGATAGCCAAAATGCCGACAAGATAAAAAGCCCGACAGCGAAAATGCAGACAGCTAAGATTCCGACAGACTAAAATGCCGACAGCTCTAATCCGCGTGGCCAAAATACCGACATCCAAAATCCCGATATTCAAAATGCCGACAGGCCCAAATCCAGACATATTCTGGACGCTCGTTTTTAATGCCACTTCCTTTTAAACAACTATTTTGCATGTCGGTGGCTGTCGGGATTTTCGTTGTTCGGGATTTTTACGTTTTCCGTTTTAAACTGATTATGTATGCATTTGTGTGTGTGTTTGTATCTGTGTCTGTTTGTCTACGCGTCGTTTAGAGGCGTGAATGTTTGGTGATCACGGGGGCCCGTGTCCCCGCGTGCTAAGCAGCCACCTCCCCCCTCTATTGAGCATCGAGTCGGACTGTCTCGGGGAACGTGTGCGTCTACCCCGGGGGGCAAACTTTAGCCCTACCCAGCGAATGACAATGGCCGAATAGAGACCCGCACACACCTTACCTGGTCACACGAGATCAACGCGTACAGGGTAGTTAGGCCCTATAGATTTAGGGGTTGCAGAAAATAGGTTTAATAGAGAAAAATTAATTTCTGGAGCTTTGACATTATCGGGGGTCTATTTTTCTAGTAAGCCCATATATTCCTAGCAACTTTGTAGCATTTTAGTAAAATTTAACTCGATTTGAAGTCGAAAAACTACCAAAAAATTTCACAACTTTTTGAAAATCGGTATTTTAGGATGAAAAATCGAAATTTTTATTTTTGTATTTTAATAAAATACCCTAGGACCCCCCGATAATGCCAAAGCACCATGAAGACGTACGCGCTGCGGGTCGCGGCGGGGAAACCATCGAAAATCAAACCTTAAAATTCTGCTCCTGTGACGCGCGCACAAAAATCGCTCGTCGATAGGAGCCACGCGTCGCTCAAAAATTTCAAGCTATTTTTGCACTTTTTAACTAAATAATACTACTTAAAACTGTTTTAACTACCTAAAAATAAGCAGTTTTTAGCTACCAACCACAAAATCCCTAAAATCAAAAGGGTCCCCCTTGCCAGCTCGACACCTGGGTGTTCTCCTGGGGCTCATAATGTGGCGGGGACCCGCTGCGGGACCCATATCCAGGTACAAATAGACAAATATTTGTGTCCAGCCGGCTTAGCCCCCCTGGTTGCCCCCGGGGCACCCGGATATCGCGAGCTGGGGGGATTTCTAGGTTTTCGAGAATTTCTGGGGCGTAAATTGGCGCAGAACGGAACTTTTGATCTATTTAAATCAATAAAAAATAGCTTGGGATAAGCTTTTATACGCTTTTAAAGGGGCGGGGAAGGCATTTTTTATCTTTTAGTTGTTTTTATCTAATTGAGGCATAAAAACCAGGCTTGCTACCCTTAAAAATATCCCCCTCGAGCCTGTCCTTTCGACGAGCGCACTTTCCAGCACTGAACTTTCCCCGAATCCCGGCCCCATCCCTGATTCATCATCCATTAGCCCCCAAGATGTCTATCTCACCAGAATATTCATCCAAAAAGGCCCCCATACGGGAGAAACCATTACACTATTCCACGCGGAAGGGATGGGGACTACGCTTGGATACGATAATCTTACGATATCTTAGCAGGAGAGTGAGTGAGAGAGAAAGAGAAAGCGAGAGAGATAGAGAGAGAGAGTGAGGGAGCGAGAAAGAGAGAGAGACAGAGAGAGACAGAGAATGCAGGAAAGATAGAGAGGAAGAGATAACGAGAGAAAAAAGATAATATTTGTAAAAATCGGAAAAGCTACCCCCACCGGAAGTCGGCCCCCTAATCGCGTTTCCTGTGTTTTTCTGCCGGGTGACGGGCATCCCCCCACCTTCGCGCCGGCTTGGCGGTCATTATAGGATTTTCGTGGAGTCACAAAAAATTGGAAGCGCAAAAGGAAGTACTTTTCAAAATTAGCAATTTTTAGCCGGGAAGTCACAATCGATTGCGCCCTGTTATTTTTGCGTTATTTGTACTTCCGCGTAGTGCTTGTGCTGTTTTAAAGCTAGAATCTCAAAAAAGGAATTAAATCCACTGAATTGAAGGAAAATATCTCCAAAAAACTGCAACGCAACGCAGACGCTACGGAAATTTTCTAAAAGTGTTATTTCGTGTCTTTTGTAGAGTCACGCTGACAGAAAGGTAGCAAGTCGCAACTCTTTCAACCCATTTTTCTTTTTCCCCGCAATTTCCGGCATCGCACCAAACAATGGGTGGCCAGAGGAGCCTACCTACCGTACCCCCGTTCCCCTTCACCGCCACCTTTCGAGGCCGTACCCCCGGAAAATTGCGCCATTATTTGGCTTTTCATGGCGCCGCACACGCCCCATTTTTGGGGGAGGCGGATGGCTGGCTTGAGCCTCAAGAAATACTGGCTGAAAGTAGAGTTGGGAGGGGGGCTAGCAGGGATTCTTTAGAAATTTTTGATTCCTTTTATATAGCTTAATCATGCGAAAACGGCTCTTGTGCATTATCGGGGGGATGCATTGTATAGTATCCAATTTTCTAATAGAACTAAAGAAAGTATTTCTAAACTGTTTTTACTATAGCGAGGGGCAAAAAATGTACAAATTTTACCTTTAAAAAACCGAAAATGTCGAGTTTCCGACCAAATTTTTGAATTTTATAAGCTTTTGAAGATTAGCTAGCTAAATTTGACTAAAATTACTATTAAAAAGTACTAAGCATTCTACGCTCATTGAAAAATGCGGTTTACCCTGATACCCGTCCCCCCCCCCGATAATGCCAAAGCACCCCGAAAAAACCCGATATTGCCACCTGGCCTTTGCGAGGTCAAGGGCGGTAGTCTCAAAGGTACACATAGGCCGCTAAGGACTACGAAACAATACGGTGTCCAAAGTCAAGCACGTACTCTATAGAAAACAGGGTCGGGATGCGGGAGGTATAGATTTATATCTTAAAAATAGAGGAATAAAATTAGAAAACAAAGTATCAAAACTCTTTTTTAACTTTAAAATCCCCGTATTTCCAGGCTCTTCGGCGTGAAATGCGGCCGTTGCGGGCGTACGTGCGTGAAAAACGAGATGGTGATGAAGGGCCAGGTTGGTGTTGATCTTTACGCCATTTAAAACTGTATAAAATTACGAATTTTACACCTTCCGTACGGCCCTAAATTTTTACGTAATTCCACGACCTCCCTGATTCCAGAAACCTCTGCTTCCACCCCGAATGCTTGCTGCTTCTCGTGCGAACGCCGCCTGCGCCAAGGCGACCAGTACACGGTACGCCACGATGGCGTGTACTGTGCACCGGAGTGCGGCGGAACCGCCTTGACTCCCCCTCGTCCCGCCTGTTCAACAACAACAAGCAACAGCAGCAACAGCCTCCCGCCCCGCAGCAGCAGCACACCCTCAGCGCGCTCAACAATCAGGAGAATCGGGTATGGAAATCGAGAGAGTTCTTATCGAAATCTAGTCATTTCCAGGCGTCATCCCAAAAAGGACTAGACGATGATAGCTCGGGAGGCGTCCGGCGCTAACTTCTGGAGATGGCTGTGCTCCATGAAATCCACTCACTACCGATCCCCACGCTCTGACGAGGGCCTCGGCGGGACATCTTCTGGAGGGAAAAAGACGAAAAGGACAAACAGGTGATGCTTTAACGCTTCTGTTTTATTTTTGGCTCGGTTCTGGTTCGTTATCGGGGGTGGGGGGTTTGGGTTAATTTTAAATGTCGAAAGCATAATGTCGGCATTTCATTAGGTCGAAAACCGAAATTCCTATTTCAGAAGGCCGAAATACCATAATATCGAAACTTAATCATGCCTAAATTCAGAATTTCGACATTTCAATAGAATTTTCCACATTCAGAATCGGCGAATTTCGTCAAAATGAATTTACGACCAAAATGGTTTTCGACAAAATTAAAACAAGCCGAATTCGGATTCCCTAAGCTTCACCCCACCCATTTAGACAACCCGCGTCCGAACCGTCCTCAACGAGCAACAACTCGGCATCCTGAAGAAGTGCTACCACATAAACCCGCGACCGGATGCGCTGATCAAGGTGGTTATCCAGTTCAGCGGCCCCACGCGCCCACTTGTCCCCCCAAAATGGCCAGGCTAAAATCTACGCGCTATAGGAGCAGCTGGTCGAGCTGACGGGCCCTGAACGCGCGCGTCATCCGCGTATGGTTTCCGTACAAGCGCTGCAAAAGGACAAGAAACGCCAGATACAGATGAGGGACACTGCAGGCCAACGCGGGAAAAGGTGGGCGAACGGGTTTTGTGTTTTATTTTGGTTAAATTCTGGGTTTTTCATAGTTTGCGCTGCGTTTTCTCTTTTCAAAGCGCTACACTGTAGTCCCGTCCCCGGGGCATTTTCATGGCGTAATCGAAGGGTTAGAAGGTTGTGGAAATTTTACCGGCTAGTTTTGACCGATATAAATCTAAATTTAATGAAAAAGGCGAGTAAACAACCGCTATATCTTGGATTTTTATAGTTTTTGCGAGGCTACGCTGTAGTCCCATCCCCGCATCATTTTCATGGCATAATTGTGGGTTCTAAGGCTTTTTCGAGTAATTTCGGATCCGATTTTTACTAGTTTTTCCTAATTTCAATTGACTTTAAAGGTACTTAAAACGGCGGAAACTTGATAGAAAATAAATTTTGGGTTTACTAGTTTTCTCTCGGCTACCCTGCTAGTCCTACCCACGGCTGTTTTCATGGCGTAATAGTTGGTTCTAAGGTTTTTGAGACATTTTGGATCTGTTTTTGCTAGTTTTCCGTTATTTAAAAGGCTAATAGACCGATTGTGCTTTTCTAAAACCTATTTCATAATTAGCGGATCACAGGTTTCGTTCCTGTACCCCCGCCGCCCCTCCAGGATGCCCTCGCGCCGGCGCGGGCTCACGTCTTGACCGCGCGCCGGGCGTGCACAAACAGAGCATCGATGTGAGAGCGGGTGGATGGCCGGATTTTTCCCCGCCAAATCCCCGCCACCCTCACCCTCTTACCCAACACTATACCGGCCGGATGACATTCGAGAAGGCAAGCCTGCGCATGCTGGTGGCCCTTTTTGAATCATCTCCCCTCCTCTCAAATCCCGCGGCAGAAGTTGGATGGCCAAAAATAGGGGCCCTTGTGATATTTATGGAGCGACAGCCTGGGGGCCAAAGTAGGGCCCTGTGGTGAAAAATGGCCCAGACTTTTAGGTACCGTTTAGGCACCATCCCCCACACCAATTCAGACTTTTTGCCAGTTGAGCCCGGGGCGAGGGGGTTGAGAAATTTCAGGCCAGAGCAGCGTTCGAGGCGGTAAAAGGGACATCTGCCCTGAAAAGGAACAGCGGGTCTCACTTTCGCGTGTCCCTCTTCGGCTGGGGCCACCTGTTCGCCGTGGTTTATTCGGCTATTTCGACCGGGGGTCGTGCTTCGCCGGCTCTCGACCCAATTCCCGAGATTGACTTTTTGGCGGCCCCCCGGGGGGAACGGCGGCCAAGTGCCAATCGAGGGACCGGCAATTTGACTACGAAATTCGCTTCAGAAAAAGCTTGTTCGGGTCTTTCGCATTATCGGGGGCGAATTGTAGAACTCTAGAAATGCCTGGTAACTTAATCGGAAGTGTTTTGATTGTGTTTGTAGTAAAATCAATTGTATTTCAACTAGAAAACTATCTAAAACCTTCAAAAGCCGAAATTTCGTCAAAACCCTTCCATTTTCGTCGAAAAATCGATATTTTTATTTTCTTCATCAAAATTTGTCGGGTTTCTACGATTAGAAATAGTAAAAAAGGTATAGCTTTTAAAAAATTTTAGAATTCCTCCCATTTTTCCTAAAAACCAGCTGGCACCATCCCACAAATCACTGCAGTCATTTTGGGGGAGGTTGCGTGTGGGTTGTGTATGGGTGCAGCTCGTAGTAGAAGGGCCCTCGACAGTCACACTCACTCCAGGCCGAGTCACACAAGGGCCCACCCGGAGGCTATGGCATGGATGGGACCAGGAAGGGCCCTCAACAATCCCTCCACCCAGCTGACCCTATCACCATCAACCATTTACAATATCGGGGGGGGGGCTGTCAAAATGGCACTAAGGGACTGGCAAGGCATTGGGTTCGGGGTTTTCTATAGATTCTACCGAGCGATAGCAACGCATGCGATTTTGGGTACTGTACTGTTAGCGGGGGGGGTTAGCGTGAATAGGAAACTAATTTTTCCCTTTCTCCGCCTATCCTATATTTTATACTGTTTTTTATAGTAACATAGTTTTGGATAGCTAGAAAGTGTTAAAAATATTTATTTTTGACTTTTTGGCCATTTTTTATCGATTTTGATCAAAAAGTCAAACATTTTCGAGATACTTTAAATTTTGAATAGCTTTCTATCTAAAAACGGTGTAAAATGAGTAAAAATGGTTTAAGTTGGAGAATACCCCCCTAGTAGTCCAGTGCACTTTCTCCCTTTAATTCAACTACCATTCGGCCGCGCCGCGATACCGCAACGCGAGCGGCACTTGATGCTCGTGAAAGGCGGCGTAATCCGTTACGCAATGGAATTCCGGCAGGCGCGTTGCGTCAGCGGTTTTAGTTTTGAAAATTTAGAGTAAATAGATATTAGTAACCCGACCTAGAGGCTTAAGTTTATAAAGGGTTAGCCAAGGCATTACAAAGGTTAAGCCAGGAAACAAACAACACTAGATTAACCCCCGAGCCGTTACGAAACACCCCCGCGGAATCTACCGTAGTCCCACCCATCCCCCTGGGGGATCCGATGCAGTTTCTGTTTGCCTAGAAATTGGATCCCGGGGTCCTTCCGAAGGAGGGCGGGGTGGTGGCGCATCTCTCATCGAGGGGGAGGGGACACTCCCACGGATCTGCATGGATAACGGGACGGATTACACGCACCCGAACATGTGCAAATACACTCCCCAAAATTTGGTGATTTTGCGTGAAAGCTGTGAAATTTTTAGCCTAAAAAGGGGAAGCAATTAGAGGCCTGAAAAATCCTCCTAATTATGTATTAGTTGACCGATTATCCTTACCTTAATTCCCAAACTTTACCTTAGGGGCGGGTGGCCGCTTTCCGAGATGCTACTCCAAACCCCCGGGTGTCGATAGAATCGACGCGTAGTGTCCTTGCCAAAATGGCCCATTATTGGCGGAAAACTTAGAATTACCAGGTTTAGGACACTAAGAGTTTAATTTCGGGCAAAAACCAAGCTAATCGATGAATTTGGCTAATTTCGGGAAAACCGAGCTTTCCGAGATGCTACCCTCAACATCAGGATGTCGATAGCATCGGCGCGTAGCGACAGCCAGGACTTTATAGTTGAAAGTGCACTTGGAAACCCCCGAGAAACTCGGTTTTCCGCGGTGCTACTCCAAACCCCCCTCAGAATTGTCGTTAGAATCGGCGCGTAGTGGCCAGGCCCCACTTAATCGCCGAAAGTTCTTTTCCAATCCCCCAACGGAATTGTCGATAGAATCCGCGCGTAGTGCCATCAGCGGCACAAGAACTCACAATTTTTGTATTACTGTAACTAGAACCTGGGGAAAGTTGCTAATCGCCCCAGTTGCCGTTGATTTCCGAGGCGCTACTCCCAACCGCAGGGTGTCGATAGAATCGGCGCGTAGTGTCCAGCCAGCCGGCGGGCGGCAAGGCCACAGACCGTACCTTCCCCAAACAGATAATCGCATTGTTTTGCGGGGGTCTCTTCGGCACGAGCCAACCTTTCCCCACCCATCCCATTAGGCCAATGGCCGGGGTGTCGGTGCCCAGAAAAGGCTGCTGATTCTAATGTGCCCCCGGGCTATGTCCCTCTGCCCAAACCCCCCAATTCCCCCTGCCCCCTCCCACCTAATTTGATGAGTGCGCCAAGAGACTCGCCAGGGGGACCCTCGAAAGCAATACCGGGGGTCCGCCGGGATTTCGTTTTATTTGGGGGTGAACAACCCGGAAACGAAATCCAGCCGTAAGACCGGTAGCCAAAAGGCCGACAACTGGATCCTGACGCCGAAATACCGACAGTTAAAATGTCGACAGGCCAAAATCCGGACAGCGAAAAGCCCGACAACCAGATCCCGACGGCGGAAATACCGATTAAAATGCCGTCATCTTGAATGCCACTCAATTTTGGCTGTCGGCATTTCGGCTTGTCGCGGCCGGTGTATGCAGAACTTTCCGTTTTGGGCCGAATTGTCGCCATTTTGGCTGTCGGCATTTTGCTTGTCGGGATTTTGGCGGCATTTTCGCATAGCTAAAAAATTTTAGAAACTTTTTAATAGTTCTAAAATTCCAAAATTTCTGGGCAAACACAAATAATTTCTAGATACGCCCGCTAGTAACCGTTTTTGTTTTTCATTAATTCAGAAAAACTGGATTAGGGCTCGATAGCCAACACCAAACCAAAAATTGAACGGATCCGGTTTGCCATCTTACCGTAGTCATCGTCCATTCAGCTACACCCACTACCGTATCCCCGCAACACCCCATAACAGGTTTCACGCCCCTGATTCGCGTTATCGCATCAGAAGGCGCTGCGCGCGCCGCACCGTATGGCGATTGTGTATACGGTCTCTTTTCCCCTCCATGTCGCGGCCATCTGTCTCTAATTTCTAATGTTTCCGGTCGGCGCGCGGCTCCCCTACAGTCCTCCTCCCCCTCCACCGCCCATCCTCCCAATACCATTACCCCCTTTTCGCCTCCCATCCCAAGACGACCTCCCCCTGGCGCGGTCGTCACAACATTTGGGCAAGGGAGGGGCGCGTGTACGCACATTATCCATTATTAGGACACCGCCACATACGCGCCGGGGGAATGGGTCGAAATATGGGTGTAATAAAAAAAATATGGGGGGTTTAATAGGGCATTTTCATGCTTGGAATAGGGCCAACATGTTAATCCGGGGAAAACTTATGCCCATTACCCAGATCGAAATCGGTACTCGACTGTTAGCTGGGTGGGGGGTAGCAGGAGAAACTAATTTTTCTCAGTGATTCTCTACGGCCTGGCACGAAATACAACTCATTTTTATTGCATTTTGCATAGTTTTTAGATGTAAGACAATCAATTTTCGAAAACATTTGAATTTTTCGTCAAAAAACGATGAATTGGCCAAAAAATATCAAAATTTGCGAATTTTTACAACCTTTTAACTAGCAAAGTCTCAAACTGCAAAAGAAAACGAACAAAAGGTAAAAATTTGGAATTTTCATAATTGCTTAAATAGGGTTTCTACATGGCACCCCCCGCTAACAGTCCAGTACTCCCAAATGTACAGGAAGGTTTGAGCTTATAAAATTAAACCCAAAAAATGGCTAAAATAACTACCTTAAAGCTAGGTGAAAACTGGAGAAAGCTAGGACGCTTAGTAACTAAAAAAGACGACCAGGGCGAGCCTATAAATTACGAAATTCAATTAATAAAACCACTAATTTATATAATTTCTATAGGAAGCCGCACTACAAGGCATCCGCCTCCACGGCGTCGGCCCGTTGATCGCCATGTCGCCGCAAAGCCACATGCCCGACGGCGGTCCGCTTCCGCTCGACATTCGCCACTTTGCCCAATGGCCGTCAGCGCACGACGGGCCCCCTCCATTTGTGCAGCAGCCATATCCGGTGGTAGGTCGCTAATCGGAATCTAGAAACGACATTCGAAGCCTAAAAAACCTCAAAATACCGTATTGCGTTCTTTTCCAGTAACGGGGGATGCGAAATTTTTTGCATAAGTCTCTGAATGGCTAGCAACTTAGTAGAAAGCATTTTAATAGTGTTTTACCATAATCAAACTGAATTTAACTAAAAAACTACCCCAAAACTTTAAAAAAGTGGCAATTTTGGTCAAAAATGGGCAGTTTTGGTCGAAAAATCAATGATATGTATTTTTTAATAAAAATTTGTAATTTTTACGCTTAGAAATAGTAAAAAACATTTAGTAACACTTCTGCTATTTTTATTTGAAAAATTGGACACCTAGAAAAAGCTCCCCCCGATAACGAGAAAGAACTCGTAAAGAACCGAGTCGACGTGAACCCCCAGAACCAATCCCACCAATTGACGACTGGGGGGCCGTAAAGAGTAGTCAAGTGGCCCGCCCGGGCTATATGGTGTCAAACCGGAGGCACCAGCTGCCCAAACACTTCCATACAGGTGTCGGCGTGCCTCGGCGGGCTCGAGATTGCTTCCGACTGACACCTGAATACCCAGTTAAAATTTGGCCGGCTTTTGGCAGGGGAAAATGATTAAATTTCTATAAAATTATTATCATAAAAACTATAGTTATATAAACAAAAATCGTTCAAATTAAGAAAAAAATATTTATTTTGCTGAAGAATCCATTTTTTTATAAGATAAATAGATTAAGTGTTGCTATCCTGTTTTTTTTTACTATTACCAAACGTAAAGAATTACATATTTTGTTTAAAAATTACAAAACATCAGATTTTCGCCCAAAAATGGACGATATTCGGCCCAATTGTCATTCTTAAAGTTTTTCGAGAATTTTTACTTGAAATATATCCTAATTTGCAAAGAAACGCTATTAAAAACTTGTTTTTACATTACTAGAAATTAATAGGAGAAAACTCGTGCAACTTTATAAGATTCAAAGAAGTTCATATTTATAGGATTTGTAGCCCCCCCCCCGATAACGCAAAAGCACCAAAAAGGTTCCATAACACCAAAAACTAACGCCATTTATTTCAGGGCTTTCCCGACGATATGGGCCAAATGCCCGGATTCCCGCCGGGCCCGATGAGCGGCTTCAGCCCCCATCTTACCCCCGGCGATCTGTCATCACCGTCATGTCCATCCGAATGATCCACCAACATCTCCCCGCAATGTCGCATCGCATTTATCGCCAAGTCACCTCATCACGCTTGCCAATCGCCTATCCGCTCTCCCCTCCCCAACCCACACTACTCTGTCCCCTTCCCCCGATCCACGCGCACACCGAATTGTGTCTGTATTTTTAACGTTGACTTGTCGAATACATATATTTATGCTGAAACGTTGACAAAATACGTGCTAAACCGTACTGTACACACCAAAAGACAAACTACACCCTCGACACTAGCAAATAGACGGAAAATCAAAAACTTTTACACCAAATTACGCCAAAGTAGCGCATCGATATATTTATACCAAAACGTCTACAAAATACGTAGCGTATTATACAAACACTCTAAACTACATAATACATCCCCGTACACTAGAAAATATCCGGAAAATCAAAACGTTTTACACAAGATGGTACTGGAGGGTTAGCAGCGGGAACGAATTTACCCCAGTAATCCCGTAATACATAAATTCTATAAAAATTTAAACAATTTTCATAGCATTAACACCGTTTTAGATACAAATTTTCGAATTTTCTCAAAAAATCTAGCAATCAAAACCTATTAAAACCACAATAAAAACAAACTATATATCTATTATGAACAGGCGTTTACGGCCGGAAAAGTAAAAATTAATTCCCCCCGCTAATAGTCCAGTACCCACGAAATTATGCCGTAATTGCGAACCCATATACCTAAAAAATACGCGCCAAACCCTGCTATACGTCTTAAACTACGTACTACACCTCCGTACTTTACGCTACACCTGGCTCCTATGGACAATTTTGCAGTTCTGGCCACCATTCTTGGGTGAGTTTTTTCGGCCGTGTGGGCGAGCGCGCTTTACGCCACCTGAGGAATTTCGCCAGAGCATGCCAAAAAACCACGGCAGCCTACAGCACGCAAGTTGACGGTCCACAAATCATTGCAAGGGGAAGCAGTTGTCGCAAGTTCCCCAAACAATCACCTCTTTTTGTGAAGGGGCCACATCGCGGGGTCACGATTCATGGACGGCCATTTGGGCCCCCGACATGGCCTATCAGTACCCGGAGGTAGCGCCGCATCACCCAGGGGCTTTGAACAAATTACTCGGGGGTTTTCCTTACAAGTTACGTTAGTATTTCGTGGACCACCTTGAAAAAGTCGTGTTTTTCATGGAAAAACCTCCCAAATAACATTCAAAAAAATGTCAGAACTATGAAATGCCGACATCTTAAATTCATTGTGGAGATCGGAAACCCGTCTCAGTTTACGTTTTACTAGATACAAACAACGCAAAACTTTATAAATTTGTTTTAAAGGCAAGCTATCTAGAGGATAAGACAAGTTTCGACCCAAATGATCAATTTTTGGTCCAAAATCCCGAAAATTTGCCACTCCATAATGCCTGAACTTATTTACCCTTGTTTTAAAAGTTTGTTCGACTCAAATTCGCCTAAAATCAACCCCAAACTTGACAAAAAGAACGTTCTATTTTATTTCTAAACCCACCTAGATTAATACCAAAAACGCGTGGTTTCCCCTCCGATAATGCAAAAGTACCTCAATATATCCTTCTTCAAAATGACATATCATCTTTTTCATAATATCCAGGCCGAAACCATCGTCTGAAAAAGTGCAATTTAAGAAGCATAAAAAGTTAAAATCAGCATTTATTATTAGACTGCATATGACTAGGAGGCTGAATGGTGACGAACGATTAAAAAGGGGCAAGGTAAAATGACGGTAAAATAAAATTAAACTAGTAGGGGTGAGCGTGAAGAAACGGATAAAAAGAAAGAAGAAGAGAATAGAGGGCAAAGAAACCAAAACCGGGGGAAAGTAAAGACGCAAAAATTACAATTGACCACCAAAAGATGTTTGTGGCTGTGCGTGTGTGATGGCAAAAAGAGGAACGGTGGGTGCGATGGGGGCATCATATTTGGGGGTGGGACGAACGGTCTCTCCTCATTTCTCGAAAATTCGTTCGAGATAGTCGGGGTCGTGAATGTTCGTGGGAGATTCGTGAAGACGGTGTCCTGATGAAGCCGAAGCCGAAGACCAAAAGCCCAAAATAGGCCGAAGCTGCCCGATGCGATCCCTGCCACCCATACCGTTCCCGTCGGCTTTCTGAAAAAAATATATACATACCCTGTATTCCAATTCCTATTAATATTATGTTTTAATTAATTTAAATTATGAGAATTAATCAGGATTTAAAAGATTCATTAATTAAGCACTGCAAGCTACCAAAAATACGTATTCCAAAAATAAAGGTACTGGACTGTTATCGGGGGGGGCGTGTTAGCGAGGAACTAAATTTTGTCTTTTCGCCTATGTTTGTTCAAATTCTATCATTTTTAGTGTTTTTAGTGGTTCTTGGTTGCTTGAAAGGTATAAAAAATTACCAAATTTCGGAAAAAAACTTTCGATGGAATTACTGGGAAATATTAGCCCCCCCTAACAGTCCGGCCCCAAAACAGCTGAAACTCACCGCCGATTGTGCTCGGAACAACAATCTGCCATTGCATTACACCCAAGCTGTCCATCCTTCATACATTAAAGCCAAATTGGCGAGTGACGTTGACGCGTCGATCCATTGCTCCACCTGGAGTTGTAAATTAAAGAGCGAAAACGAGGTGAATACCTGATCTTGTGGGGTGTAGACTCGGTCCGGATCGTTGGCATCGATACGGCCCTCCAGACGAGCTTCCACCTTTTTGCTGACCCCCCTTGCGTAGACGTTTTGCTCTTGCTTTTGGTTCCTGGCCAGATCGATCTCTGAAAACAAATAGCCTAAAGATCCCGAAACTTGCCTTCAAAACCAGGTGGCGGCGTAATATTTTTGGGCGCATTTTCCTTGTGCGCATCGACTGGAGGTTGCTCACGCAGAGCCAGCAGGTCGCTGTAGACGCTAAATATTGTCAATTTCAGGGATGAAGTTGACGTCAAACCTATTCATGGAGGCATCCAGATTTCTCAACAATTCGACGGCCATCGCCAGCTGGGGCGGGTTCGTCTCCAAGGCGGTGTGCGTGTACACCACCGGGTCAGCAAAAGATTCGCGATAAAGTCGCGAGTAGTTGGCGAACCGCTCATCGCACTAAAATTAAATATTTTTTTGGTTCTGTCGCCTTACGAGGAGAGGGGATTTCCTATATGTCCCGAAGTCCCCAGGAATGTTACAGTCAATTTTAATAGTAGGTTTAGTAAAATTTAACTTTATTTCAAGTGGAAGAAAGCAGAAAAATCTAGCAAAAAATTTCTCGTCGAAACCTTGGTAGAAAATTCTAATTTTTTTGTATCGCTTGATCGAAATTCCCAAAAAACCTATTTTCAAAATTTTCAATTCAATCATTTTCAAAATAAGGCTATTAGGACAGGATCAAAACGCATACCGTCGATAGCGCTCGCAGCAACGGACGGAAATTCTTCATCAAATGATGATGACCGTGGATGGCCGCCTTGAATTTTTGGAACGCCTCGTCGCGAGACTAAAGTTTAAAAAATCAATAAAAAACACGATGGGCCTACATTTTCCAGTTTTCCCTGGCCCTTCCACGCATTCTGGGCCAGCGCCAGCTGGCTTTGTTCGTGTCGGAGGACGTCGGTCAAATTGCACAAGGCTTCCGCGAGCTCGGCACTAAAACAGTAAAAAGTCAAGCGAATGACACAGCAGCATACCTATTCGCACGCCAGAGAAATCCATATTCGCGCAGTCGCACGGCAAACATTTGGCGGGCGAGTGGTTTCGCTTCCACGACGCGCGAATCGGTGCCTGAGAGATAATCGTTAAAAAGGCTTGAATGCTTACCATAAACAGCGAGAGCGACGGCGACATTAACCGAGGCGGCACTAATCACCAGATGGTCGGTGGCATTGGCCCAGTCGATGAGCGGATCGTAGACGAACGCATCGAGCATGTTGATTAGAGTCTAAATCAAGCTTGTGATCTCGTTTCCCCAAATTTATACCTGGCGTCCATCGCGCAAGACGGTCAATGTCTTCTCACAGGATTCACGGTAGGTGCCTTCCACCTAAAAATAAATCTAGGTTACAAAAACCCAATGTTATAGAGAGAGAGAAGAGAGAGAGAGAGAGAGAGAGGGGGGGAGAGAGCGAGCGAGAGAGGAAGAGAGCGGGTGAGTGAGGGAGACAGAGACATGGAGAGACAGAAAATGAGCAAGAGGGCGAGAGCGATAACGAGAGATAAAGGGTGAGAGAGAGAGAGCGAGTGAGAGAGCCAACAGCTTAAAAATTCACCTGAGTCGGGCCGAGCGCCTGCACCATATTCTGCGTCAACCGGAAGGGAACCGTCTCCGGCACACGCAGTTGACGGCCCTAAAAATAATAGTAAATGACAGAATTTTGCTCCAAACCTTGTCAACAACACATTGTAGTCGATATGAACCAACTGCCCGGTTTCCAGGTTGACCAGCAAATTGTCGAGATGGCGATCGCCGAGACCGAGGACAGCGCCTGAAAAAGACTTTTGTTAAAAGACGTTGAACAAACCGATGATGCTCATCACGGCGTGCTTCGGGCCATTCGCGAAGTCACGCGCCACCATCCGTCGGAGCATCCGGAACGCATCCAAAGCTCTCTAAACGAATTAGATTGAGAAGCTTATTAAAGTTAAATCGGAGACGTGGGATTCACTAGAAAATCACCTGGAAACCAAATTCCGCGGAGTTTCTTCGATCATCTCCTTCATCAGGCCTTGAAGAACAGCAGCCGGCCATCGTGAGCGTTCACTGACATGTTCAGCCGGGACACCCTAGGAAGTTCCCATTAATGCATCGCTTTACAGCAGGATTAGACAAATGAGCAGAGAACAGCAATTTACCTTCTCCTTAAAAGCAGCCCTCAGCTTTTTCGTGTACATCTCCACCGGCCTCTCGGACGGCGGCCAGGCTCGCGTCGTCACGATTCTTATTTTGCGCTCGTTTTTGGGCCAGCTAAAAATAAACAGTTTCAGAAGCCTGAAAACGAAGGTTTACGCTTCGAGTCTGCCACTTTCGGTATAGCTGGAAGAGGGGGGTGCAGCCGGTCACCCATTGAATTAGGCCGGAACGCGCACCAAGAGGCGTCACAGCGTAATGACGAGCCTCGAAATGTGGCCATTCGCTGAAAACACTACCATAAAGAGAAAAATAAAACGGCTTGATGAGTGTTAAAGTTCAAAAATAAGCACCTTTTTGTGATTGCAGAGCCGCGGAGCAAGAGGTTACAGATGTTGAGCAACTGCATGATGCGCTCGTCAAGGTGGAGGTCTTCTTGTCCTTTGAAAAGGAAGTATTGCCTAGAGGTTGGTTGCAAATCGGAAACGAGATCGTACTCTTTGCCGTCGCTGCCGACGAAGACCAGCTTCTTGGGTCGTGTTTTCGTGGGCAATACGAGGACTTGCTTGCCGAGACGTTCGACATTGACGACCTGCGAATAGTCGCGATGCTCTTGGCCGGGCATTGGGACGGCAGAACCGTTCAGCTGAAATCGAGAGTTAACAGAATGCGGTAATTTTAATATTTCAAAGTTTATCATGACAGCTTCAAGTGGTTCTTTCGCATTATCGGGGGGGGGGGGTTCCTTCAAGCCGAGAAATTTAGAAAGATAGTTAGAAGAATTGGATTTAGACATTTTGGTGAAAATCGCCCATTGGTGGAAACACCAATATTTTTTTGTATTTCAATGAAAATTTGTCTAGTTGTCACGTTTAGAAATAGAAAAAATCGTTTGGAAACACTTCATCTATTTAAGTTAGAAAAATTCGCCCTTAGCACAAAATGGTCCCGATAAAGCACAAGATCCCTACATCCTTTCAAAATACCTTTGCCAAGTGGTCGTTGATCTCCGAAAGTTGTAGGATCGGAATGACCCGTCTTGATGTACGTTGGATCAGTAGGGCCAGGAGCTGCTTGAACGGGGCCCACGCCTTGTCCGGCAGGTGACGATTTTCGCGGCTCATCGCGAATGTGCTGCGGACTTGGTCGCCAAATTGCTTCACGAAAGCCTGAATATCGGTGGGTTTCGCCAGCCAAGACCAATGCACCTTTTCATTGGAGGTCATCGACGATTCTTGGAAGGTACGGTCGTAGAGATCGTCGAGTAGACGGTAGACCTAGATTGTGAATCTAGAACGGCACGTACGCCTTACCGGTGTCGTGATAAGACGCGTCTTTTCTTGAACGATTTCCTGACGCTCCTTCTCGTCGAGGTGTTCGGCCTTCATCGTGCGTTCAGATTCAGCGCGGAGGTGGGCGAGTCGTTTATCCATGTCTTGGTTGATGTTGGCCAGAACAAATGCCCATCTGAATTGATGATACTAATTTCTAAAAACAACGAGAGCCCAGTAAAAAAACCCCCGCAAAATCCACCTCTCTTCCGGCAAAAGGTTAATCTTTTGCAACTCGTCGACAAAGACGCGCACATCGGTGACGAGTGCCGGATAATGTTGAAGCAGGCTCTGCTCGATCTTTCGGCAGCCCTCCCACATCAGCGACCGCTCTCGGCGATGATCGGGTCCCTCGTTGCTGTACACCTCGACGACGTCGTCCCCGTCGATCAGCATTTGGCTGGAGGCGCCGACAACGACTTGATAGATGATGGTGATGGGGCGGCGCGGCCTGAATTGCCGGGCAATTTTCGGAACAAAAAATATACCGATTTGTATGAGCAGATCGACGACCGTCTGGCGAACAAGTCTTGCCGGATGGGTGAGGCGGGCGAACAGCTGGGGCAACAGGGACACCCATTGGCGTTTGTCCATACGGGAGAGGCCGCGCTTCATTGGCTCGTCGACGAGCTCGGCGTGGTCGACGAGTAGGTCGAGAAGTCGCAAGCAGGACTGTACGCCTCGGATGGACTGCTGAAAATCAAATCATGAGCAACAGCCGACGGCTTTCAGTACTTTTCCGGTCGATTCCGTCGAGGCATTGTTGAGCGTGCCAAATAGGGCATTGACTCCAATGCTCAGCAGATTGCGCCTCCTCGCCAACTGCGCCGTCCATACCGCCGTAAAATTCTCGTCTCTGAGCAAGCTAAAAAGTGGATTACGCGAATTCGGAGACGACCAACCTCTCGCTGGGATTGGGGAAAGTGCCCTCAAAAAGTTTCCGAACTGATGCCATAAGAGAGGATAGGTCATTGCTGGTCGTCACGGCAATCCAGAGGGGATCCGACCATTCGGGAGCCTCAAGCTCTGGGTAGTACACGGCCTGAAATTAGGAAATATTCGGATTATTTAATTTCCTATCATATTGTTGAAATTCATAATGAATTTCTTGCTGGGATTTTTTTTTTTTTTTTGGAGATTTTGCGGGAGAGCAAATTCATGTAAATTTCGACAATACTAAATTTCGGCATTATGAATTTCCATATTTTTAAAGTGGTAATCCCGATAATTCTTGTCACATACAAGATATTGAATGAAAGCGTCACGCTCGGGCACAAATCCGTATTCTTTCGCATGAGCCAGGGCCCAGTCGGCAAGGTTTTGGTGGGCTTTCGTCACGCTGGGTGCAATCCTAAAAAGCCAATTTTTTTACAAAATCCCATTTCATACTTCGTAGCATGCAACAGGAGGCCCCCGGCGAGGTCGCCGAACCCGAACTCGTGGTAGCCGCGGCTGACTTGGGACTGAAAAGGGTTCTGTCGTAACTGCGGTCAAATTGTAAAAAAACGCTATAATTTTTCAAAAAATGTAACGAATCCATTTTTCGTCATTCAACAAATCATCACGAATTTTCGGACAAAATTTCAAATTTATAAAGATTTTTAAATAGCTAAACCTTAGCAAAAACAATATTAAAATAATGATCTAAAAAATAAAACACTCTCCGGTGCACCCACCATAAGCGGATGTTGGTTCAACTCCGGTGGAATATGGTTGACAAGCTGCGGGTCTTCCAGCAGCCATCGTGAGAGCAGCACCGACGCTTCAGCCGTGGCCACCGTTTCTAGAACCGGAAGTTTAAAGCTACGCGCCAAAAAATTACCCAGACTCTCTTGCTGAAGGTGAAAAGGGCCATTGGTAGCCGCGTGGTTGTTTGGGACACTATTTGGGGTGAAGCCGTTCTGGGCCCGGATGTGATTATTCACATTTGGAGGCGGTATCTACAAAAATACATGAAAATAACATATATTTTAAAAGCCTCTAAAAATCCGCCGCGCAACCAACCGAAACCCGATTCATCAGATCGATGTCGAACGTCTTCGTCGCCAGGCCGAACAACCGCACAAAGTGGCTAGCCCTCACTTCCTGAGTGGCGCTGTCCCAAAGCTAAAAGTTCAAATTAATTTTTTTTTGATTAAATTATATATATTTGTTAAATTATAAAAACTAAATTAAAATCAAATCAGGCATACATTTTTGGCGCCTTGGACAGCAATCCTGGTCTGCGCCACAAACGGAGTCTCGCTTGTAGAGCTTAGCGAGGCGGCCTTCATCAAATGGACGCCGGAGAGCAACCTAAGGGAATGGAAATAATAAATAAGAAAAATCACTAATAATTACTTGTTATCGCGCTTTCTAGCAAGCCTCGCGAGGGCGATGTGGGACTCGATCGAGGCATGGCTCGCCAAACGCTCCGTCCAGAGGATCATTTTTCTAAAAAATAAAATTAGACGTTGTTCAGCATCCAAAACTCACCGGGCCAAGGTAAGCCTTTCGCCCAAATCAAATGCCGAATTTTTCAAGATGAATGCAGGGTCGAGCTCGGCGAGGATAGCCTGAATTATACAGGTGGTGATGGTAAAAATCTGGCTTACCCCGTGCGCCTCAGTCAAGTCGCTTCCTTTCCGGAACATCCGGTTCGAGATGCAGCGCGAAATCGTCTCAACGATTGACAGGCGAGTGTGGAGTCGAGAGGGGCCCTCTTGCGAAAAGACGGCCAGGGCTTCGTTGGCGAATGAGTATTCGATGTCGGTCATTTCATTTCTAAATAGGAAAATCGAAAAATGAAAATTTATAAAAAACTGTAATAAATAAAACTTGAAAACATCGTTTTGTGTCAAAATGTCGAGAATTTTGGCAAGCTATTCCGGAGCCTCGCCGAACGTTTATAAAAATTTCGACATTCTCAACCAAATCGACAGCAGCAACTACCTGCGCATTGTCGTTAGCAGCAAATGTTCGGCCCTCTTTGCTCTTCTCCAGGAAACTCCAAGGAAGCGCCGCCGATTCCACCTTTTCCACTTTTCCAAAAATGCACAGATCTCGGCAACTGAAATCAACTCCTGATTAGTACATTGCCCCTAGCAAACCGTTCAAAAGCACGCGTGTCAAATCCAGGAGGCGCGTCGGGAAACGTCGAGCTCGAATCCGAGCCCATCAAGGTCCACACCGACAGGTTCAGCGGGCATCCGGTGGGGTTCATCAGTTCCGGCAGACGGATGCTCTCGATACAATGCAACATCTGCCAAAAAAATAATGAAAAGATCGACAAAGCGAACAAACCATCTCTCGAGCAAATCGACTGTCCGGGGTCTCCTCGTTGACGGGCAATAGTATTTGGCGCAGGTTTTCAATTGCCATTTCCCATCTGAAAATTGGATTCTTCCAATTGTGAGTCAAAGAAATACCTGGCAGCCGCTACATCCGCGCATATGAAAACCCAGGTCAAATCGCCGGTGACGATTCGCGAGAGCCACTTTCCGATTCCGATGACGGATTCCTCGTCGCTGAAAATGACTTTGATAGGAAAGTATGGTTGATTCGGCCTAGATTCATTTTTCCTAGAATTTTTTTTCTGGTTTCTGGCAGTTCATCTACTCCGCAATTGCTTTTTCAGGCTTTTTAGAACGTAGGTGATTGCGGCAGTGATCAGATAAGCATTTTTTAAGTAAAAAGAAACTGAGACAATATTTCAAAGCTAAAAAAACAACGCAATTTCGTTGATTCTCACCCAAGTTGCACCATTGCTCGGATCATCCATTGCGTAGCCGCCAATAAGGTTCCCGAGAGTCGCGGCTGCGCCGCATCAACTCCTAAAAAATTGAGCCTTTTTTTTATTGTCCAAACAAACCTCAGGACTCGTTGTCTTTGCCTGTTGCTTCGTCTCGAAATCGCGGAAAACCGCGCCGCCAACCCGAATCACCTAAAAAAAAACCGGTAAGCTATCTAATGCCTCTTAGAAACCTGCGCATACGATCCAGCCGTGAAGCCAGGGCCATGACGGAGAGGTAGGTGCGCGCCAGCCATTCTTGGCAGGCCTTCAGGTTCTGGATGAAGAAGTTGAACGCTGCCTAAAATTTGGGTTTTTGAAAAAGTAAGATCCAACATCATTTGTAGGGCAAATCGGGAAGGCGGTGCCGCTGCGCGTAGAACATCAGCTTCTCGAGCAGCTCGAAAAATTCGATGAGGAGACGAACGCGCCACCATTCTTCGATGTCAGTCAGGGCTCTGGAAGGAAGGCTATATTTTTCGGGACTTGGGGACGTTTCGATGATTTTTAAGAGGTTACAAGCTAGAGAGAGAGAGAGAGAGAGATAGATAGAGAGAGAGAGAAGATATACAGACACACAGAAATACCTTTGCGGTGTATAATCGACAACGCCGTTTTCCTCAGCTTCTTCACGCCGACCAGACGGTTTCTAAAACCGCGGATCTTACACACAAAAAAATAGGGTGTTTACCTTAAATTCCGGTACAGTCTTCTGTGAGCTATTTCCGGACACGACCTCCTTCGCCAGCCGATTCAGCTCTTTCGAAATCTCGGAGAACGTCTCCATCGCGCCGCCGTAGATGGTCCGCATCCGGTTCTCGATGCAATAGTTCGCCGCTTGCCCCAGCGCCCAGCGCCAGCGCTCTAGCAACTAAGTTTTTATTACCATCTCAAAACTGGAAAAACTAACCGTCATCTCCTGCTCGTCCTGATCAGCATCGAAGACAATTGATCCATCAGTTCTTTGGCCCATCCGGTTCTACAAGAAAAACATTAATTTTAAAGCCGAAATGTCAGTATTTTATTATCTAGAAAAATAGATTTAACTTATACCCGCTGTTCTGGAAGACCGGAATCTGGCGGTGGAGCAGAAACTGCATCACCAGCCCAAAGTCGTCAGCCGTGAACATGTGATCGACAATCTTCTTTTTGCACACCGCATGATTTCTCCATCAATTTCGGGGAGACGCCGGCGCTGAAAATAGATATAAATGTTTAAATTCGCGGTTTCCTTACCTGATCAGAACGCGATTCGAGACTCTGCGCCACAAGGCGACCGCGCTTTCTTGGTTTAGTGACTAAAAAAAATTTGAGGGATTTTTGGAAATTACTGACCCCAGTAGCCGGCCTCACTTCAGCCATTAGCGAATCGGTGTCGGCTTCGCTTTCCGGGGCATAAATCCGCAGGGTTTTCAGCGCGGGCTCCAACCTAAAAGATTATATTTCCGGATCCGGAGACAATGGACCGGCCACATCTCGGCGGATCGCGGACGGTTGCTGTCAGCAGCGCCGCTTTCAACTTCAAAAATTTCGCGTGTCCGAAGATTACAGGGACTGCCGCTTCCGAAACCCGTCACGAGCCCAGAAATCCAGTCGTCAACCAAGCTTCTGAAATAGGAATTTTAATCGTAAAGTCGTACTGCAAACCTGGATTTTGGACAAAGTTCGTCGCCCAGTGATAGGAGATCTGTCAACATATCCAGTTGTGTCTAAAAGAACGCGTTAAGACAAGTCGAAAGCGCAGAAGTTACCTCGGCATTTCCAGCGTTCAGGTTGCTGATGTGCTTCGGCGAGCTGACCGAGGCGTTGGCCAGTATTTGAGAGTTTGTGACGAAGAACTCGTGACTGAAGAAGATAAATGATCAGTCAGGTCATTGAATAGTCTAAAACCAATAAACTCCCAAAAATTTACCTTTCACAGTGTATGTACAAAAGATTCAGACAGGCCGAGTGCTCTCGGGGATTTCGGATAGCGAACGACGGATCCTCAACAATGCTTCCGGAGAGAAGTCCGAATAGAGGCGGGTGTAGCATCATCTGAGAGTAATTTTAGAGGATAAACACAGAAACACACCACGATGAATGAGTTCTTCACCAGCGCCAAGCGTCGAAGCGCGCGTGTCAGCGTCAGGTAGCAGATCGAGTTGGGATGAGCGGACCCCAGGGAGGCGCGATAGCCTAAAAATATTTTTCTATTTTAATCTTAGCGCCTTACGCTGCCAATTCTCGACTACGGCCACGTATGTTGTTTGAAGTGAGCTGATATTTTCTCGGCCAGCATGCTGACGAGCAAGGCGGCGGCACTGGTTGATACTTCTGGCATGCCAAGGATCTCGAACAAAACGGCTGGGCGGCCATTGTCTTCATTCACCAGAAGCGTTTGGAGGATGTCGTAATGGTCGGTGAGGTCGGTGGCAGCGAGAGCCTATTCGTTTTAGGTCTAGTTTTTCAGTGTTACCCTAGAAATCCATCCGATATATGTACGAGCGACAAGTGGGGATGAAGTATGGGAGAGCACCCGTACTGCCAGAAGGTAGGCACACCGGAAAGAGGGTGCACATCTGAAATTTGTGTTTTTGATCAACTAAAAATCCTACTTCTTTCTCGAAGATTCCGCTCAGTGTTACTAGAAGCTCCAAACAATCGACCATCATCAGGAAGAGCTTGTTCGCGTTGACCGGAACGGTTTTTAAAATGTCCGCGTATTTCTCGAAGTCTTTCAGCCCCTAAAAACGGTTTGTTTCTGATTGTCAAATGAATCAAGGAAGCGCACCTCCTCAATAGCGGTGTTGAAGAAAGCATGGAACTGCATGGGATCGTCGAGATAAATTCGCATAATGACAGCATGATTATGGATCAGTGAGGAGGCGCGGGACAGGGCGTCTCGTGTTTTGCGACGATTCAGGGTACCCTTGACGATATCCTAAAGAGAACTATTTCCGTTTACTCGAACAAACCGCCAGATCGGCGTCGATGTCCTGCCGAAATTGTTGCAGCAGACCGTTTGCGTAGTCGGGGCGCTTCAGCCAAGACGGGGCCATGCCGAATAGCGTCTAATTCGTGATTTGGCTTGATTATAAATTGCTTACCTCTTCACATTTTGAGTGAATGCTCTTCGAGACCGTGTCGTCGATCAGCCAGCCGATCGTCAAATCAACCATGTCCTAAAAAATTATATTAAAAGCTATTCGAGTTTTCTACCTCAAAATGTTCGTCAGCAACACTGGGTGATAGCTGTGAAATAGCTACACACAGATCCATCAGCGCAGCGTGTACCTAAAGAAAATTTTGATAAATTTGTTTGTTATCACCTTCGGGACAGTGTTGTCCTCTAGCTTCTCGAGGGCGAATGTGATCAGAGCCTAAATCAAATAATTCTAATTCCGCTCAAAAGCTTACCCTGGCCGCTTTTTCGTTAAAAGGAAAACATTGCGCGAGGATGGGGCCTGTTGAAGAAGCGGCAGCGCTAAAATTGATAATAAGTTTTTGACTAGCTGTACCTGATGAGATAAGAACGCTCGTCATCCGCTTTGAGATGGAGCCCTTTAATAACCTTCAAAATCCATTCGACAAACCTGAAATGAACAAACAAAAATTGTGTATTTAACCAAAAAAACGTACCCAACATATTCCCAGCCAGTCAGTCCACCGATCAGTCCGATCGCGCGAGCAATATTTTTCTTGAGCTCGAGTGGGCCGACACGGACGCCGAGCGTCAGCATGATCTCGTCACATAGCTCTTGCCAACCACCGGAGAGTTCCTGAATTCAGAAGGTGTCGTACAACGCAAATGATTACCTGCAAATTATCGATAACTTCCAAATTTTCCACAAGTTTTGACGACGCTTCAACCCGTTGATCACGCGTGAACTTGGTGCGGTCCGTGATCTAATGAATTTTCTAAGCGAGAAAAACTGGTTCTCACCTGTTTTAATAGAGCACGAACTGGGTGTAGTGGCTGAGTGTCTTCGGTCATCACAACGCATGCCTGGAAAAGGGATTTGTTATGGATTTCAAGATCGAAGATGAAGTTTCGAGAAAGAGAGCATGTTATAGAAGGGGAAAATAGAGGGAAAAAGGCTGAAAAAGGTATAAAAATACATCCTAAAATGTAATTTAGGATATTAAACCTAATTTCCAAGCTAAAAGACCTTTTTTTAGGGCTTAAATACTTATGCTGAATGCATTAAAATAACGCGCGAGTCGTGCAAAATTTGCTAACCGCCCTATAGAAGCGCAGAAAGCAAGGGAAGAAGCCGAAAATTTCCAATCGCGATCGCCGGGCGCCCTTCAACCCGACGAACGGGTTGGCATTGGCAGATCACGCCGCGAAATGCTCGTGTCTCTCTCGACTCTTTGCATTCTCTCACGCAGCACACGCGCCCGAGACAGTCATTCTTTTGCAGTCTACAATCGGTAACGATCAAGGGGAACCTGTGCAAAAAAAAGTTATTAGGGCTGAAAAAAACATTAGTAGTTATCCAAACGTAGTTAAAATTATACAACAAGCGCTCGACACGGAAAGTTGACTTTTCTGGCCGACAGTCTGAATTTGAAGACAAACGCTCCAAATCCGGGCAAAAGTTGGTTTTGATTCGCGTTTTTTCCTGCGAATTGGAATCCTTCCGGAAAAATCATGGTAAGTCAATAAAAAAACCCGTAAAAATAGCAAAAAGTGGGCCAATGAACGCTAAAAAAGACTGTTATCGAATCGAAAGATCTGTTAATTTGAAAATTCGACTAAAGTTTTATTATTTTTATGTAAATTGAAAATCCGATGGTGGGCGAACCAGAGAAAAACCAAGATTGAAAGTATCCGAAAACGGGCTCAAAAGCAAATTAGATTATTTTGATGACCAGACGATAAGTAGTTTTTGTATTTTTGTAAAAGAACGGATCGAGTTTAATCGAAAAATGTGTATTGTATACTTAAAATCTCGCTTATAGGATTGAATTTAATTACAGGAATAACCTTGGAGGAAAAGCCTTGGAAAAGAAAAGGTAAAGATGGATAGAACTCCGGTCAATCTGAAGGTTTACGACGGTGAAGCCTGAAAAAACAACGTTCAAACAGCTAAATACCTCGATTGTCGCCACCGGAAATTATCCAAAAGATCTCCAAAGCAACGGCTTCTCTCCCAAAAAAATATTGGCTCGTTGCCAACGCTGCAATTTCACCTCAAACACTCACGATAGCAACAAATCGTGCCACTTTTGGACAAACCCGCGTCCCGGGGCATCGGCTGTGTCTCTCCCTGCCCGTCTGCGCCCTCTCGGTCCCCGGCCCACCTTTCATATAGCCCCTCGGTGGCCCGGCGCCCTGTGACTCCTTGGCGCAATGGTAGCGCGTTCGACTCCAGATCGAAAGGTTGGGTGTTCGAGTCACTCAGGGGTCAAAATTTTTGCTTTTTGGGGGAAATGTTGCTGGCCATTAGGGTAGGCTATGGCACTAGTTTTGCGTTTTGTGCATAGCATTTGGACCGTTTTTTGGGCTCTTTTGGGGGCTCTGTAAATATGGGTCTCTTAGCATTTTCTAAGACTATTTTGCTGTTTTAACTGAAACTGCTCGAAGCGAGAGACCGCCTTCGTTCGAGTTCTAATAGATGAAGTCTTTTTATCTTTCTCTAGACATGGATATGGCGAGAATATCGAATCGAGTTATCACAAAGTAGCAAAAGAATAAAATTGCGTTTGTTTTTAGTCAGTGGCCGGCTCTTGACTAGAAAGCAGAGTCTTCGTTGGTTTCATCCGGACAGCATCCCCAAAAATATCATCGTCAGACTCGGAATCCGAGGCCAAATGCGGGTAGACTTCCTAAAGGATCGTTTTTGCATGTTTTATTGGCTCACTTACTTTTACCGAGAGCAAATCATAGCGCGTAACCCGGGTTCTAGTCGAAGATCTAAATTTTTGAGGTTTTTAGCAAAAATTAGCTCAATTATTAGCACTGGCAAATTAATTCAACCTCACTTGCACAGCGAAACAAGACATGAGCACCCGCACACCAAGATTATAAAGCCAACAACCGCCGCAGCACGTAGCCAAGCAAATTCATCCCATTCCTCCGATGCCACATGTCTGTATTTTTTTTTGATTAATTGGTTAAAGGATTTTCTGGAAAAATTCATCGCTGTAACTTACGGACTAGGTAACTTTGTAAGAGGAAAAACGGTGGTCGACATCAGGCGTTACTCCATAATGTTTCCGCCTACTTGCTCTCGGATTTAGCGAAATGTCGGGCGATCCAGTCTAGAAAACTGAGGATGGCGTTTTACTTCGGGCTCCGGCCTAGCATCAATCCCGAGCCTTGAATCAATACCTAACCAGCGGCGAGAGCGGCAGCCCGCATAGACGCAATAATAAATGTCACCCCCACAACAAAACGACGCTCGAAATTGCGGGATGAAAAAGCCCGTGTTCCTGTTTGTTGGGAAGTTTGCAGAAAAATTTTTATTTAAATTAAACTGACTATGTTCAAAACCACAAGTAAAATCTGCAGTTTCCTTGAACAAACCGGGAATCATACTCACATTACAAAAGCAAGCACAACAACATCTTAAACCAGGGCCAGTACCCGTGCGAATATGTGATAGATCACGGGTTAAATAAGAATTGTGTCGAATTTTTTCATACCATTGAAACAATGCTGAACTACGATTTTAAGAAAAAAAAACATAAATTAACGAAAGAAGGGGGGCTAATTGTCATTCTTGCTCTGATCCAGTATTTTTTGTGGGTCCAGCCGTTCGGCACGTCGATTCTCCGAGGTGATGCTCTTGTAAACAGCCATCGCCTGCGCGACCATAGCGCTTGGTTCCTAATTTTTTTTGCTTAATTGGGGCCAAAGGGGCTCACCTGAATATTGGCGGGCAAAATAATAGTGTTTGTTTCCTTGGCGAGCTTGGAAAAGGCTTCAACGTATTGTTCGGCAATCGTCAGGGACGCGGCACCAGAGCCCTCATTCTAAAAAAAAAATTGATTTTTCGATAATATTTTTAAAATCCGACCTTCTCCATGGCGGCCGCGATGCGTTCTAACGCCGCAGCTCGAGCTTCTGCGTAAACTTGGATTGCCTGGGCTTGACCACGAGCAATGTTCATCTGAAAGCAGTGAATAGATTTTCCGTACAAAACTTGGTTCCAGACGGTGCGGGGGAGGGGGGACCAAATTTTTCCAGCAATCCCGTAAGCGCCATTACGCACATTTCCGCCATTTTTTATAGCATTTTACATAGTAAACATTGCATTTTTTCCGAAAAATGTGACTTTTTGGCCAAAAATCCACGAAAAATGCCAAAAACACATTAACAGTTCGCAATTTCAGAATTCTAAAAAAATTTTTAGCAATGAAAAACTAATAAAAATACCATTACAATATATTATATCTATTAGCAACGGTAGGCATAGGCTGAAAAAAAACAAAAAGTGATTTTCCCCGTGTTGAGTATCCGTCGCCCCCCCCCCCCCCCCGCCAACAGACCAGAACCAAAAACTATAGCTTAAACCATGGCTACTAATACTTCGTAAATATACCTGTTCCAATTCCTTCGCTTCCGATGCCAGGACTTGAGCTTTCTTCTTTCCTTCAGCGACGTTGATCGCGGCCACTCTCTGACCTTCCGATTCCAGGATCGCGGCTCTTTTTCTCCTTTCCGCTTCCACCTGCATCTGCATGGCCTCCTGGATCTTGGCTGGCATTTGCATATCCCCTAAAAATAATCTTCAATAAAGCCCCCAAATCTTACGAATTTCATATCGCAGGCAAGTGATGCCCCACGGGGAAGCTGCCTTGTTGATGGCTTCCACGATACTTTCGTTTAGCGTCTCGCGCTCCTTGAACACCATATCCAACGAGATTTTGCCGACCTAAACTGATTATAAAGCAAAATAAAACGAAAATTACTTCAGAACGCATTGTGGTCTGCGCAATCTGGGTGACAGCAAACTCCGGATCGTCAACTCCATAAGAGGCCTAAAAATATGAATAGAATTGACGGTTCTTTCGCATTTCCGGGGGAGAAGGTTTTTTCTCAGAAACTAATTTTTAAAATATTCCTAAACGTATAAACTTTACAAATTTTTATGAAAAATCAAAAAGATATCAATTTTCGACCAAAAATGGCCGTTTTTGAACCAGATTTCGACTTTTTCCAAACTTCTCAGATAGTTTTTCTAGTCAAAATATAGTTTTATTTTAATAAACATTATGAAAATACTACCTACTATGAAATACTACTATTAAATTACTAGGCACCTCTAGATTAACACAAAAAATCCCCCCCCCCGATAATGCGAAAGAACCAATTACCAAAATTCAAAAAATACCTTGAAAGGGTCGACGACGCGTAGATAAAGCACACCGTCAATTTGCAGCTGCACGTTGTCAATGGTGATCGCCCCTTGTTGCGGGATCTCGATGGCGATTTCCTTCAAGCTTTGTACGTGCTTGATTTTGTCGACGAGTGGTATAAGGATGTTGACGCCCTAAGAATATTAATTTGCCGCAAGAAAATTGTTCATACCGGCTCCAACACTTTATGGAATTTGCCCATCCTCTCGACGACCCATGCTTCTTGGTGGGGCACAAAATTGATGATGGTGTTGCGCGCGTAGCCTCTTCGCGCAATTTCGAGGATCGACGCCGGGCCTCGGCGTAACATCGTTGGAATAAGGACCTGAAAAAGTACAATATGATTTTAATTAGGCTAATTAGTATTCTTGAAATTGAGTTTGACTTTTATACAGGCGTCCAAAAATCCCCCTCCCTCTAGCCGGCCGCAGTCCTGTCCAGTTTTTACGATTTACGTATCTATCGAAAGCTCTCAAAAAGGCGATTCCAGCACGAGTTTTTGATTTTGGAAATTCTGAAATTTTTGCTTTTCTCACCAGGTTTTTTCCGAAAAATTAAAATTACTGAGCCTAATGACCCAATGCTAGGCTCGCCCGTTGTGTGAACTTTCTTGTTTGGGGGGGGGGGGGGGCGGGGGGACCAGGGGGAACTCCCCGGGGGTTGGCGCCCCGCCCCCCGGGCGAGGGGGGGGTGGCCGGCGGCGGGAAACCGCCCCGGGGGTTTTTTTTTGAGGACCCCTTGGGAGGTGTTTGTTTTTTATTCCTTTTTTTTTTTTTTCAAAAAAAAATATTATTAAAAAAAAAAAAATTGATATAAATAAAAGGGGTTGGTTGGAACCGAAGGGGGGGGGGGGGGGTATTAAAAATTTTTTTAAAAAAAAAATTTTATTAAAAGGGGGAAGAAAGATGTCCCTCGCGGGAGAAACGGCTTGTGGAGGCCTGAATTGATTCGAAATTTTTGAGATTGTCAAAAGCGAAACGTGTGTTTGTACCAGTTTACTTTTTTTTTTTTTTTTCTGGTTTTTTTGCATTTCCTTTAGTACAGACACTTTTTCTCTCGCAGCCCCCCCGGTCGTCGTGGTTCGCCGGCGAAGTTCGCCGATCCCCTCTCGTCCCCTTTTTTGGCGAAGTTCGCCGGTGGTTCGCCGGCCACCTGCCGGCCTAGTTCGCCGGCCACTGCGGGTTCGCCGGCCAGCTCGCCAACCCCTTAGGTTCGCCGGCCACCTCGCCCGCCGAAACAGAGTTCTATCGATACCCATATCGTAAAAATCGGACACGCCTGAGGCCGGATAAGGGGGATTTGTTTTGGGGCACATTCTAAATGCTTTTCGCCCAGCTATACAGACTAGGGCCAAAAGGGGAATGTCTAAGCATCTCCGGCAAGAAATCGGAAAGGAGATTATCCTGGAAAGTGAGCCGAGAAGCTCGGTTTCCATAGCGATGAGGCAATTCGACGAAATTTTCTGACGGCCGGTCGGTCCCGATTTCCGGGCGGCGTAACTCATCCACCAGAGAGCACAGAGGCAAACCGGAAAGTGTAGCCAACCGGAACGGCAGGGGCCCAGGACCTCAAGTCCTTATCTTGCCAGCGCAAAAAGGGCACTATGGATTAGGGCCGTGGGCTTTAGAGAAGTTTTTTCGAGACGGCCGCCCACATGGCGCGACAAAGTGCTTCAGCCACATCAAATATTAGGCCCCCAAACATAGGCTTCAAAATAGGCGCTTTTTTCGTTTTTGAAGTTGGTCACGTGACACCCTCTTTTTCCTTCGAAATAGAATTTTCACGATTTTTTAATCTTTATTTTTCCAGGGCAGATGCTAGAATCTCTATATGAGGAAGCGGTCGGCCACAGCATACCCCGAGACGCCACCGCCCGCAGCCTCGCCAATTCCTTCCTGTCCGGGCTGAAAAGAAAGAGCGATGAAAAACGCATCAAAGCTGCCCGTGAACTTTACAGGTTCAAAAACTCGATATAATCTTATTTGTTTTTAGATTCATCCAAAATGAACTGAAAGACGAGGGAAACCATTACGTGAACGAATTCTTTCATGCTTTCGACGCCAGCTCGAAGGACAAAGAGAAAGTGAGCACAATAAAATAAGCATCAAATGGCTTTAGAACGAATTGCAAGATTGCCTGCGGGAAAGCTCTGAAATCGAAGAAAAACGAGCCGGCATCTTCATCATCGTTTGTATACTCGAAGCGCCGGCCACGGGAGAAGCCTCCAGAGTCAATCGCTACGCTAACTTATTGCTTCGAGTGAGGGAATTCAGAAGCTTCTATCTTTTTTACAGAGTTTGACACAGCCAAACACTGATGAGCACACGATGGAGCTGGCCGCCCGCGGGCTCTCTTATTTGATACAGACTTCAAAAGTGACGGAGTTAGTCAACAAATGTATGGATCAATGCCTGGAATGGTTAGAGGACAACGAGCGGTATTTTAGCATTTCCAGGGTACTCTTGAGTTTAGACAAGAAAAACGTCGTCTCGCCGCTGCGTTTTTGACACGAGAACTCGCGCTTTTCACGCCGACTGCCTTTTTCGCGAGGGCCACAAATTTCTTCAAGAATATATTTAAAGTGGTGCACGATGCGAAGGTAATATTTGCCGAAAATTCTCGCTAAAAATGCCGACAAAAAATTGCAGAGACCAATATTATACCTGGTTTTCTGGGTTCTTTAGCATTATCGGGGGATCAACTTTTTTCTTAGGTCTAATTTTTCAAATATGAATAATAACAGTGTTTCGAAATGCTTTTTACTATTCCTAGATGTGAAAACTCGAGAAAATTTGATTGAAAATGTCAAAAACGCCGGTTTTTTGACCAAAATTTCGACTTTTTAGCCCTTTTAAAGTTTTTTTTTGGCTTAGTTTGTTAGTTGAAAGTAGTTATATGTTACTGAAATTAACATTACGGTGCTAGATATTGCAGGTCTTATAGAAAATTTTGGTGCCCCCCGTTAATGCGAAAGAACCGTTTTATGATCTTTTTAGCCAAATCTACGCATAGCTGCTGTAAATGCTCTGCATGCCGCTTTGACGATCACTTCCCAGCGAGAAGCCCGCCAGAAAACGGAGTGGTATCGGGTCAGTTCATGCCGAAATCTTGAAATCTGTCTTAGGAATGCTTCAACGAAGCCATGGTTTGCGATATTTCGAGTGGTGATAACAACCGGATGTCGCATTTGTCCAAGGACGATCGGATACACTCGATGCTGCTCGTGCTCAACGAATTGGTGAAGATCAGTGATGCCAGTTACGAGAAGCACAGGTTGGCTTACATTATATCCCTAAACAAATCAAAAACATTAGGATGTCAACTTTGGGCCATGAAGTCGGCACTTTCTCCGGCGGTTCGACGAACCCGGTCGACTGGTTGACCGAAAACCGGACGACGCATATTGTTGAAAGCCTGACAGCGAGGAGCATCGTTGTGCAAAATCTGGAAATGGTCAGAATGACGAGTATACCTTAATTTTTATGATTGTAGATTATTCACGTCGCCTACGAGGCCCGCAATTCCAAGTCGACCTATGTGCAAACGGTGTTGCTCGAGCTGTACCCACGATTGAGCGCCTGGGAGGGATTTCGGAGCGCGAGAACGGCAATTGAGGGAGATGTTCGAGTATACGTTCAGACAAATGCGATCCAGCCCTCAGGTATGGAAAAGTCTGATCTACGAGTGCATAAATAGAAATTTGCTTCTGGTTCTTTAGCGGGGGGAGCTAATTTTTTTACCTATTGCCGACACCTATCATTAAATTAATTAAATAGTGTATTTCTAGTGTTTTTAACGCATTTTAATTGCTAGAAAGTTCTAAAAAATATTTAAATTTTGTGAGAATTCGACTTTCGGCTAAGCGTTTTTCATATATTTTAACCACAAAATCAAAGATGTTCGAACATTTGATTACTTTTTTGGACATTTTATATCTAAATAGTTTAACTCAAACTTGTTAAACTTTTTAGAAACTTTTTATGTTTAAAGACGTTGTAAAATGCTGCAGAAGCTTTATAAAATGCTAAACCCCCCACTAATGAATTAGAACCCAAATTTCAGCAAGCCATACCGTCCGTTGGGATGTTCATGAAGCTTCATCCGGCCGCCTTCGAGGACCGGATACCGGATGTGGTCGCGATAGTCAGCGAAAATATCAACCAATCGTTTTCCAAGTAAGTGTACCCTCTCCCGCACCATAAATCACTTTAGAAAGCGACCGCTCGACAGTGCTGTATACACATTCCTGAAGCTCTTCATCCCGGCCTACGGTGAAAAGGTGGAGCTGGAGGCACGGAGTCTGATTGCATTGATCATGCCAGCTGGAATAAATCTCAGTAAGTCTTATCTAATTTTTTGCGCGTTGTTTCAAGTATAGAAAGCTGCAAAAAATTATTAAAATCTTCGTAAAATTTTAAGTTGTTTTGATTCAAATTTTTTAGGTCTTTTGGTGAGAGTGCACTATTAAAAACACTAAAAATACGCGATAACACGCTAAAACTTACTAGATATTAGGCTAAGTTCTCCCCCCGCTAACAGTCCAGAACCAACGACCCATCGTCAAATTCAGGCCTCTGTCGCGTCATGAAGCTGGTGGTGGACAAGACGCAGTGTTTGAAGGAGGAGATCCAGAAGGGAATGCTCGACCATATCAGCCGAATTCTAGCCCAACAACCATATGCGGCAATCGGCGGAAACCCTAAGGCCAGAATGCCTGCTGGCCCACCCGAGGTTGGTCGTCAGGGAATTTCCGGTTAACACTTGTGCCCCAGATTGGCGACCCTGAATTGACGGTGCTCGCGCTGGACCGTTGGGCAGCTTCAATTTCCCTCGCGGGGATCTGCTGACGTTTTTGAAGTACATATCGGAGGTAAGGCTTTTAGAATTCGTTTTTGATCAATTTTGATTTGATCTTTTAGATTTTTCGGATATTTGAATTTAATATTCGTAGGAAAAATTCGGATTCACCTAACCTCCCCCCCCGATAATGCGAAAGATCCTAATTTTAACCTCCTTTTTCCAGGGCTATTTGGTGTGTCAGAACAAGGACGTCCGGATCGCGGCGGTGAAGTGCACGGTCAACATGATCATCCCGTTTATGAAGTGGGTTGATTGGTTGGATTTTGAAACGCTATGTTTTTTAGAGTCTTCCACCGTTGCCATCGCGAATATCGAGGTCAACTCCAGGAGACGATCATCGGCGTGCTCACCCGGGTCGTTTCTGTGGGTGTCGTTGATAGAGGTGATTCTTCCTGATTTTCTGTATCACTAGGTTTAGACGTGGAAGTGCGACTCTGCGTACTGGACACGCTTTTTAATGGCTCTTTTCCGTTGCTGTCATTGTTGGCTACAGATCAGGTTTTTCCGGTTACTTTATGTTAAATTGCTAAATCTGCAGATGCTGACGATGCTTTTCATGTGCATTCATGACGAGAAGCCGGAGATCCAGGTGGCGGCTATTCGCCTCCTCGGAAAGGTATTTTTTTGGATTGGCTATAGCAATGTCGAAATTTCGATATTTTGACATTTTTACATAGAATTTGGCGTTTTCCTGGAGAGTTGCTTCCATAAATTTCGATTGTGTGATATTTTGATATTCTGATGTTTTGACAATTTTGAAATGTCGACATTATGCAATTCGACATGATAAAATTTCGAAATTATGAAATTTGACCTCTAGATTTTCGGCATTCTGGCTGTTGAAAGTAACCCATTTAGTGTCGTGATTAACAGAAAAATACTTATATTTTTAGCATCCGTATGACCGAGGTCAATCCAGCTGTCATCATACCACGACTTCGGCGCATCCTGCTCGAATCGTTGAGCCAGTTGAAAACAAGTGGAAATGCCAGGCGAGTTTTTGCAAGTTGAATTAAAATTTAAAACATAAGAATTCATTAAATGTAAATTATCCCCTTCTTTAAGGCTGGAGCAGCACAGCGCCCGTCTCATCTGCCAGCTGGCTAGGCAGAACCCCGACTTCATTAAGGTGTACGTCAGCCCAACCACGGAAGCGCTGCTGTCAAGATTACGGTATGAAATTTTGCACCTCCAAGAATTTCTGCGTTTAGAATCGAATCCGTCCATTCCGATGTGACGGTGGAGGTGCTGGATTGCCTCGGGGAGCTGGCGCTCGTCGGCGGATCGGAAATGGTCCGAAATCTGCCGGTCGTCTTCAAATTTCTGCATCAATGCATCACAGACAGCAGCCATCGTAGGAGGAGACAGGTATGGGTTTTTACTAAAATTCAGAGAATCGGTTCTTTTGCATTATCGGGGGATTTCTTTGGTATGGGTCCAATTTCTCGAATATAAATATAGGAAGTGTTTCAAAGCTGTGGTGTGACTATTTTTAGTGTAGAAGCTTTGCAGATTTTTGTAAAAAATCCAAAAACATATTATCGACCAATAATAGCCGATTTCCCATCTGTCTTTTAAATTCAAATTTTTCAAAGTTTTTTTCAGTGTCGATTTGGAAATATAGTTGAAGTTTTCTACAAAACGCTATTAAAATACTTTTTCTGATTTTGCCAGGCATTTCTGGGCGCACAGGACCCCCCTGATAATGCCCAAGAACAAAATATTCTAATTTCAGGCTGCACTGAGAGCTATGTGCCGCATCGTCCGAACCACCGCCTATGTCATGGAGCCGTACAAGGACTACCCAACGCTTCTTGATGATCTTTTCCGGCTTTTGAAGGCAATTTCGCACGTTTTGATCAAACCTCTAGTTTTTAGACGGAAATGAGCGCCGAGATGCGACGGCAAACCATCCAAGTGCTCGGTGTGCTTGGCGCGCTGGATCCGTACCTACGGAAGGTGTACCTTGGCGACGTCCCGTCTTCTTCAACCCTCTCCACCGCCCTCTCGATGCCGTCTACTAGATTCCAAACGGATACGCGACAAGGTTAGGCTTTTGCCTTTCGGAAAAGGATTCGAAAATAGTGAAATTGAAAGAAAAATAGCTTCTTTATTTGTAAAAAGACGTAATTTTTTCTAAGGTTTATATAAATAGAGGGAGCGCTTCTAAACTGTTTTTTACTATTCCTAGGCGAAAAACGGTTACAAAAAATTAGAATATACAAAAAAATCTTGATTTTTCCACTAAATAAATGCTTTTAAGTTTAATTGTTTTTTGACTTTAAATATACTAGTTAGCTTTTACCTAAGACAGTATTAAAATTACTTACTTTTGCGTTATCAGGCATTTCTGGGCTTAACAAAGCCCCCCCCCCATAATGCAAAAGCACCGAAAGAAGAAACTGGAACGGAAAAATGCCGTTTCCAGAGGTTATCCAATGGTTCAACTACGAGAAGTGCACCCTCGAGGAATTCTACCCGTCGATCACGCTGGCCAATCTGATGTTGATGGTCCAGGACGATGCCTACAACGATCATTACAAACAGGTAAAATAAGTAATTTTTTTAAAATTAAACTTTTGAGCTTTACATTTAGTCTTTTTTTTTAAACTTTTTAGGTGAATTAAGTGGTTAATATTGAGATTCAGAATAATTAAGAAGTAACAAGTATACCACTACCCATATTTCTTTAGATCGTCCAGGCGCTGCTCACGATTTTCCAGGGGATGAACCAGGATGAATACAAGGCCTATGTCGAACAGGTTGGCTTGGAGGTTGTCTGTTAAATCCTCGTTTAGGTGCTACCCCGCCTCATCGAAGTGACGCGGAAGAACCGACAGCTGGAGCACCGGAAATTCTTCATCTCCCAAATAGCCCAACTCGTCGACATTGTCCGGCTCCACGCGAAGAACTACATGAAGTCCATCTTTCAAATGATTGCTGTAAGTCGGGCTCGTTCTCGGGTTCTTTTGCATTATCGGTGGGGAAACGAAATTTGTCACAAATCCAATTTTTTAAGTTTACATTTTTAATGATTAATTTTATAGATTTTTTATAACGATTGTTTTTAGATTGGATTGATAACGTTTTGCCAAAACTGTTTGTTGCTATTCCTTAGCATAAAAACTTTATAAATTTTCAATAAAGTGTACAAAAATATCGATTTTTCGACTTAAATAGCCAAAGTTTTTTTCAGAATTTCAACTAAAATTTAGATTTTTTTGGCTTATTTCTATCTTATTTTATTTTATAGTAAAATTTTCTGTAAGAAAATTTCGATCCCCCCCCGATAATGCAAAAGAACCCGTGTTCAGAACAATATCATCCGATTTAGGAAGCCTGGTGCGAAGACCAGTCGATGAAGCTCACGATCATCAGCGCGTTAGAGTTGATGGGGACGGCGCTGGGGAAGGATTTCGCCCCGTTCGTCGACGAGCTGATCCCGTACTTGCTACGCGTCATCCAGTCAGATCGGACGGCCGAACGACGGCTAACTACCAAGGTATTGGAATGCGGTTTGTCTTGAGCGAAACGGTTTCTTTAGGTGCTGGCGTGCGTGGGTGCGCTATCCGGATGTTTGACGCCTCACCTCCACCTCGTTCTGCCGCCGATCCTTGCGATTGTCGACGACTCGAACAGCCTGATGAACGTGCGGGAATTGGCGTTGAATACTATTCTACAATTAGGTAGATATTTTCTAAACTACACAAAAATCCACATTAAAATTAAACTATTCTATTTTTTAATTTAACGGAAAATAAAATATGATGCCTTTATCATAGGAAATCGTCTAAACCCGCATTTAGCCGAAAGCGAGGACGTCTCCGAATTTGCGCCCCGCCTGATGCAAGCCTGGCTACGTGGTGTCGATGTCGTCTCCCTGCAAAAGCCGCTGCTAAAGCTACTTGTTGTTGTCGCCGGACAGGTTGTTTAAAGTCCTAGTTCCTTAAAATAATGCTATTCAGATGTGGCGCCACTTTGACGTCTACCGGACGAGCGTTGACATGGCCCTGCTGAAGCACAACCTGCAATGCCCCGAGTATGATCGGTTGACGTTCACGATGATGGATCACGAGCTGAAGCATGTAAGGGAACGCTTGGCCGATTTATTACATTTTTCGGTGCTTTTGTATTAACGGGGGGGGGGTTCAAATTTTTTTTATACGTCTAAAAATACCTAGTGCTATCAAAACACTTTCAAAAAGTCGGAACTGCCAAAAAACAGCCAATTTTCTGTCGAAAATCGATATTTTTGGATTTTTGAATCAAAATTTATTGGTATAATGCAACAAAACAGGTCCCCTATTTTTATTTAAAAAAACTATCCTAAGTTTCAAAAATCCTCCTCCCCCCGATAATGCGAAAGAACCCATTTTTCCTACAGATGGCTGGCACGGCGTGTGCCCCGAATCCCCTACCACCATCACAGTTTGACCACTCGAAGGGCCGGTCGAAGACGACGCGCCGCCAACCCGTCCAGGTCAAGAAGCAAAAGTTCAGCGCCGAGCTCGTCCGCCCCAACTGGATGGTTCGTACTTGTTTTTTGTAGTTTACAGCCACCACTCCAGACGGAAACCCTGGTGAATCGCGAGGACTGGTCGCAATGGTTGACGAAGTTGCGCTCGGCTTGTCTCAGGCTCAGGTGCGCTTTTACAAGCCTTTTCTAGACGAAAATTCGTTTCAGTAGCAGCGCCGCGCTGAGAGGTGCCGCTCCACTCACCGATCTCTACCCCCATTTGGCCAAGGACCTCTTCAACGCGGCTTTCATGTCCGTCTGGACCGAGCTCAGCCAACCGCACCAGGATGAGGTGATTTTGTCGGCTCATTTTCATTTTTCCTAATTTTTCTAAATTTATTTTGCCTAAAAATCGGCCTAAAATAAATTTCCTGGAATTGTCATATAAATGGCGATGCGTCAAGAGAGCAAAAAAGGAAAGATGCTGCCATTTTTGCTTATCAAAGCGTAATAAAATCAGGATAACGAAATAAATCAAGAAAAATGAGTTTAGGAAAAATTACAGTAATCCCTTTTCGTCACGTTGCATCCATAATTCGATTTAAGTTGACGAAAAACCTCGAAAATGCCCTGCGAAACAGTGGACAGCCGGACATTGTACAGACGATCCTCAACCTCGCCGAATTCATGGACCACTCTGAGAAAGGCCCATTGCCGATCCCGTATCACGTGCTTGGAAGTGCCGCCGAAGGCACCCGCGCCTATGCAAAGGCCCTCAGATACAAGGTGATTCTAAAAGTTTGACCAAAAAATTTCCTACTTCAGGAAATCGAGATCGAGCGGAAAATTGCGAAACGATACCCGGTGACCCCTGAAGATTGTCAAGCCCTCATCACGTAAAAAATCCAATTTTTATGCAGTTTTTGCCCTTTTCAGGTACGCCAACAAATTGAACGTGCACGATGAGGCGGCTGGCGTCGTCAAATACGCTGAAAAGCATGGAATCCAAGCGGTCCTCCAGGGGAAATGGTACGAGAAGCTGCAGGATTGGGAGAAAGCCCTCGAGTTTTATCAGGTATAAAAATTACACGCGTCTAAAGTTAATTTCCGTTTTAAATATAAATAGCTGACGTATTTCTAAAGCATTAATTTCAATCAAAAAAGGCGGTTTTTTTGGCCAGAATGTCGACTTTTCCAAAAATATTTTTGACATTTTTTAGGTATTTTTCTAGTCGAAGTATAGTTTTATACTGCTAAAATATTATTAAGTTACTATTAAGTTACGAGGCATTTCTAGATTTATAAAAAAATTTTTGGTCCCCCCAATAATGCGAAAGAACCGACTTAATTTACTTTTTAGAAAGAGCCAAACCAAGACCTGGTCGCCCAGTACGAGATGCGATGTCTGGAGGCCCTCGGCCGATGGAAGGACCTGAACGAGATGGCGTCGTTTGAGAAGGCGACGGCGAACCCGAAGATTGCCGTCATGGCAGCAAGAGGAGCGTGGGCGGAAGGTAAATATATACAATTTTTCAAATCTAGTTTTTCCCATATACAGGTCAACTCGATAAAATGGCCCAATTCGTCGAGATGGTGTCACCGAACACGCAAGATGGCTCGTATTTGAGGGCCGTGTTGGCCGTGCGAAATCAAGAATTCCGAAAGGCGACGTTTTTGATCGATAAGGTTCGAGATTCTACGAGATTCTAGTTTTGTGTTACCAGGTTCGAGACATGTACGACACGGAGTTGACGGCGTTGGCCGGCGAGAGCTACGAGAGGGCGTACGGAGCGATGGTGCTCATCCAGCAACTTGCCGAGCTGGAGGAGGCTATCGAGTATCGAGGTAAATTGGAATTTTTTTGGTATTTGGTATTGAAACCATTTTTTAGTCCGCAAAGATCGCCGACTTCGCATCTCGCTGCTCTGGTCTCGCCGGCTGCTCGATTGCCAGGAAGACGTCGAGCAGTGGCAGCGCGCCTTGTTCTTATGGTAATTTTTACTGACTTGATTACGCAATTCTTTATTGACTAAATTACCCGGGTTTAACTTGCTTACCTGTACTTGTTTTTAGGGAGATGGTCATGCCGACAAATCACATTCTTCCCCTCAAGGTGAAGTTTGCGTCACAGTGCCGCCGTCAGGGACGTCATGACATGGCCAAGGATGTCCTGCGCAGTCTATTAGGTAGGGCAATTTGATAATATTATTTTCAAATTGTTATTAAAAATCCCTTTAAATGGAAATAAAACATTATTAAACTATCGTGCTGCAGGTATCCCGCCCCGAGCCGAGCTTCACACCGCCTCTGTGCCCCAGGATAAACCAAACTTGGTGATGGCCCTCTGTAAGCAGCTGTGGGCTGATGGGCTGCACGGGTCGGCGGTGGCCACTCTGGATGCATTGGTAAATACATTTTTTTATTTTTAATTTGAAACTGCTTTTAGTCTCGACATTTGGAAAGGACGGCCACTACGGAAATGCCCACGCAAAAGCGGAGGACATTGGCAAAGGTTGGTCAAAATCTCGTCGGCCGATTGCGAGCTAATTTCGAAATGACATTATGTCGAAATTGTGATTTTTTCGAAAATGGGTTATTTTCATTCCGTGTTTTGTCGAAAAGCGTATATTATCCAAATTTTAATGCCTTTTTCGCCTCTATTATTCATCTTAAACATGTCGCAAATTGAATTGTCAGCGCATTGAACTTTCGAAAAAAGAATTTTCCACAAAATAATGCTTTGACAGCCGATTAGCAAATCTTCGAAAGTTTTTGCACGGTATTTGAGAGATCCGAGAGATTTGTACCAGTATATTTCAGCGTTATGAAATTTGTGGAAGTTTTAGAAATTCGACATTATGAACTTCGAGATTACGATTTTCGACATTTTAAAGGTATCCGCTTTTCAGGTATTCGTGAAACTTGGCGAATGGACGTACGCGGAAGGACTGCGAAATATTGAGAACAACTCTTATCCCAAGCAATCGGTATCATTTTTTTCGATATCTCTTACTTTTTGCGTCTAGGTCGGCTCTTCTGAAGGAGCATTGGCCCAGCTGTTGGCCCAGGCCGAACCGATGTCGAGGATGAAGAACGAGCGCCACCTCTCCCAAACCGTCATTCAGCTCTACCCCGAAAAGCCGCCGTGCAGCGACCCCAGCTGGCACAAGGGTAGACGAGTTTAGGGAAACGTTCTAATTTTATCTAGGCATGGCACCGTCTCGCCATCACCTACTACGCGACGCTACAGAGGGAACAGGAGCGTCTTCCTGGCAAATCACGAATTCGGCTGTGGTGGCCAGGTACTCGGAAATATATCTTTAAACTACCTTCCACGTTGTGATATTTTTAGAATTAAAAAAAAGAAATAATATAGATTTTTTTGATCCAAAAATGGCCATTTTTGACCAAAATTTCACTTTTTGAAAATTTTTGAAAGGGTTTTCTGGTTGTAATATAGTTTTAGTTTTCTAAAAACATTCGTAAGCTGGTTCCTATTAAGTTATTGGGCATTCCTAGACTTCTATAAAAAAATTTGTTTCTCGATGATGCGAAAGGACATTAAAATTATTTTGCTTCGATTTTAGGCCCATCTTCACGGCTCCTTGAGCGCACCAGCGGGAAGTATTCCTGAAGATCAACGTAGGCGTCAAGCTTTCGAATATAAACTCCTCTTTTTAGCGAATGTTCCTGGCGCCCTGTCTCCCAATTTGCCGTACAATTCTGGCCAACCAGGCCCTTCGACCCAACCACCGCCCATCACATTCCAGGCAAGCTTTCCCCTACCTCTTCCGAACCGCCTTTTTCAGACTGGCGCGACTCCTGCTGCGAAGGTTGTCGCCGAGCTGCGTAACAACATCAAACAGCTCGCCCTGCACTCGATCTCCTCCTTCATCGAGGCCCTGAAGCTCGCCAAGGGATCACGGCTCGAAGACACGCTCCGCCTTATGGCACTGCTCTTCGACATCACCGAGACGTTGCCCACCGAGTTGCGCAACGGGCTGAAGAAGTTGCCGCCAGAGATGTGGCTTGAGGCTGTCCCTCAATTGATCGCTCGACTGGAGGCGAAGAACTCGCAGGACACGAGGGAGGCGCGGAATGCTGGCATCGTCAAGCAGGTCATCCTCGACGTCAGCAAGGTGTATCCTCAGGTATCCGAACTTCAAGCTTCGTTTTATTTCATTTTCTCAGGCCCTCGTCTACCCAATCACGGTCGCTGCAAAATCAAGGTGGTTCGGAAAATGGGCTGGAGCTGTTCACGCTATTCAGTGCGTCTTTTGGTGCTTGGTGTAGCTATAATTTTAGGTGACATGTCCCCCAGCACAACAAGCTGGCCGAGGCGAGCTGGTCACCGAGGAGCTCGTTCGATGCGCTATCCTTTGGCACGAACAGTGGAACAGAAGCCCTGGATGAGGCGAGCCGGCTGTATTTCCAGGAGAACGACATCCCCGGTTTCCTGGCAACCCTCGACCCGATGAAAAGGCTGAAGCGGCCCCGATGACGATCAAGGTAGAACCGTGGAAATCCATTAAAATTACCATGCCTTTGTTTAGGAACACTCGTTTGTACAAACCCTGCTTCGCCGATCTGACGGACGCGCTCAAGTTCTGCAACGCCTACCGCATTGGCCAAGACCGAAAGAGCTGGCGCAGGCCTGCCAAATCTACATCAACGTGTTCAAGCGGATTCAAGTACATTTTAGGGCGGCCTCAAAATACGCTACTTTATAGGGTCAACTTCGACAACTGACCTCCTTGGACCTGACGTACGTGTCGCCAAAGTTGAAGAATGTAAAGATCTCTCCATTTCGGGTAAGAATCTGGACGCGGTGATTACACCTCACTTTCAGTCCCCGGCACCTACGACCCAGCGCAAACGGACGAGGACATTGTCCGCATCAGCTACGTCGACACCCTGCTGACCGTCATCAGCAGCAAGCAAAAGCCGAGGAAAATGCAGATGAGAGGTGGTTGCGCGAAAAATCACGTTAATATTTATATTTAGGCAGCAACGGACGGGATTACATGTTCCTGCTAAAGGGACACGAAGACCCGCGTCAGGACGAGCGTGTCATGCAGCTATTCGGACTGGTTAACGCCATGCTAGCGAAAAATGAAGAAACCGGACGCACGAATCTTGCCATTCAGGTGTTGAAGATTTTTATAGTTCAGCAATCCCAAATGGTTAGCGCTATTCCATCATTGCCCTCTCGCAAAACTCGGGCCTGATCGGCTGGGTGCCAAACTGTGACACGCTGCACACGCTCGTCAAGGAGTACCGCGAAAAGAAGAAGGTCAGATTGGCCTAGCTTTTATAAATTTGTATACCTCAGAATTTAGATATCGCTATCCGCCGAGCACAAAGAAATGCAAGCCAACGCGCAAGATCTGGAGACGTTGCCGCTCGATCAGAAGGTGGGCAAAAATCTTTTAAAATCACAGCTTTTAGGTGCAACTTTTCAACCTGGCCCTCGCAAAGACAAGCGGCGATGATTTGCAGAAGATTTTGTGGCTCAAGAGCCCCAGGTTTGTGTTCCAATATGGATTGAGAATATTTTCGGATCTTTCGCATTATCGGGGGAGGGGGGGCTTTTTGTATGACTCTAGAAAGGTCTGAAACTTAATATGCAGGATTTTAATAGCGTTTTAGGTGGGAAAAAAACAATATTTCAACAGTTAAAAAACTTTTAAAAAGTCGACATGTAACGAATGGCCATTTTTGGTAGAAAAATCGTCATTCTGTCATTTTTTCATCAAATTTTGCTAAGGTTTCACGTGGAGGAATGGAAAAAACCATTTAGAAACCCTTGAGTATTTATACTCGAAAAATTAGACCATAGGAAAGCCCCCCCCACCCGATAATGCCAAGGAACGATATTAGCTCCATTTTTTTAGCTCCGAAGTTTGGTTCGACCGGCGCACGAATTACACCCGCTCGATGGCCGTGATGAGCATGGTTGGGTACATTCTGGGGCTTGGCGATCGGTAGGTGCCATTTTACATCTGATTACCCTAGTTTTTAGTCACCCCTCAAATCTGATGCTCGACCGGCTGACGGGCAAGATTGTGCACATCGACTTTGGCGACTGCTTCGAGGTGGCCATGTCCCGGGAGAAATACCCGGAAAGATCCTTCCGCTTGACGCGCATGCTCATCAAGGTCGGCTATAGGAATTGTATTTTTACGGTAATTGTAGGCGATGGAGGTCTGTGGCATTAATGGTAACTATCGTCATACTTCGGAGCGAGTGCTCGGCCTTTTGCGTGCGAACAAGGATTCGCTGCTCGCCGTCCTTGAGGCCTTCGTCAATGATCCGAACATCAACTGGCGGTTGTTGGAAGGTGTGTGGCTGATAATAAAAAAATCAGGATCTTTTGCGTTATCGGGGGGGGGCAACTTCTTTCTTATGATCTATTCTTCAAATATAAATATTGCAAGTGCTTCTAAACCTTTTTTTTACTTTTTTAAACGTCAAAGCTTACGATTTTTATTAAAGAGATCAAAAATCACCTTTTTAAACTTAAATATAACTATTTTCCATTTAGTGAACCGGCAACGACGGAACCCCGCCGAGAAGCAGGACATTTCCAAGATGGTCAAGGACGAGGGGCTAGTCAAGAGTCGGCTCGAAAAAATTGTCGAGCGGATCAAGAGCAAACTCATCGGTAAAGGTGCCTAAACATTACAATGGCTTGCCTAGGGCACGACTTCGAACCGGAGCGCGAGTACAACGTCGTCGAGCAGTTCAACAAGCTCGTCGAAGAGGCCACAAACGCCGAAAATCTGTGCCAATGTTACGTGGGATGGTGCCCGTTCTGGTAGTAAAGCTGCTAATCATTGCAAAAACTGTGCTAATCTGTATGTACCTATTTTTGTATGTTTGAGTCTAGAAACGGCTTATGAACTCACTCCCCGGCTTCAATCAGAGAGAGTATGCTTGTTGCTTGGAATCGTTGATTTTTGTCTCATCCTCTGAATTTGGCCTCAATGCCTTGTCATACCGCACTTGATCGATTTATGTTTTTTGTGTGTCAGTGTCTTATTAGCGTGAGATAAAGATTAGGGCATAAAATCCGAAAATCGATCCACTGGTAAATACGGCTGAATACAAGCACACGGTGGCCGATCACCTGTTCGAAAATCATCCGTTCGAAAATCATCTGTTCGAAAATCACCTGTTCGAAAATCATCTGTTCGAAAAGTCATCTGTCCGAAAAGTCATCTGTCCGAAAAGTCATCTGTCCGAAAAAAATCATCGGTTCGAAAAATCACCTATTCGAAAAAGGTCCCAAATGGGGAAAAATTCTATGGTAAGCTATTGCTATTAAAATGCTGTGTTTCGCATGTCTCGTGGGAAAGTTCGAGGAAAATCTGAAATTTCGCGGCTATATCGAATCCTCCGCCAAGCCAACGAAGCGCCCGAGGGTGACCATCGACGAGCAGCAGCAGCTCTGCGAGAACTACAGCAAAGAATATATGGCCGAGTTCCTCGACAACATCGCCAAAACTTTAACCTGAAACGTCATGAATATGTCTTTTAAAGTCTTTTTGTTTTTTTATTTTTTTTTTTCATGAAAAGACTTTTCAAACAAACGTGAATTTTGGAAAAGTTGTTGCTTGGAAAACGGTGATTTTTCGAACAGATGATTTTCGAACCGATGATTTTCGAACAGATGACTTTTCGAACAGATGAATTTTCGAACAGATGTCTTTCGAACAGATGATTTTCGAACAGATGATTTTTCGAACGGATGATTTTCGAACAGGTGATTTTCGAACAGATGATTTTCGAACAGGTGATAGGGAATCCAAGCACACCGGACTACGAATACCGAAGAAAAGCGGATTACTGTCAGTTTCTTGGTATGCTAGTATACCGGGCCAGTTAAGAACACCAGAATCAGCGTTTTTAGGCGGTTCGAATGAGCCCAGACATGAATGAGTCAAATGAGACCAAGGAGGGCGCGTTTGTCGTCTACGAGAGCCGCACCGAGCAGAAGTTCAAGCTCAAGAAGGTGGGCTCTTGCTTAGGCGGAGGTTTAACCTTGCGGCGACCATTTTTCACCAATCCGCCTGACCGCCGGGGCGTGGTTTAGCCGGACCAGCCGTGCTAGCCGGAGCGTCGCGGAATTCTCATGCCGAGAACGATTAGCGGGTTTTCGGGGTTTTAGACGTTAGGAAAAATCGTACAGTATGACACAGTAGCCCAAATTTAGCAGAGCAAAACGAACTCGGCCAAGACGCCCGCCTACGTGCAGGTGCTCACCGATTGTGCTAGGGATTAGTTGGGTTGGTCGGTCTGGCTTTCTCTCTCTCTCTCTCTCTCTCTCTCTCTCTCTCTTTTCTCTCTCTCTGTCTCTTTCGGCCGCTACGCGGCTTTTCACCCCTGGCCTCTCCGCGGGGACTTATACAGGGTTTCCCAAAAAAACCCCCCCCCCTCTAGCGGTTCGTGGGAAGCTCAGATCAGGATGATTTTTATACCATTCGAACGCCCGCGAAAAGGCGAGAAAACAAGCGGGCTTCATTTTCTAAGATTTATTCTGATTCGTCCGATATTCAGCGTTTTTCTAAAAAACAGGTAGCTTTTCAATAGGAATTTCGCAATTAGCATGCGGATCTCGCGTAAATCTTCCATTTTCATGGATTTTGGAGGTAAAATTCGCCAATAAAAATACATAATAAAGGAAATGAACTCTTCTGGTTTTCTCGCCTTTTCGAGAGCTTTCGATAGATACCTAAACGGCGAGAATCGGACACGTCTGGGCGCCGCTAGAGGGGGGGGGGGTTTTGGGACACCCTGTACACGGACACTCTGCATATAATAATTTGCACAAATCTTACGATTTACGTTAGGGATCTGGGCGCCACAGGAATTACGTGAGCAACCGTCTTCGAGTCCCGCAAAGGCCAAAATGAGCCGAATTAATTCGCGTATGCAAATTAGTCTATTTCATATGCTAATATGTTTATCCTACTATATATAAAAAAATAGTGTCTGTGTGTGTGTGTGTGCCACTTTGCATGCAACTTCCGTCACCATGTCCAGAGGATATCCCAAGAGGGGAAGAGGTTTATGCTACGCATGATATACCATTAGGTGCGTAATGGCTCTGGGATGACTGCACGCTTATCAGATTTTACAAAATCAGCTGTTTTCGACATTGAATTTCAGTTTTTTGTAAACATTTCGGGAATCCTCTTTGTTAGGAAACAATTAACATACACCGGAAGTGGCGGTAGCCTACAAAAAGGGTCTGGGAGTGCGCTTTTCTTTCTGTGAGCTGAATTGATGATATGATGCAAAGTGAAGCAAATCTAGGGATCAGACGTCTCTCGCGAAAATCAAAAAAAAAATGAAAAACGCCCTCTTCGGCCCCTTTATGTAGTCGACTCTTCCGGACTATGCTAATTATTCCTAACAAAGAAGTGTTCACAAAAACTTAAATTGAATGTCGAAAACAGCTAATTTTGTGAAATCTGATATGTGTGCAGTCATCTCAAGACCATTGCGCACCTAATGACGTATCACACATACCTTAAAATTCATCCCCCATCGAGATATCCTCCGGACAGACAGACGGAAGTGGATGCAAAGTGGCACACACACACACACAAACACTATTTTTTTTATTATAGTCAAAATCTGATAAGCGTGCAGTAATCCTACGCCCTCGAATACCCATAACTACCTAATTTCTGGACCAAAATCCTTTCCCCTTCGAGTTATGGCTGGAACCCAGGATTTTATGCAACGTCTCTACACACACAGACATTGCTTTGACGTTCTAATGGTAATCAAAAAATGAGCTTTTCTACAGCCGGAAATCAAACGCCACTTTTCAGCACTGCAGAATTTATGCTCTGAGGCAAGGCTATGATGCAAACCCGATGGAATTTTGCGAAAACACTTTGCGGCCAATGTTTGGACGGATCTGGGGTACGAAGACGAACATCTTCCGAGGCGCTGAACCGTCTTTTACCTTTACGTATTGTCATAAATGAATTATGGCATTGAATTGATCACTGTTCCGAAATAAACTTTTTCAAAAACCGCGGCGGATGTGGGGCACGAGATATTGTGGAGGTTCGGATCCAGCGAGACCTCAGAAAAGCATAATTTTTGAGAGAAATTGGCTTCATCCGAAGGCAAGCGATTTTCAGCTTAACAATTACTGGGAAAATTTTCTTTTATGGTCCTCGCCCGAAAAGTGTTTTTTCGGGTCGGAATCGATCTAGAAATGATCAAAATGTAGTTTTCAGTGAAAAAAATGCGCCGGAAAGAAGTTTTTGAGGGCTAATAAGACCTTTTTTGCTAAAATTCGGCACCATAAAAGGGGGTACGGGGGGATGTCGTTTATGGTCCTCGGCTATAATCCCGTTTTTCTTGTCGGAAACAATCCAGAAATGTTCAAAATGTCATATTCAGTGAAAAAAATGCGCCGGAAAGAAGGATTTAATGGCTAAAACGACTTCTTTTGCTGAAAATTCGAGGACCATAAAAGGGGATACGGGGGTATGTCGTTTATGGTCCCCACCTGAAAAGTGTTTTGTCTTTTACCAAATCAATAGATAATTGTTGGAAATTCATAATACTTAAAAGAGTGCCGGAAAGATGTTCGTGGTCGCCTAAGACTTCTGAAAAAGGTGCGGCACTAGCATTGTCAAGCAAAGCAGGCCGTCGCTTCGGATGGGCTGCCGCTCCCTCTTCCGAAATGGGGGCGCCCCGGCCGCTTCGCCGGCCTTGGCGCCCCATTTCGAAACCCTGTACGAGCTCGCGCCCATCCGAAGCGACTAGGCCCCCGGTGGCACGAAGCCTTATTTTTAGGCTAAAACTGGGCTGAATGAATTTTTGTATCAAAATAATTTTGCAGCTAAAAAGGTCTTTCCGGCGCTTTTTCTGAACTGCAAACGATATTTTGAACATTTCTGGATTGTTTCCGACGAGTAAAACTGGATTTTAGCCGAGGACCATAAACGACATACCCCCGTACCCCCTTTTATGGTCCCCGAATTTTAGCAAAAAAGGTCTTTTTAGCCCTCAAAAAATTTCTTTCCGGCGCATTTTTCACTGAAAACTACATTTTGATCATTTCTAGATCGATTCCGACCCGAAAAAACACTTTTCGGGCGAGGACCATAAAGGTAAATCAAGCCCAATTACTGATTTTTCCAAGTTTTTTTTGTAGTTTGAACCGATGACCTAGTCGATATTTTGGGGCTCAGAAAACAGCACCCGAGGCTATTTAGGGCGATGGGGTGGGCTTTCTTTTCAAGTATACGTTCGTTGTTCAATACGCGATATCCACTTACCCGCCCTATATTACTCTTAATATTAGCCAATTTAGCGATATTTCATTAAGAAATTTCAGCAAACATGTTAGACAAGTTTCCGGTCAAGGAGCTTCCCGTACTGTCATTGAGGAAAATCTATCGCAAGCTGAATCCTGATGGAAAGTATCGTTTTCGGGCGGTTAATAAGGTATGGGACTATGGGTAACATTGGAGCTGATATTTCCGTATTTTTTAAGGCCTTGTTTGCACGCTACACCGCTCCATCACCCTCTTTTCTGGGCCCGTGCGTTGGATGGATTTGAGGTTTAGAGAGGTACCAAAATGCGAGCACAAAGAGTTATAGTAGCGTAAGGTTACATGGGTTTCACTTTTGGTGTTGCGTTCTCAGACATGGCTTGCGTCGATCTTCGTCGACAGTTCGATTGTATTTGCAATTGACTACAGCCGGGACCCGATTCGATCAATCTCAAATGGAAAAATAAGACCACGAATGAAACCTAAGGTAAGTGTGTCAGGCTTAGGTTTCGCTTCTTTTAGGCCTCGTATCAGCTTTTAGGCTTCAGCATCCGTGTAAGCATATGTATAGCTGAATTGCAGGGAGTTAACTATGCACGGTGCTGATTTGAAGACATGGTTCCGTCTCCTCCATGAGCTGAGAGCCCATAAGCAGCGTTTCTATTTTCTCGGGTCGCGATGGGATGACGAGGATCAAAATGGATTTCCTCCATAATACCTAAACTTTCGAACGCTCAACGCCGCTCAATGACGATTCAGAGCACGACATTCCAGGTACTTCTATTTTTTCTTGCAGCCGCTGACATTTAAATCGATAATGAGAAAATTTTAGTTGAGCTTGACACGTATGAAGAGCATCATGTCTCGCCTTCGCAAGAGCCAGACTTTGTAAGTCTTTCTGCTATGAGCGTAATATTCCTGAAACATCCCGATAAAATGCTTTAGAACAAAAATGCGTCTCTATCGACATGGGGTGACCGTTTCATCTACGACGGCTCTCCGATCTCCGACTTTCTTCAATGGGCAAAGACGGTAAGCCGCGCTGGAAATCCAGACGGTTTTATGCTTGTATTTTCCATTAATTTGTAAAACTTCTTTCATATTGCAGTCCGTTTTGCTTGCCCGTAGTAGGGCTGAGCTTCTTTATTCATGATCGAAATCAGATAGAGCCAATTCTGGACGTTCTTAAAGCGCTACTCACGTTTTTCATCTACAAGGTACGGTTTTCACGTCAGTAGACCCAGGTTTTGAGTATCTCTGTACTCTGCCTACCTTTCAGCGTCCAGCCAAGGGAACACAAACTCGGATTTTCTACATGCACGTCGACATGTCCTCGTTTTATGCACCCTCCCGACGTGTTCAGGTTGTTGCTCAATTCCCGATGGCGCTGCTCACCACATCGAGCCTAGAATATTCTGATTCCATTCCTTCGGACGCAACTGCATCGGTACTTTAACGAAAATTGGAGGATATCGTCAATCCATCCGGTTGCCGCAAGGGACGATGCTTTTCGACAATTCCTCAGCACCCCCGAAGATGGTAGGCCTTTGTGCATCGCTCTAACAATTGACAAGGAGGTCTTATCGGAACGGAAGTGAAGAATCATTTTCAGAACACGCGAATCTACTACTTTGTGCAGGGATTTGACGTGAAACCGGAGGAATTCTGCGCTGAAACGTTGCGGTCCAAGTTTGGACAGCATTGGGGTACGAAAACGAACATTTGGAGAGGCGACGAGCCGGTTTTCACGTTCACCGCAAATAATTTTGGGCCATGGTAGTGAAATTGTTACTATTTTTTCCGAGATAAAGTCTTTTTGAATGGAGATTATTTTACGTGTTCAACATCGAAAAACAGAACCGTCTATCGTATACGTATGGGTACAGTACGCCCCAGATTGACACCGTACAAAAATCGCCTTGATTGATTGGCCTAGGATGATAAAAAGGCGGACCGAACAACCGAAATGAGATGTTGAAGCGCGTAAAAAAAACCCCGTACCTCCTCTTGATCATAGTAATAATAAATAACTGCCGCCATGCCAGAAAAATTTCTAGGAAAAGCGTCGAAAGATCCATATAATTCCCGGATTTGACCTAGCAAACAGTACCTAGGGATATACAGGGTGTGCAAAAAAAAAGCCGACAGTTTGGGTCAAAATAACTCGCGAACGGTAGAGAATCGAAGGTACGTTACCATGCCAGAATGCTTAAATATGCTGGGTATGAAGATTTAAAAGGCCGTCTGCCAGTCACTCGAACAGGCCCCATACTAGCTTGGCACAGTTTTTTCGACCCCTTTTTTATGACGTCATCTGAAAGAGCATAGTCGAATTAGTAGAGTGGGATGGTTTTGAAAGTTTTAAAAGTTTAATTTTGAGGTTAAAATGGGCCTCAAAGTCGCCGATACCCAAAAAATATATCGAAAACTACTGAACAGAATTTGCCGAAACTTTGTGACAATCCATAATCTGGCTCAGGGAACATTTTTCTAATACATTGCGAAACCAGAAAGTGGCCGGAACATTGGTATTTTGCGTACTAAAAACAGTTTTTGCGGAATTAGTAGTTTTACGGGTGATCGCTGCATCAAGCGATTAGTGCCAAAACATGCACCGAAATTTTCTCTATTGATTGATGTATCTTTTAGAATGCAGCGAGCACCCGTAAAACCGAAAATCGTCCTGAATGGGTCGCCAAAGCGTCAATTTCGGCCATTTTGGTGAAGAATTCCTTGTGGGGATAGGCTAGAGTAGGCGAGATAGTGGGGAAAAGTGAGAGAGTGGCCTCCGGGGGCCGATTTGGCTGCAGGCCTGTTCGGCTGTCGCTGTGGTGCATTGACAGTGGCGGGGATCCTTGCGCCGGGGCGCCCCTAGATCAATCCCAGCCTACCTTTAGAAAGCGAATTTTTTTGCTCTTGCAAAATTATCCTAACTCGGGCTATAGAATCATAACCATGTCACTCCCTGAAATATTTGCCAAATTTGGTCTTCCGGCGACCCATTCAGGACGATTTTTCGGTTTTTACGGGTGCTCGCATTACTAAAAAGATATATCAATCGATGAGAAAATTTCGGTGCATCTTTTGGCACTCAATCGCTTGATGCAGCGATCACCCGTAAAAACTACTAATTCCACAAAACTGTTTTAGTACGCAAAATACCAATGTTCCGGCCACTTTCTGGTTTCGCAATGTATTAGAAAAATGTTCCCCGAGCCAGATTATGGATTGTCACAAAGTTTCGGCAAATTCTGTTCAGTAGTTTTCGATATATTTTTTGGGTATCGGCGACTTTGAGGCCCATTTTAACCTCAAAATTAAACTTTAAAACTTCTAAACCATCCCACTCTACTAATTCGACTTATGCTCTTTGGGATGACGTCATAAAAAAGAGGGTCGAAAAAAACTGTGCCAAGCCTTGTTCGGGTCTCTCGCAAACGGCCTTTTAACACAACTTGATTTTTTCGATTTTTGAGTATGAAACTGTACTATTGACGCTGGTTACGACCGAAAATTGTGCGTTCTTGAACGGGCGGTGGGAAAATTCTAATTTTCGGCTCATAAATGGCTTTAATTTATTGAAACGCAATGGCAAAATCTTAGAATTTTCCTAGGTTTATTTCATTTTTCAAAGGCAAATCGATTTTCGCGATTTTGCGTTATTTTTGTTCATTGAGCCGTAACTCGCTTCTAACTGACGGCCCATCGGCTGTTTTTTTGCCCAGGGCTTATCCAAATATTAATCTCGGATCCCACACCAGATTCTACCAAAATCTATGGTATTTTTGTATTGCTTGCTAAAACGTGCCCCAGTGGGGTACTGTAGGTTTCGTTTTTTCCCGCTTTTCTCGGCTCCCTAGATTCGATCCGGCTGAAATTTTCAGAGTTGTTAGACAATAAGTTGGGGCACCTCACTGCCAAATACGAGAGCGTACTATCCACAAACTTTCATGAAAAATACTAAAAACAGATTTTTTTAATTCTGCGGCAGAATTTTGTAAATTTTTTGGTCAGTTGTACCAAAAACTGTTACTATTGCTTTTACCGAAAGATCGACGCGATTCCATGGCAAAAACACAGCGAAAATCGCAAATTTTGGTTTTCTACAGTAACCCCCCTGTGAGCGCGTTTTAGCATACCAAAATAAAAAACCAGCTGAGTCTTATGTTTTTTAAAATAAAAAAAGCCAGCTGGGTCTTCTGGATACGATTATAGATTTGATGTTATTAATTACGCCCGTAAAATTTGGGGGCAATCTGATTCATGATCATGGTGACTTTCAGCTCAAAATCGAAGATCACCCTGTTCCAAAATCGAAGTTTAGAAATCTTCTTAAAATTTTTGCGTACGTGAAATTGCTTTTTTATTCTTTGCATAGTTTTATTTAACTTATGGCACTGGCTTATTGCTCAAAATATCCCTACGACTCCACCTTCCAAAAAATTTTTTACGCAACCTCCAAATCGGTTTATTTCCGGTTTTGATGAATTTTCTTGGCGCCAACGGCTGGTTAAAAAATTCATGAATGAGGCTTTAGGATGCGCTATTTAATCGTATTAGATAAAACTAAATGATAATTTTTACAGCGCGACTAAATTTTATAAAATGGTGGTAAGATTCGGAAAAAGCACGAACCAACCGTTTTGGAAGCCCTAAAGTCGCCCTTCCAAAGGGGTACGGTAGCTCTAAATGTTGTAAAATGATAGAACAACCCCAGAACTACATAGCTAAGCAAAGAAAACAGCTGAGTCCCTTTGGCAATTTAGAAATTTTTTTCCAAGTTCGATTTCGGGACCTCGAAAAATCCATGACCAGGTCGTTCATGTATGTTCATGTTCATGTTCATGTTCATGTTCATGGTCATGTACATGGTCGTTGAAAAACTCGAAAAATCATCAAACTCGAAAATTTTTTTAATATGTTTATGCGATTATGTCAAGCCCGTAGGTATTCTACAAACGGTTTTTGGAGGTTTGTGCCATAAGTTTTCTAAAATTCGAAATTGACGAAATTTCTCCATGTAAAATTTCATCTACTATATATAAATTTCTAATGTCCGTACGCCCGTCCAGAATCAACGTTCCCCAGGGCATGCCCCGGGGAGAGGGGGAGGGGCCAGAGGTCACAGGGGCCGTTCGCGCATTAATGGTGGCAGAAACCCCCAAACAAAAGAATAATTGTTTCGCAACGGTTTTTATTGTTTTTTTAGTATTAAAGGAGGGGAAATAACTTTCTTTCAAGGGTATTCTAGCCATTCGAGGCGGGCAGCTACAACGTGGCCGACCCAAGCATCGACGACTGACTCAAGCCGTTCTCATGGCGACCGGCTGTGACCTGATCTGCCAGTGCAAAGCCGTGGCAGATCCAGACGGAGACGGTCAAGGTCATCTTCGAGGAGTTCTACGAGCAGGTAATGATCAACATGATGGTGATGTTGTGTCGCTACAAAGATGCCTGAAAAACAAAGAAAAACTGAATCAGGGCGACGCCGAGCGGGTCAATTGGGAAGTCGCCGATCCCGATGATGGACCGAATAAGGCGCATGAATTGCCACAGATGCAGGTCGGCTTCCTGAGCTCAATAATAACGAAGTCCTATAGTTTTATATAGTTTTTTCCTAAGTTTTATAACCTAAAAATTTAAAATACCCAAAATTTTGCATTTTACAACCAAAACTGGTTTTTGTTGAATTTTTGATTTTTCAGCTTTTTCTCTTTTATCCTTATGCTAAAAAGAGTAGGTGCTAAATTAATACGTAACATTAATAGAAACGTTGATTGAAAATGAAACAACAACTATAGTCCCCCCGATAATAGAACAGTACCGAGAAACTAGCTGGATTTTTGTTTAGAAAAGCTCGTTTTGGGCTCCTATTAATAAAAACAAATAAACTGGGTACTTTTGCACTAGTCCGGGGAGGAGAACCATTGTAAAAAAATACACAAAAAATCGATTTTCGACAAAATTCCAAATTTTTAGTTGTTGGATAGTTCTTCGACCAGAAATCTAGTTAAATTTTACTAAAAACACTATTACAACACCTATAAGGAAAAAATGTCCCCCCGGATAATGCCAAAAGATTCTAGGTGGGCTTCATGTGTGGCATCTGGGCCCCCGTGCTATGACCTGATCGCTAAGGTTCTCCCAAAGAGCGGACGCTGAAGCAGCGCTGCGAGTAAGCCTAAAAAAATTAGAAAATTAAGAAATATTGAAATTGATAATTGATAATTATCTAAATGAATTATATATTGATAATTATCTAAATGAATTATATATGAATGGTTTATTCAATTGGAGAATTTAGATTTAGAAATAGCTATTTTTGTATTATCAAAATTAATATTACTTTTATGCTAGTAAAACGTACTTTTTACAGGTATAACGCTGATGAAATGGGAGTGATTTGGCGGAGGAGCAGCGCCAGAAGGATAAGGAGAAAGCCGTTTAAACGGGGGCTAAACTCTAAAACTCTAAACGATAATAATTCAACAATTCTACCCTATTTTTCGTTGGTAAGGTCCGGTCGCCTACACTGCAATAATCCACACCGTGTAATCCTTGGTGCTTCACAGAGAATTTATCCCTATCCGCCCGGTTCTTGTGCATTATCGTGGGGGTTTCCTAGAAGTTCAGGAATGCCTAAAATGTAATAGTTAGTGTTTTAATACTATTTCTAGTAAAATTTAATTAGATTTCAGGCGGAAAACTGTCCAGAAAACCTAAAATGATTTTTAAACCCCGAAATTTTGGTCTAAGTACCCAGATTTTCATATTTTAGTAAATTTTCTAAAGTTTTACGTTTAGGAATAGTGAAAATAAGTTTAAAAACATTTCCGCGATTTATATTAAAACCCTTCCCCGGGATAATGCCAAAGAACCTATAAACTATTCCCGTTTTAATTTATTGAACACCCAGTAATAAATATCAATAAATCAATAAAGAATTCGTTTCCACCGATTTCGCGAGCTCCAAGGGCTCCCAAAGAACTCGATAACTATGCCGCTTTAATTTATCCAAAAAATCATCACACAGTAACACATATCACAAACATAAATAAATAAAAAATAAATTTGTTTTCCAATCGACTTCGCGAGATCGTAGCTAACTAATTGCTCGCGGGCCGAAAATCGAGCAGCACCCGAGAATCCTTGAAAATTTGTTGCAACCTGAGTCTCCGCGCAGGGTCCTTGATCAAAAGCCCCGTCGATTAACCTAAAGTGGATTGAAATCAAGGGAAAGGCTTTACGTTTTCAGTTCTGAACTCAATTCGATGGTTGGCTGTAGGTAGGGCTGTTCGGCAATGTTCTCAACAGCCGCATGATGAGTTCGCCTGGAAATTGTGGATAGAGGTGAAAATTCGGGTATTGTACTCCATGGGGGAGCTAACTTTAATCTCTGGACGTAAGGTCCCAATACGAAAAGATACGCCTCAAAAACGCCTTTTTGAAGTCAAGAAAATACACGAAAATGCTCAAAATTATTGGAAAAAGGCTTTGGGAAGACCTCCTTAGTAATCAAAAATTCTAAAAACACCATAAAAACACTTCCAAAAGACGTAGTAATGAGTTATTCCGAGTAAACGGCGCTTTGGCAGGAGGGTAGGATAATCTTTTGGTAATCTCAGAAATGTCCCAACATCGTTGTGGGATGCTTTAATACAGTTTTTAATAGAATTACCATCCATAAAGTGTAAAACCATCCTAAAAAGTTAGAAAATTCCTTGAAATTTTGTTTGAAAAATCACATTTGGTCGAAAATTGAAATTTTCTGAATTTTTGTGTAATCTTGTCAAGGTCTTAAGTTCAGAAATAATAAAACACAGTTCAAAAGCTTCATGTAGTTAGAGTAAATTAATTAAACAATTCCATTCAAACATAAAATCGTTTTTTGGAGAAAACCCGGGAAAATACTAAATAACAGAAGAATTCCGAAGATTACTTTCAAAAGGATACGCGCCCGTCACAAGATTGTACAACGTCACGCCCGCCGACCAGATGTCGATTGGATACCCGCTAAAAAGCGTTTATTATTTTAAACTATCAAACAAACTTGAAAACCGCATTGAGCCCGGAGACCACTTCCGGTGGCTGGAAACTTTAGCGTGCTGCAAGCAACCGTGCAAACGTCGTCGTTCTAAAGGAAGAAATTTTAATACGCAAAAAATCTTTACCTGAAATGGCGACAATTGCTCAGCGACCCCGAAATCGGTAATCTTCAGCGTGCCGTCGGCCGAGATTAGCAAGTTCGCCGGCTTGATATACTTGTGAATGACGCCCTTCGAGGGTAGGTATTCGAGGCTACAATCGATGATTTTCTAGGCGCTTTTGCATTATCGGTGGGCGACAACCTGTTTTTTTCGTGCATATAAATAGAGGGAAGTTTTTTCGAAACTGTTTTTTAATATTCCTAAACGTAAAAATTTACAAAATTTCTTCAAAATATTAAAAATCTAGATTTTGCGACCAAAATTCCGAGTAAAAATTGTTCAAAGTTTTTATAAAGGTTTTATCACTTAAAATTGTTAAGTATGACGAAAATACTATTAAAATACTCACTATTACATTACTAGGCATTCTGGACTTATAGAAGAAAGTCGCCCCCGCTATTGCAAAAGGCACCGATTTTCATAAGAAAAAATACCCGTTGATGAGCTGCCGGAAGAAGAATTGAGCCCAGCTTTCCGGCAATCGCCCGTTTTCAAAGTTTTCGACGACCTAGGAAAAGTAACTAAAATTCTATCCAATTCCCTACCTCTTGCAGTGACGCCCAATATTCTAACACCATATACATCTTTTCCTTCTCTCTGATTCGAAAAAGCTAAAAAAATTATTATCCCCGTTGAAATACAAACCTGATACATCTGGATACTAATTCCGGTGATTCAACTGTGACAGTATTTCGCGCTGGTTTGCACGTGCTCGAATCCATTCGGTATCTTGCGCAATCTTTGCTCTAAAACTCATTAAAACTCAAGTATCGGGCAATGCCCCGGAATATTTTTGATGGCGCCTGGTTGTAGGGTTTTCTTGTAGACGTTTCCTAAATCATGGTTAAAATTTGGTAAAAAAGCCAACCTTTACTGCGCATAGCTGCCCTCACCAATCAGAGCGCCAAATATGTAATAAAGAAAGGGTCTTGCAGGCCCCGGTGAACTTCGGGAAGTCGAGTCCCCACCCCAACCCAAGGGGAGGTGAGCTTTGAACTCTAGAAGTTGTCCCGCGACTGTAACAGGTCGTGATGGGACCATCCACCCAGGTGCTGCCATTTCGACACGCCCACTTTTCTCTAATTATTCTATTAATTATCCGTATAGGGCCCCTGGAACAAATTTTGGTACTTTTGAGTTGTTCTCGCCCCTAGAAGTCCGTTTCAGTGCGGAAATAGATGGGATAAGTGCTCGATAAGAGCTTAACTTACTCACCACACCAAGTTTGAGCCCAAAATAAGGCTTCGTACATCCGAAGCGACGGCCCACCTTGCGGACAATGTTTTTTTTACCCAAAAACAGCAATTGCCTTACTATTCTGTTCTTTCCGATTTTATAGTTGGCGTATATAGGTGTATTGCGTACTATGTCTCGGCCTGTTTGCTTGTAAAGCTGCATATCTCGATAGAGATTTTTCCGAAAAGTTTTTTTTAACTTTGATCCTAAGGATCAGCTCAACTTACTGAGCATTTGGACATAACAAACTCCGATTTTCGCTTAGTGACCGACATACTTCAGTAGCCAAATTTGAAGTGTCATATCTCGAGACAGGAAGCGTTTCCGAAAAGTTTTTCAATTGGTCCCGAATCAGCTCGAACCTGCTGGAGCGACTTGACATATAAAAATCCAAAATCGGTTTACGTGACCAGACACGACAATTTTTCCCCTTAAATTTAGACAGTAAATCAAATAGTCAGTGTTGAGATAGCCTCACCTCTTTTGCTCCTCCTCTCCTCTCTTTTGATAATTTGCACTTCGCATTTCTTGTCTCGAACTTCGTTCCAGCATTGATTCATTGCACGCTCTGTTTCTGCGTTGGAATATGAATTTTTTTCAGGTATGTCCGGGGCAATCCCCCTCTGAGGGCGGGTTATCCACTCGTTCGCTCGCCTGGGACTGCAGTCACCTCGAGCTGCAGCCCGTCGTCCGTCCGTTGCCCCGTTACCCGTTGTCCTTCCCCCAAGACCGTCCACGAGCTCGTCTACAAGCGCGGCTTCGTCAAGGTCAACCACCGCAGGGCAATTATCACCAGCGAACGACATCGTCGAAGAAAGCCTCGGTATAACTGATTATTTTCTAGCTTCGGTGCTGCGCTGACAATAGTGGAAAAACTCTGGGCACTTCACCGCTTCTAGCGGAGTGAGTGAGGGTGCCATGGCCATAATCGGTATCCGAGGGGTCTCGGCGCCCAAGACCCCAGTACCTCCTATGAGGAGATTTTATCGCGTCGGAAAGCAGGTCTTGGCAAGCGCCCCAGGAACAAGTCAGCCCCACTGGGCCAGATCGTAGCCTCTATGCTGCAAGTGGTGTTGTCAATTTTTCTTGTTAATAAATTGTTGACTCTAATAAACCTGCTGGAAAATACATTGATACTGAGCCGCATATAAGCCTCAATAATTGTTGACAGCCTTGATTCCTCTCAGAGATACAGCTGATGGTCCATTGTTTTACCACCCGGAAAAAGACGATTCGGGTTGGGCGATTCGCTGGTTTGAATAGTCTGTGATGCGGAAGTCGGTGATGAGAAGCGTACCTGCTTGAGTTTTTGCTTACCCATCCTTGCGGTCTCCCGTGGAGGCTCTGTTGCAGAATGTCGGACCCCTCAGATGAGGTGTGCCGTAGTTAGGATGTCTATCCATTTTGGGAAGGTAGATCCTAGAAGAAGAACACAAATTTGCAATGAGGGCAAATCAAGACAACGGCAAACCAACCCCTGGTAGTCGTTTAAAATAGGGAGATCGCCCTCGTAGAAAAACTCTGGAAGTCACCTCACCTCACCGCCCCCAGATAATGCGAAACAACCTAATTTTAACCTTGTTTTCCAGGGGGACGGCGCTGGGGAAGGATTTCGCCCCGTTCGTCGACGAGCTGATGCCGTATTTGCTGCGCGTCATCCCAGTCAGATCGGGACGGGCCGGACGGCGGCTGACCTACCAGGTATTGGAATGCGCTCTGTCTTGGAGCGAAACGGGGTTTATTTAGGTACTGGCGTTGCGTGGGTGCGCTCTCCGGATGCGTCTGACGCCGCACCTCCACCTCGTTTCTGCCGCCGATCCTGCGATTGTCGACGACTCGAACAGCCTGATGAACGTCCGGGAATTGGCGCTGAACACTATTCTGCAATTAGGGGGAGGATTTTCGAAACTAAAAATTAAAATTAAACTATTCACTTTTTATTTAACTCAAAATATAATATCTCCCACCGAATCGAGGGTTTGCCTAAAGTGGTTTACTTTCAAGATCGAAATTGGTTGCGGAATTTCATAAATGTCTAAATTTGACTAGTGTCGAAAATTGGGGAATATCTAAATTTACATGTACCAATCTCCAGGAAAATTGCCCAAAATATTGTGAAAGACTTCGACGGTGTTGAAATTCGGCATTCTGAAATTTCGGGGCTATGGAATTTCGACATTATCATAGCAATCGTTTAAACCCGCTTTTTAGCCGAAAGCGAGGACGTCTCCGAATTTGCGCCCCGCCTGATGCAAGCCCAGCTACGTGGTGTCGATGTCGTCTCCCCTGCAAAAGCCGCTGCTAAAGCTACTTGTTGTTGTCGCCGGACAGGTTGTTTAAAGTCCTAGTTCCTTAAAATAATGCTATTTAGATGTGGCGCCACTTTGACGTCTACCGGACGAGCGTCGACATTGCCCATGCTGAAGTACAACCTGCAATGCCCCGAGTATGACCGGTTGACGTTCACGATGATGGACCACGAGCTGAAGCATGTAAGGGAACGCTTGGCCGATTTATTACATTTTTCGGTGCTTTCGTATTAACGGGGGTTCAAATTTTTTATACGTCTAAAAATACCTAGTACTATCAAAACACTTTCAAAAGTCGAAACTGTCAAAACAGCCAATTTTCTGTCGAAAATCGATATTTTTGGATTTTTTTTAATCAAAATTTATAGGTATAATGCAACAAAACAGGTCCGCTATTTTAATTTAAAAAATTCTATTCTAATTTTCAAAAATCCTCCCCTCCCCCCCCGATAATGCGAAAGAACCCATTTTTCTTACAGATGGCTGGCACGGCGTGTGCCCCGAATCCCCTACCACCATCACAGTTTGACCACTCGAAGGGCCGGTCGAAGATGACGCGCCGCCAACCCGTCCAGGTCAAGAAGCAAAAGTTCAGCGCCGAGCTCGTCCGCCCCAACTGGATGGTTCGTAATTGTTTTTGTTGTATAAAGCCATCGATTCAGACGGAAACCCTGGTGAATCGCGAGGACTGGTCGCAATGGTTGACGAAGCTGCGCTCGGCTTGCCTCAGGCTCAGGTGCGCTTTTACAAGCCTTTTCTAGACGAAAATTCGTTTCAGTAGCAGCGCTGCGCTGAGAGGTGCCGCTCCACTCCACCGATCTCACCCCCATTTGGCCAAGGATCTGTTCAACGCGGCTTTCATGTCCGTCTGGACCGAGCTGAGCCAACCGCACCAGGATGAGGTGATTTTTGGCGGCTCACTTTAATTTTTCCTAATTTTTCTAAATTTATTTTCCCTAAAAAGCGGTTTTCCTGGAATTGTCATGTAGATCGCGGTGCGTCAAGAGAGCAAAAAAGGACAGATGCTGCCATTTTTGCGTATCAAAGCGTAATAAAATCAGCATAACGAAATAAATCAAGAAAAATGAATTTAGGAAAAATTACAGTAATTCCTTAATTCGATTTTAGTTGACGAAAAACCTGGAAAATGCCCTGCGGAACAGTGGGCAGCCGGACATTGTGCAGACGATCCTCAACCTCGCCGAATTCATGGACCACTCTGAGAAAGGCCCATTGCCGATCCCGTATCACGTGCTTGGAAGTGCCGCCGAAGGCACCCGTGCTTATGCAAAGGCCCTCAGATACAAGGTGATTTTAAAAAATTTGACCAAAAAATTTCCTACTTCAGGAAATCGAGATCGAGCGGAAAATTGCGAAACGATACCCGGTGACCCCTGAAGATTGCCAAGCCCTCATCACGTAAAATCCCAATTTTTATGCAGTTTTTGCCCTTTTCAGGTACGCCAACAAATTGAACGTGCACGATGAGGCGGCTGGCGTCGTCAAATACGCTGAAAAGCATGGAATCCAAGCGGTCCTCCAGGGGAAATGGTACGAGAAGCTGCAGGACTGGGAAAAGGCCCTCGAGTTTTATCAGGTATAAAAATTATGCGCAACTAAAATTAGTTCCGTTTTGTTAGTATAAATAGCGGCAGTGTTTTTTAAAGCATTAATTTCAATAAAAAAAAAGTCGGCGTTTTCGAAAAAATTTTGAAACTTCAATTTTTTTTCTGGTTGAAATATAGTTTTCTATCACTAAAAACATTACTAAAATATTTCTCTTTAAGTTACAAGGCATTTCTAGATTTATACAAAAAATTTTTGGTCCCCCCTGATAATGCGGCAGAACCGACTTAATTTACTTTTTTAGAAAGAGCCAAACCAAGCCCTGGTCGCCCAGTACGAGATGCGATGTCTGGAGGCCCTCGGCCGATGGAAGGACCTGAACGAGATGGCGTCGTTTGAGAAGGCGACGGCGAACCCGAAGATTGCCGTCATGGCAGCAAGAGGAGCGTGGGCGGAAGGTAAAAATAGCTATTTTTTCCAACTATTTTGCCCATCTACAGGTCAACTCGATAAAATGGCCCAATTCGTCGAGATGGTGTCCCCGAACACGCAAGATGGCTCGTATTTGAGGGCCGTGCTGGCCGTGCGAAATCAAGAATTCCGCAAGGCGACGTTTTTGATTGATAAGGTTCGAGATTCTACGAGATTCTAGTTTTGTGTTACCAGGTTCGAGACATGTACGACACGGAGTTGACGGCGTTGGCCGGCGAGAGCTACGAGAGGGCGTACGGAGCCATGGTGCTCATCCAGCAACTTGCCGAGCTGGAGGAGGCTATCGAGTATCGAGGTAAATTCGTATTTCTTTGGTATTGGAACCGTTTTTAGTCCGCAAAGATCGGCGACTTCGTATCTCGCTGCTCTGGTCTCGCCGGCTGCTCGATTGCCAGGAAGACGTCGAGCAGTGGCAGCGCGCCTTGTTCTTACGGTAATTTTTACTGACTTAATTACGCAATTCCTTATTTACTAAATTACCCGGGTATAACTTGCTTACCTGTACTTGTTTTCAGGAGATGGTCATGCCGACAAATCACATTCTTCCCCTCAAGGTGAAGTTTGCGTCGCTGTGCCGCCGTCAGGGGCGTCATGACATGGCCAAGGATGTCTTGCGCAGTCTATTAGGTAGGGGAATTTGATATATTCGTGTTTTAAAATTGCTGTTAAAAATAAACTTTAAATGGAAATAAAAACGTTATTAAAAATATCGTTCTGCAGGTATCCCGCCCCGAGCCGAGCTTCACACCGCCTCTGTGCCCCAGGATAAACCAAACTTGGTGATGGCCCTCTGTAAGCAGCTGTGGGCTGATGGGCTGCACGGGTCGGCGGTGGCCACACTGGATGCATTGGTAAAAACATTTTTTTTTATTTTTTTATCTGGAAACTGCTTTTAGTCTCGACACTTGGAAAGGACGGCCACTACGGAAATGCCCACGCAAAAGCGGAGAACATTGGCAAAGGTTGGTCAAAATCTCGTCGGCCGATTGCGAGCTAATTTCGAAATGACATTATGTCGAAATTGTCATTTTTTCGAAAACGGGTTATTTTCATTTCGTGTTTTGGCGAAAAGCGTATATTATCCAAATTTTAAAGCCTTTTTTCGCCTCGATTAAAAAAAATTAAAAAATTTAAATTATGAATTTTTTTATAAATACGATTTTCGACATTTTAAAAGTAACCGCTTTTCAGGTATTCGTGAAACTTGGCGAATGGACGTACGCGGAAGGACTACGAAATATTGAGAACAACTCTTATCCCAAGCAATCGGTATCATTTTTTCAATCTCTCTTACTTTTTGCCGTCTAGGTCGGCTCTTCTGAAGGAGCATTGGCCCAGCTGTTGGCCCAGGCCGAACCGATGTCGAGGATGAAGAACGAGCGCCACCTCTCCCAAACCGTCATTCAGCTCTACCGAAAAGCCGCCGTGCAGCATGACCCCAGCTGGCACAAGGTAGACGAGTTTAGGGAAGCGTTCTAATTTTATCTAGGCATGGCACCGTCTCGCCATCACCTACTACGCGACGCTACAGAGGGAACGGGAGCGTCTTCTAGCCGTCACGAATTCGGCTGGTGGCCAGGTACTCGGAAATATATCTTTAAACTACCTTCCGCGTGGTGATATTTTTAGAATTAAAAAAATAGAAATAATATCGATTTTTTTGATCCAGACATGGCCATTTTTTACCAAAATTTCACTTTTTGAAAATTTTTGAAAGGGTTTTTTGGTTGTAATATAGTTTTAGTTTTCTAAAAACATTATTAAGCTGCGTCCTATTAAGTTATTGGGCATTCCTAGACTTCTATAAAAAAATTTGTTTCTCGATGATACGAAAGGGCATTAAAATTATTTTGCTTCGATTTTAGGCCCATCTTCACGGCTCCTTGAGCGCACCAGCGGGAAGTATTCCTGAAGATCAACGTAGGCGTCAAGCTTTCGAATATAAACTCCTCTTTTAGCGAATGTTCCTGGCGCCCTGTCTCCCAATTTGCCGTACAATTCTGGCCAACCAGGCCCTTCGACCCAACCACCGCCCATCACGTTCCAGGCAAGCCTTTCCTACCTCTTCCGAACCGCCTTTTTCAGACTGGCGCGACTCCTGCTGCGAAGGTTGTCGCCGAGCTGCGCAACAACATCAAGCAGCTCGCCCTGCACTCGATCTCCTCCTTCATCGAGGCCCTGAAGCTCGCCAAGGGATCACGGCTCGAAGACACGCTTCGACTTATGGCACTGCTCTTCGACATCACCGAGACGTTGCCCACCGAGTTGCGCAACGGGCTGGAAGAAGTTGCCCCCAGAGATGTGGCTTGAGGCTGTCCCTCAATTGATCGCTCGACTGGAGGCGAAGAACTCGCAGGACACGAGGGAGGCGCGGAATGCTGGCATCGTCAAGCAGGTCATCCTCGACGTCAGCAAGGTGTATCCGCAGGTATCCGAACTTCAAGCTTCGTTTTATTTCATTTTCACAGGCCCTCGTCTACCCAATCACGGTCGCTGCAAAATCAAGTGGTTCGGAAAATGGGCTGGAGCTGTTCACGCTATTCAGTGCGTCTTTTGGTGCTTGGCGTAGCTATAATTTTAGGTGACATGTCCCCGAAGCACAACAAGCTGGCCGAAGAGGCGAAGCTCGTCACCGAGGAGCTCGTTCGATGCGCTATCCTTTGGCACGAACAGTGGAACGAAGCCCTGGACGAGGCGAGCCGGCTGTATTTCCAGGAGAACGACATCCCCGGTTTCCTGGCAACCCTCGACCCGATGCACCAAAGGCTGAAGACGGCCCCGATGACGATCAAGGTAAAATCGTGGAAATCCATTAAAATTACCATGCCTTTGTTTAGGAACACTCGTTTGTTCAAACCTACTTCGCCGATCTGACGGACGCGCTCAAGTTCTGCAACGCCTACCGCATTGGCCAAGACCGAAAAGAGCTGGCACAGGCCTGGGAAATCTACATCAACGTGTTCAAGCGGATTCAAGTACGTTTTATGGCTGCCTCAAAATAGGCTGCTTTATAGGGTCAACTTCGACAACTGACCTCCCTGGACCTGACGTACGTGTCGCCAAAGTTGAAGAATGCCAAAGATCTCTCCATTTCGGGTAAGAATCTGGACGCGGGGATTACACCTCACTTTCAGTCCCCGGCACCTACGACCCAGCACAAACGGACGAGGACATTGTCCGCATCAGCTACGTCGACACCCTGCTGACCGTCATCAGCAGCAAGCAAAAGCCGAGGAAAATGCAGATGAGAGGTAGTTTACGCGAAAAATCACGTTAATATTTATATTTAGGCAGCAACGGACGGGATTACATGTTCCTGCTAAAGGGGCACGAAGACCCGCGCCAGGACGAGCGTGTCATGCAGCTATTCGGACTGGTTAACGCCATGCTAGCGAAAAATGAAGAAACCGGACGCACGAATCTTGCCATTCAGGTGTTGAAGATTTTTATAGTTCAGCAATCCCAAATGGTTAGCGCTATTCCATCATTGCCCTCTCGCAAAACTCGGGCCTGATCGGCTGGGTGCCAAACTGCGACACGCTGCACACGCTCGTCAAGGAGTACCGCGAAAAGAAGAAGGTGAGATTTGCCTAATTTCGATGAATGTTTATACTTGAAATTTAGATCTCGCTATCTGCGGAACACAAAGAAATGCAAGCCAACGCGCAAGATCTGGAGACGCTGCCGCTCGATCAGAAGGTACGGCAAAAATCCTCTCAAAATTTCGCCTTTAGGTGCAACTTTTCAACCTGGCCCTCGCAAAGACAAGCGGCGATGATTTGCAGAAGATTTTGTGGCTCAAGAGTCCCAGGTTTGTGTTCCAATATGGAATGAGAATATTTTTGGATCTTTGGCATTTTCGGGGGCTTTTGTATGACTCTAGAAATGTCTGATAACTTAATCCGCAGGATTTTAATAGCGTTTTTAGTCGGAAAAACAATATTTCAACAGTTAAAAAAAACTTTTAAAAAGTCGACATTTGGTAACGAATGGCCATTTTTGGTAGAAAAATCGTCATTCTTGTCATAAATTTTGTTTTCATTTCAATTTTCGTGGAGGAATAGAAAAACCTTGTAGAAACACTTCAGTATTTATACTTGAAAAATCAGACCATAAGAAAGTCCCCCCCCCCCCGTTAATGCCAAGGAACCATTTTAGCTCCATTTTTTAGCTCCGAAGTTTGGTTCGACCGGCGCACGAATTACACCCGCTCGATGGCCGTGATGAGCATGGTTGGGTACATTCTGGGGCTTGGCGATCGGTAGGTGCCATTTTTGTCTCGACTACAATTATTTTAGCCACCCCTCAAATCTGATGCTCGACCGGCTAACGGGCAAGATTGTGCACATCGACTTTGGCGACTGCTTCGAGGTGGCCATGTCCCGGGAGAAATACCCGGAAAAGATCCCCTTCCGCTTGACGCGCATGCTCATCAAGGTCGGCTATAGAAATTGTATTTTTATGGTCATTGCAGGCGATGGAAGTCTGCGGCATTAATGGTAACTATCGTCATACTTCGGAGCGAGTGCTCGGTCTTTTGCGTGCGAACAAAGATTCTCTGCTCGCCGTCCTTGAGGCCTTCGTCAATGACCCGAACATCAACTGGCGGTTGTTGGAAGGTGTGTGGCTGATAATAAAAAATCAGGATCTTTTGCGTTATCGGGGGGGGGGCAACTTCTTTCTTATGATCTTATTCTTCAAATATAAATATTGGAAGTGCTTCTAAACCTTTTTTTTTACTTTTTTAAACGTCAAAGCTTACGATTTTTATTAAAGAGATCAAAATCACCTTTTTAAACTTAAATATAACTATTTTCCATTTAGTGAACCGGCAACGACGGAACCCCGCCGAGAAGCAGGACATTTCCAAGATGGTCAAGGACGAAGGGCTCAGTCAAGAGTCGGCTCGAAAAATTGTCGAGCGGATCAAGAGCAAACTCATCGGTAAAGGTGCCTAAACATTACAATGGCTTGCCTAGGGCACGACTTCGAACCGGAGCGCGAGTACAACGTCGTCGAGCAGTTCAACAAGCTCGTCGAAGAGGCCACAAACGCCGAAAATCTGTGCCAATGTTACGTGGGATGGTGCCCGTTCTGGTAGTAAAGCTGCTAATCATTGCAAAACTGTGCTAATCTGTATGTACCTATTTTTGTATGTTTGAGTCTAGAAACGGCTTATGAACTCACTCCCCGGCTTCAATCAGAGAGTATGCCTTGTTGCTTGGAATCGTTGATTTTTTTTGTCTCATCCTCTGAATTGGGCCTCAATACCTTGTCATACCGCACTTGATCGATTTATGTGTTTTTTGTGTGTCAGTGTCTTATTAGCGTGAGATAAAGATTAGGTCATAAAATCCGAAAATCGATCCGCTATTAAATACGGCTGAATACAAGCACACCGGCTTACGAATACCGAAGAAGCGCGGATTACTGTCAGTTTCTTAGTATGCCAGTATACCATGCCAGTTAGCACACCAGAATCAGCGTTTCAAGGCGGTTCGAATGTGCCCAGAGCGAAATTCTAATGCGGGCTTTTTAAATCGATATCGATCTAAATTTCCGCTTAGGATGGTTCCGCGATTTTGACCCAGAAAACAACACCTGGGGGTACTTCTACAGATGGGTTCCCAAGTCGCCTGCTATTTACCCATACGCGATGATCATAATTTTCCAAGTTCTTCCTGACCAATAAATTAATTTTAAAGGTATGATTTTGAATGGTTTAACCTTAGTAGAAGCGCAATAAATCAATCCCTGATTTGCTTTCAGAAAACATGCTAGACAAATTTGCCGTGAAGGATCTTCCCTCACTTTTATTGAGGAAAATCTATAGCAAGTTGAACCCTGATGCAAAGTATCGTTTTCGGGCCGTTAATAAGGTATATCAAAAAAAATTTTTTTTTGTTTTTTTTTTTTTTTATTTCTCCCAAATCTCTTTCCATTAATAAAAAAAAAAGAAGGTGGGGTTGGGTTTTTTTTCTCTCCTTCTTTAGAAAAAAAAGAAATACTATTTTTTCAAATTATTAAATTTTCTTTTTTTCATTAAAAATAAATTTTTTTTTAACTCCCCCTCTTTATTAAAAATAAATTTTTTTCGGATAAGGGGTTAAAAAAAAAAGGGGCCCCTTTCATTTTTCCCAACCCAAAAAAGGAAAAATTTTTATATTTTGTAAAATCAAAGCTTTTCCTTTTTCCTGTTCTAGTTCGAGTGTGGGGAAAACGATGCGGGATCAATTGTCCTAAATAGTTCGAACAAAACAAAAATACCTTTTGAAACCCACTGGAATGCTAGTGTTCGGTATTTTAGCGATTTTTTCGAGCTTTTGCAGACGTCATTCGATGCAGCCTCGAAAACTACGAAAAGTTTGAATTTCATCACCAAAAAAGCGTAACGAAAAAATAGCTGTCGTAACAACAAGCTTTAAACGAGATTTCCACGTGGGAGCTTACATTCAAAACCTCGTTTTCGACGTTTCTATATTTTTTACGAAATTTTTGTAATTTTCATGAGCCTCATTCGTTAGCGCGCCAAAAATACAAACGAAGAATTTTATTTATAAATTAATTTTAATTACTGATAATGGCGTCTTATATAAAAAGCTATACCAAAAAAAGAAGTAGGTAACCGAAAATCCCCCGCACAGTTTCCCCCCGCTGGAAATAGAACATCAACTTTCAAGGTGTTCTTTGGGGTAGCTTCACCCGGCAGCCGACTCCTGTCTGGTCCGGTGTGTTCGATGACTCTGGAACGACGGATGGTAACGAAATATTGGCAAAAGGATGTTTTGGTTTACAGACATGGCGGGCATACATCGAATGCGAGCCAGGAGTCGAGTTTATAATTGAATACAGTTGGGATCCCGAGCGCTCGATCCATCTCAGATCGGAAAATAAGATCAGGAATGAGAACCGGTCAGTACTTTCACAAATTTTTATTCACAAAATATAAAAATATGGATTATTCGACAAAAAACGGCCGATTGTGATCAGAATTTCGACATTTTTCGGAGTTTTTCGGTTTAAGAATAGTTTGTTATAATTTTATGTTATTGTTTGCTATCAGTTTGTCGAAAACCATTTTGCCGAAATTCAAGGTGCTGAAATTTCGATTTTGAGGCGAATAATTGAGGCGAAAAAAGCATTGAAATGCCTACAAAATTACCTATCGACAAAATCAAAATAAGCTATTAAAAACTTCCTATTAAATTTCCAGGCCTATATTTTAAAAAATGTCCCCTCCCCGATAATGCGAAAGAACTTATTTGTCGCTTGCAGGGAGTTGACGGTGGTCGGGGATTCGAAGACATGGTTCCGGCTCCTCGAAAAGCTGAGAGCCTATAACCAGAATTTCAATTTTAACGCGCAACGGTGGGGCCACGCTGATGGAAGCAGATTTTCGGTCGTAATAAGAAGACTTCCGGATGCACAACGCCGTTACATAGCCCTGGGCAGCAACACATTCCAGGTACGGATGCGCAGCTTTTCGAATACAGGGTATCCCATAAAAAGACCCACTCTAGCGGTCCACAGTGATGACCGATTTTGACGATTGAGGTATCTATCGAAAGCTCTCGACGAGCTGAGGAGATATGCTCTTTCCGATTTCCGAAACTCCCAATTTTTTATGACATTTACTAACATTTTGCGAAATTGGCTGAATTTTCGATGCTTTTTCCCATGCAAGTTTTTAACAAAAACTCCATTTTCCACCGGGACATCTTTTCCTGCCAGCCTGGTCGGCTCTTTGAGAGGCAAACTTTTATAAAACACAGCTTGGATGGGACTGAAACCGACTCAATTGAGTTTTTGCACAAAATTGCGTAATTTAATCCAGACATGGCAATTCCGATCGGCCGAGCCGCGCTTTTTTGCGGCCGAAAAAGCCGCGCGGCCCGGCCGATTGCCATGTCTGATTTAATCCCAAAAACGAAAAAAATCGGGTTAAAAATTCGGGAATTTCGAAAATCGGAAAGAACAGATCTCCTCAGCTCGTCGAGAGTTTTCAATAGATACCTAAATCGTCAAAATCGGACATCACTGTGGACCGCTAGAGGGGGACTTTTTTGGGACACCCTGTATAATAGCTACCGGAATTTTAGTTAAGCATCACACGTGTGGCAAGCATCATGTCCTGCCTTCGTAAGAGGCCCGACTTTGTAAGCGCTTTCTTTTATTTTTTACCTGGTTGATCTTACGATTTCTTACGAAATAAGTTTTGCCTCCAGGGCTTCGAGCATATAACGATAACGTTCGGATTTCGGTACCGGTTTGTTAGCGTGTGGAACTAATTCTCGCCGGTTATTCAGAACGTTCTTATATTAAAATGTAACCCATTTTATAGGATTTATGCAATTTTTACATATCAAAACTAAAAAAAACTTTTTTGGTCAAAAAATGTATGAAAATGGTACAAATTTTCGAGACTTCAAAAATTCTAAATATTTTTTTGTACCTTTCTACCAATCAAAGCCACGACAAAAATATAAAATGCATTAGTTATTATTAACAGGAAGGAATAGACGAAGAAAAATTACTTTTCCTCCTGCTAACCCCCGCTAACAGTCTAGGGCCTGTGTACATATGTTGGGTTTAGAACGAAAAAAATGTCGCAGAGTGGTTTGACCGGTTTCGCGATAGCGGTTTTTCCACCTCCGGAGTTGCGCCAGTGGGCAAAGAAGGTAAGCATCTTCGAAATCGTAAGCATTTGTGTTTTCCTCTTCTACTTTCTCAGCCTTGTTAAGCTTCAGCTTGTTCGGTTGCCTGTGTTGGGGCTGGGGCCCTATATTCATGGTCGAAATGAGATAGAACCAGTTCTGGATGGCCTCTGGGCGCTCCCTCAAGTTTCTATTCGTAAGGTACGGTTTGCGAGAGATAGCGATAGAGTGAGAGAGTGAGAGAGGAGGATCGAGAGAGTGATAGAGACAATATAGGATTAATAGGAACTTACGCGGCATTAAAAAATACCAATGCCTTAAAGAGATAGGGGCGGCATATGTCAATCGATTACGCGAGGAAAAGAAAATGTCTCTGCGCCTCTCCCTGGGGAGCCCTGGCTCGCGCGAACTCGCCGGGGACCTGTTGAACCCCCGCTCCCCAAGGGGGGTTCAACAGATGCCGTCCGATCTCTTGTAACGCTCCGTTTAGCATCCACCCCAAGGAGAGCAAACGCGAATCTTCTATATGGTGGTCGATCTCGAATATTTTATCGACCTTCCAAAGAGGTCCAGGTTGGTGTTTATTACGTCGTTTTCTGAACCAGTCCGCTTTAGGGAGGATCTCAGCGTCAGTTTTCGAAAAGACTGAAAAGAATCGTTAAATCCGTCGGGTTGCTTGGATGGGACGATGGTTGGGATAATTACGCAGAACCTCCGAAGATGGTAGGCCCATCATACTGTAACGGTAATCGGGATGAGCTTTTCAGGATTAGCTTTCAGTTTGCCAACGTTTCGCCAACATCCTTTTGGAATAATTTTTTCCAAATTCATTTTGCCAAAAAGGTCAATGTCTGAAACTTAATTTCGGGAAAATTTCGAGAAATCGAAAATTTAGGCAAAATGAATTTCACAAAATGATTTCCGGCGAAACGAAACGAATTTGACATTTTCAGCACCACGGACTTTATGCGTTTTGGCGCAAGGCTTTGTTCGGGGAACCGGAAGAATTCAGCGAAAAAGCGTTGCGACCCAACTTTCGAGATTGGTGGGGAACGGAGACGAACATCTTCAGCGGCAGCAACGGCCCTTCACAGTTTTATTCATCAACAATAATTTTCCTGTTGCGTAGAAGTGAAGTTACGACTACTTTTTTCACGATAAATTCTGATATACGAACAAAAAGTCTATTTTTGTATGCCCGCGTCTTGTTTGCGTAAAGATAGGACGGGTACTGGACTGTTAGCAGGGGGGACTAATTCTTCCCATTAACCCGGCAGGGCTCTATAACAAAATATGAACCATTTTCCTAGCATTTGACACAGTTTTAAGATATAAAAAGTTCCTAAAAACTTCGAAAAATTCGTAAATTTTTTCACCTTTCGATCAAAAATGTATGAAAAATGACCAAAACGTAGTACCGATAAAAAAAAATTAGTTTCGCATCGAATTTAATTTTATTCACAAAAGTATAAAAATGAGCAATCGTAAACAAAAAAATCTAAATTTACGGCTTGGTGGCACGATAATCAGCCTGACTGCGTCATGGATATTCGCTGGCCCATCTTGCGAAGACACTCAACAAGCTCGCGTTTTACCTGAAGCACGTGAGGATAAACGATTTTCGACTCACCCGTCCTATCACTGGGAAACCTTGGTACACCATCGACGTATAGAGCTGCACAACGCTGGCACCGGCCTTCACTTTCAAAAAAGCATCTGCGCCCGAAGGGATGCCTCCACAGCCGATGATCGGCACCCGCTGCCAGTTAGCCTAGAAAAAACAACATTGAAAACTTTCAAATCCTTACTTATACATTTTCCGGATGCAGTTCGTGCTCAACTCTCACCAGTGGCACGCCGGAAAGACCGCTGGTTTGATCTGAATATTTTGGGTTACTTTAAAAATCCGAATATCCTAATGTCGAAATCTTTGCGTCGAAAATCACAATGTCGAGATGTCGTAATTTCGCAATTTCGAAGCTTCAATTGGCGAAATTTAAGAATGTCGAAAATCGTATCGAAATTTGTTTTCGAAATTTCATAACGTCGAAATTTCACAATGCCGAAACTTCATACTGCTGAAATTTCAGAATGCCGAAATGAGTAAAGAGTAAAAATCATCAGGACTCATCAAATACTATTGAAAAAAATGTCGACTTTTCGAAATTTGGACATAATGATATTTGACATAGATTTCTGACATAATGAATTTTACCAACAATAGGATATTACCAAATTTCGGCATTCTGAGATCGAGACCTTTAAAATTTCGATATTATAATTTCGAACTCATAATTTGGCGTTCTGATAGCAAATCGAATATTTCAACAACTATCACACGATTCGCGTATACCTTTCTCCGAACTTTTGTAGTGAGTCTGGTCTGCTGATTGTGGTATTTGAAATGATGAGCCCAGCCACGCCAAATTTCGGATCCATGACAACCTAAAGTCAAAAAATGTATAATTTTAAAGGGAAAATTACTCGCGATATTCGCCAGCTCGGCGTCGACCAAGTCGGGGGCTATCTTGAGGAAGATCTTCGGCGGATTCGGCAGTTTGGCATATCCACCGCGCGCTTCACGTAGGCGAGAAGCTATCATTTTCCGTGTAATAACGCAGGAATTAATGACTCATTTGTTCCAACGGTTTTCTCCTTTGCATCGAGCGAAGCCCTGGGGTATTCGGCGAAGACACGTTGACGACCAGGGTAGTCGGAATTCATCGCAAAATGATTGACGCCGACCTTCGTAGTCGAGTTTGCAACTAAAAAAAACAAAAACTGGGTACTCTGGACTGTTAGCAGGGGGGGAAGCATGAATTTTCCAACTGATCCTGTAAAGTTTCATACCAAATAAAAGTTTATTTTCATAGCATTTATATTAGCTTTATGTATAAAACTTATAAAATTTACAAAATTCTTGAATTTTAAGTTATGAAAATTTCTGGGACATGAAATGCTCAGATCAAATTTTTTCAAACTTCGAATTATGAAGTTTTTTTGTGTGAAAAATTACTCAAAAAAGTCCAAATTTCGATCTAAAAGTCCCAAAATATTTTTAGTAACTTTCTAGGCTTTAAAAGCTACTAGAAACACGACAAAAAAAGACTATATTTTCTTAACAGGTAGCTCGGAAAACAAAGGTTAGTAACCCCCGGCTAACAAACCAGTGCCAAAAACTAAACCCACTATAAATGTCAACGAGCTTACTTTTCATCCGGGGTCATCTTATTTTGCCGAGGTTGACGCCGAAGACGGCCATCCCAGGGGACCATGGGGCGGCGCGGGCAGCCTGTTTTCATTTTATGCGAGGCAAAAGCATTTACGCACCTTAACACGCACTTGCATCTTCCCAACGCCTTCTGCTGTTGAACCTGTAGCGATTTATTACAGCCTCAAAATTCCATTATTTAAGCCAAGATAAAACCACGGCAAACCCGATCTTTCCTCGAGCCGAAAAACGCGTGGCTGCGGGTTTCCGGGCTGAGGAAGCGGCGTGATTGTTCAATTTCGATCATGCCGAATCCGTTGGTTGCGGGGGGAGGATCGCATCACCGTCCCAAAAAGCAATTTTAAATTTATAAAGGTAAAAACAGGATAACGGAGGGAGCAAAGGTTTTTTACAATAAAAATATTTTCAACAAGTGTTTTTCGGGCTATGAAAAAGCTGTTAGTATGTTTCAGCCCTCTATCGAATTCATTCGAAAAATCAATTCAAACAGCTGAAAATACATAGAAAATGCCGGTAAGGGGCCCTGTCGTGCCCATAATTTCAACCAAAGTTTTGCGGCCAAAAAAACTTTATATATTACATTTTTCCGCGCTGAAACTAATTTTGTTGGGATATTTTTCGGTGCACTATCGAATGGCGCTCACGAAACCCCAAAGTATTTTAATCTATTAGAAAAAGGCTGCTACCGTTATCCTTATTCCACCCTCTTATAAAGACAGGGACCAACCTTGTCAAAAAACCTGCAGCCAGCCCGATTGGGTTCTTCAATTTCTGACCGGCAAAACTAAAAATAAATAGATTTCGTGCAGCGGGGCTTCCTTACCTCACACTCCAGCTCCGGATATTCCCAATGGTCTGGCCAAATCGGCAAAAGCTCAAGCTTGCACGCCTCCCTTACCAGAAAAACGGCTTTCAAAAAACAAAAAATGCCCTACTTTGATGGCCCATCGATGTGCGGTCTCGCCGTCGCTGAGCCGGTGCACCAGCGGCATTAACTAAAAAGAATCCACTAAAAAATGGTTTTTAGAGTTACCCCCTTATCGTAGAAGACCTCGCCACCGTAGTTAGCTTCAATAGCCCTGAAGTCATGCAACCACCGCCGATGCAATAGATCTAAATCACAAAAGCGGAAGTTTAAAGAATTTACAGTTCTTTTGCATTAGCGGGGGAGGCAAGTTTTTTAGAATCCGATTTTTCAAATATAAATAGTGGTGGTGTTACAAACCTATTGTTTGATAGTCTTAAACGGGAGAACCTTACACATTTTGATCAAAAATATCAAAAAAGATTGAATCTTCCACAAAAATGGCTACATTTTATAAAATTTCGACTTTTTAAACATTTTTTAAAAGTATTTGATAGTTTTTCAAGTCGAAATATGGTTATACGTTACCAAAAATACCATTAAAACGCACCGATGATTTTGTGATGTAACCAAGTGGTAGTTTGGCGTAAGATATTGAGGCTGTTCGGATGGAGGGCAGGTTGCTGGTGGAAGTGGCCAACCCAAAAGAGTGTTCTGAATGATCAGAATCGCACTCTTCTGCCAGAAATCGTAGCGCCCTCGGTGGCGTCGTCGAAGGCAAGAAGAGCGTGAAGATGGAAAAAAAGTGGTTGAGGGAATAGCCAACTGGCGCCGAGAGCTGGAATTGTCTAGTTTGGTACTGGACTGTTAGTAGGGGAGATATTTTTCCAGTAATCTTCTACGGTTTTATAGCAAAATCTAAAGGGGGGGGGGGCGTTTTATTTTTTAATACCGTTGTTTGGGGGGCCGTTAAAAGCTATTAAAAAAATTATTTAAAATATATTTAAATAAATAATTATAAATTTATTAAATTAAAAAATAAAAAAAAATTAAATAAAAAAAAAAATATAAAAAAAAAAAAAAAAATTTTCTCAAAAATATATAATATTTATTTACAACAAAAATAAAAAAAAAATAATTTACAAAAAAAAAAAAAAAAAATAAAAAAAAAATAATATAATAAAAAAAACACCTAAAAAAAAAAAAAAAACAATTTAAAATAATAAAAAAAAAAAAAAAAAAAAAAAAAAAATATAAAAAAAAATAAAAAAATAAAAAAAAAATAAATATAAAAAAAAATAAAAAAAACCAAATAAAAAACAAAAACTAAAAAAATAAAAAAAAAAAAAAAAAATAATATTAAAAAAAAAAAAAAAAAAAAACACCCAAAACACACCCCAACCCCAAAAAAAAAAAAAAAAAATTTTCCTTAATAAAACCAACCCGGCTTCTAAATAACAACCCATTTTTATAATTTAAAAATATAAAAATTTATATTTTTTTAAATCGATACCAGATTTATTTTTTTTATAAAAATATAAAAAGAAATTTAATTATTAATATTTTTTTAAACCATTAAAATATATATTTAAAAAAATAAAAAAAATTACTCAATATTAAATTTAATAAATGGAAAAAAAATTATAGTTTAATTATACAATAAAACTAAAAAAAAAAAAAAAAATTATTTTTATAATTTTAAAATTATATAAAAATTATATAATAAAAAAATTTATATTATTATTTTAAATAATAAAAAAAATTACCCCAAAAAAAAATCAACACACATATACACAAAATTATTTCCCCACCACACATTTAAAAAAAATTAACACAAAAAACAAACCCAAAATTAAAATAAAAAAATAAAAACCCCAAAAAACAACCACCATCTTTTTTAGAGATTTAAAAAAAAAATAAAAAAAATTTTAAAAAACTAATTTGAGGGCTTTTTTGAGGTCGCGCGGCAACCATTTTTATAATATTTTACCCAGTTTTAGATATAAAAAGCTCGTAAAAAAAACTTATAAAAACCTTGGAAATTGTTGACTTTTTGCTCAAAAATGTATGAAAAATTGTTCAACAACGTTTAAAATGGTTTTTTTAACTTTCCAGAAGAAATGAACTTTGAAACTACGAAAAACATGATCAAAATACACGATTTATTATAAACGGAAAAATAAAAACTGGGCCCCTCCCCGCTAACTCCAGTACCCCTAGTTTTATCAATTCCTATTCAACAAAATTAAATTTATGGCAAAGAAAAGCTTTAGAAACTATTCACCTTCACTGTCCAATCAAAAGCAACGATGGTCTTTGTCAGGCCGCTATCCAGCGTGGGCATCAACTAAAAAACGACCTTATACGCCTCCAGTTTTATCTCAATAAAATGCCAACAACTTCCGATATCTGAATGTAACAATAGCCACAACCATTTATCATCTGGGGCACCAGGTAAACCAAGAAAGAGAATAAAGAAGAAAAAACACGTCTCGGACGTCGGAACAATATAGAAAAAACACAACAAATACCCCGGTGAAATGACCAGAAAGAGGTTTTAGGGGTACTGGGTTGTTAGCAGGGGGACTAATTTTTCCCAGTAATCCTGTCCGGTCCTATACCAAAATATAAACGATTTCTATAGCATTTTACACAGTTTTTTGATATAAAAAGCTCATAAAAACCCTATAAAAATTTTCGAATTATTACTTTTTCTCCAAAATTTATGAAAATGATCAAAAACCCAAAATTTTACGATTGTCGAATGTCTAAAATATTTTCTGTAAGTTTCTAGCCATCAATTTATGATGAACAAGTCGGTAGCGACGGAAAAACCAAGGTTTCCAGCCGTTCCCCCCTGCTAACAGTCCAGTACCAGGTTTTAGCTAGGGTCACAGCGTTTTTTGGGTACAAGGCACATTAATAATTTGGGTTTAAGGCATACCGTGAAGGCTAAAAAAGCGGTTAGAGAGAGAGAGAGAGAGAGAGAGAGAGAGAGAGAGAGAAACGCGCTGGACAAACGCGCTGGCGACAAGAACCCAGGGGCCGTATATCAACCACGAGATAAGGCACTGGTCATTTGGCCCGTGAACTACCGGATTCCCGCTTCGATGTGGGGGGAGGAGGCGCTAAAATAAGAGCAGATGTGTGTCAGTGGCAAACTACAACCGATCGGAGGGGATATTGGGATAAAAACGAGCAATGATTATGCGGTAACTTTTGGCATGAGCCGGAACAAAAAAATGGGGGGAGGGGGGCATAATTCTCTAGACGTATTTCCTGGAAAGCCGGCAAGTAGAAGGGAATCTATCACAGATGAAGCGAATAACAATAAAATTTGTCTGCTTAAAAATCTAAAAATTCAAATCTCTGCCCGGAGCTTTGAGCTGAACACCTCTTCCGCGTCGTCGGAATCGGAATCCGACGAGCCGAGCATCCGGACGCGGTCGCTGCCCGCGCGGTAGTGCGGCAGTTTGGTGTATCTAAAAAATTATTTTAGGTTCTTTCGCATTAACGGGGGGGGGGGGCGGAAACAAAATTTTTTACGTCTAGAAATGCCGAATAACTTAGTAGAAAGTATTTTAATAATGTTTAGTAAAATAAGGCTGGATTTCAACTAGAAAAAACCATCTAAAAACTCAAAAATTGTTCAAAAAGTCGAAATTTTGGTCAAAACGGACATCTCTGGCCGAAAAATCCATAATTTGTCTCTTTTGAATAAAATTGTTTAAAGTTTTTACGCTTAGGACTAGTAAAAAGAGCTTAGAAACAGTACCGAAATTTAAATTTTAAAAATTCGTTCCTAGGAAAAAATTTTGCCCCGATAATAGAAAATAATCGATTTTTTTGAAAAGAAAGAAAGTCGTACTCGATTGAGCTGGTCGTCTCCTCGCGGAAACACCAGAGGAAGGCGGTGCCGACGAGAACGATGATGACCACGATTATTATCACCCAGATGAAGGACCTGAAAAAAAGGTATGTTTAAAAAGGGATGAAAGCCCACCAGAAAAGCGATCCCGATGATCCAGCACGGCGAATCGGGCCTTTCAGCGTGCAATCTTCTAAAAAGGGAGAATTAGTTGTTCTGGACTGTTATCGGGGGGTTGACTAAAGCCCCTAATAAAATACAAATACTTTTATAGCTTTTTACGCAGTTTTTAAGTCTAGAAAGTTCATAAAAGTTATTAAAATGTTCCATTTTTACATTTTAATACATATGAAAATAGTCAAAAATATTCTGGATGACTTTTAGTAATCAAAACCTGCTAAAAGAAGACTGTTAAAAAAACTCACTGTAAACCTCACACTGTAAAAACGCTAAAATTTATCAAAATTGTCAAAATCTCCATAGTTTCGATAATTTTAGGCTTTTAGGAACGCTAAATAGCTTTCCGCCGGCATTTATGCTTAAAATTCGATAAACCAACCACAATGATGGGTATCCGGGCGCTGACCAGTCAGACAGCACGGACGACAGTAGCCGACGCTCTGATTGCCGTACCCCTCGGCGCAGGTGTCGCAGAAGAGCGGGCCGGCGCCGTGGCATGTCTTGCACGCTTCATCGCAAAGTGTGCACTTGTTTTGAAGGGCCAAGTAGAATCTAAAACAACATCCTTTTCGGGCCGTTTTTAACGCTTACCCCGGACCGCACATATTTTCCTTGAGCACACACCGCGCTTGGATCAGGTTGGTTTGATCTGAAACGGAAATTAAATTCTGTTTCTGAACATAAAATGGTTATCTTGGACGGGGGATGATGGGGGGAAGATGAAACGGATGGATGAAACGGATAGACCCAGAAACAAAGTTTTGCTCGGTTCTTTCGCATTATCGGGGGGGGGGGCAACTTTTTCTAAGGATCTAATTTTTGAAAAAGAAATAGAGGAAGCGTTTCTAAACAGTTTTTTTTTACTATTCCTAGACGTAAAAAATTACAAACTTTTATGAAAAAATCCAAAAATACACTGATTTTTCGACCAAAATGGCCGATTTTTGACCAAAATTTTGACTTTTTAAAATCCTGTTAAACGTTCTTAGATAGTTTCTCTAGTGAACTATAGTTTTATTCCACTAAAGACATCAATAAAGTAGTTCCCATTTACTTACTAGGCATTTCCAGCCTTGTATAGCCCCCCGATAATGCGCAAGAACCGTTTTTCTATTGGGGTTAGTTCTCGTGCAACGTACCAGCCACCGACGACACCGTGGTCATGTTTTCGTCTAAAGGACGGTACAATGATACCAGATACCACAAAAGCACATGGAAATTAACGTAGAGTTGATCGGCTTGATGGGCGCGACTTTTCGTGGCGAGCTAACGATCGTGCAAAGCGCTTTTTTCAGGCAAATAATACTTTACAACAGCTATGTGAATGAATAAACCGCAAACAACCGCATTTACGATACGCCAAAGTGCATAACATTTATATAGAACTTGAGGTCGCTTAGTATTCCCGGGTGATCCAAATTTTTCCTGAGGGTCCAATTTTGTGATATAATTATTCCTAAACCATTTTTTAATGTTAATAAACACAAAAACCTCACAAAGTGCACTAAAATGCCAAAATATCGGGTTTTCGACCAAAATTTAAATTTTTTAAGCAGTTTTCAAAGTTTTCTAAGCAGATTATTCTCTTGAAAATAGCTACTATTTGCTAAAAAGGCTATTCAAATACTTGTCATGATGTCGGAAGTGTTTCTAAACCATTTTTAATATTTAAACATACGTAAACTTTACAAAAAAATGCATTAAAATGCCAAAACTTCGGTGTTTCGAACGAAATTTAAACTTTTCAAAATCGGATTCGACTCCCGTATAGCTGGATTCGGCTAAAAAGACGGTTAAAAATGTTTGCTATGACGTTACTAAACAAAGCTCAACTTATAGGTATAAATTCGGATCTCCCGGAAATACTAAAGAGCCAAGCTTTAAGCTAAACTTACAATCTGCGATCAGCCCCATCGGACACGACTCGACGCAAGTGCCGTGGTCAAAGTGCCCGTAGTGGTCGACGTCGATGAGCAGCTGCGCGCCCGGGCAAGTCTCGCAAACCTAATTCCAAGGTTTACATGGAATGTTAGCGCTACTTTTTCATACCTCCGAGGCGCTGCACGTTTTACAGTGGACCGAGCAGGTACGGCAGTTGGTCCCATCGAGGTAGTAGCCGTCATCACAGTGCGTCACGCACCTAAAGCACGATTTTGGCCCGAAAATGGCAACGAAGGACCCCCAGATAAAAACAAAACATAAAAAGCAAGGAGATATATGATATTTCGGTTGTTTCGCATTATCGGGAGGACCAAACTGTGCTGTATAAGTCATTTTGAATTATACTATTTCTCAAAATTTTGAAATGACCAAAACCCAAAAATTTTACTATTTTCGAATGTCTAAAATATTTTGTAACTTTCCTAGCCATCAGCTTATGATGAACAACTCGGTATCAACGGAAAAACCAAGGTTTCCAGCCGTTCCCCCCTGTTAACAGTCCAGTACCAGGTTTTAGCTAGGGTCACAGCGTTTTTGGGCACAAGGCACATTAAAATTTGGGTTTAAGGCATACAGTGAAGGCTAAAAAAGCGGTTAGAAAGAGAGAGAGAGAGAGAGAGAGAGAGAGAGAGAGGGAGAGAGAGAGAGAGAGAGAGAAACGCGCTGGACAAACGCGCTGGCGACAAGAACCCAGGGGCCGTATATCAACCACGAGATAAGGCACTGGTCATTTGGCCCGTGAACTACTGGATTCCCGCTTCTGATGTGGGGGAGAGGCGCGCAAAATAAGAGCAGATGTGTGTCAGTGGCAAACTACAACCGATCGGAGGATATTGGGATAAAATCGAGGAATGATTATGCGGTAACTTTTGGCATGAGCCGGAACAAAAATGGGGGGTCTCATAATTCTCTAGACAAATTTCATGGAAAGCCGGCAAGTAGCAGGGAATCTATCACAGATGGAGCGAATAACAATAAAATTTGTCTGCTTAAAAATCCCCTAAAAATTCAAATCTCTGTCCGGAGCTTTGAGCTGAACACCTCTTCCGCGTCGTCGGAATCGGAATCCGACGAGCCGAGCATCCGGACGCGGTCGCTGCCCGCGCGGTAGTGCGGCAGTTTGGTGTATCTAAAAATTTATTTTAGGTTCTTTTCGCATTAACGGGGGGTGGAGGGCGGAAACAAAATTTTTTTGTATACGTCTAGAAATGCCGAATAACTTACTAGGACTTATTTTAATAATGTTTTAGTACAATAAAGCTATATTTCAACTAGAAAACTATCTAAAGCTTTCAAAAATTGTTCAAAAAGTCAGGTTCTGGTCAAAAACTACCATCTTTGGTCGAAAAATCCATTTTTTTGTTGTATCTTTTTAATAAAGTTTTTGAAAGCCTTTACGCTGACGACCATTTGAAAACAGTTTAGAATTAGTTCCGCTATTTATATTTTCAAATTGGATCCTTAAGAAAAAGTTGCCCCCCCCGAAAATGTGAAAGGACCGATTTTTTAAAAAAGAAAGTCGTACTCGATTGAGCTGGTCGTCTCCTCGCGGAAACACCAGAGGAAGGCGGTGCCGACGAGAACGATGATGACCACGATTATTATCACCCAGATGAAGGACCTGAAAAAGGGATAATTAAAAAGGGAGGAAAAGCCCACCAGAAAAGTGATCCCGATGATCCAGCACGGCGAATCGGGCCTTTCAGCGTGCAGTCTTCTAAAAACGGACAATTAGTTGTTCTTGACTGTTATCGGGGGGGGGGATTAAATTTGATTAGAGCCCCTAATAAAATACAAATACTTTTATAGCTTTTTACGCAGTTTCTAAGTCTAGAAAGTTCATAAAAGTTATTAAAATGATCCATTTTTACATTTTAATACATATGAAAATAGTAAAAAATATTCTGGATGACTTTTTAGTAATCAAAACCTGCTAAAAGAAGACTGTACTCACACACTGTAAAACGCTAAAATTTATGAAAATCGTCAAAAACTCCATATTTTCGAAATTTTTAGGCTTTTAGGAACGCTAAACAGCTTACCCGCTAATGTTTATGCCGGTTATTTTTGCTTAAAATTCGATAAACCAACCACAATGATGGGTATCCGGGCGCTGACCAGTCAGACAGCACGGACGACAGTAGCCGACGCTCTGATTGCCGTACCCCTCGGCGCAGGTGTCGCAGAAGAGCGGGCCGGCGCCGTGGCATGTCTTGCACGCTTCATCGCAAAGTGTGCACTTGTTTTGAAGGGCCAGGTAAAATCTAAAACAAATTACTATTGGGCCGTTTTTAACGCTTACCCCGGACCGCACATATTTTCCTTGAGCACACACCGCGCCTGGATCAGGTTGGTTTGATCTGAAACGGAAATTTAATTCTGGTTCTGAAACTAAAATGGTTATCTTGGACGGGGGATGATGGGGGAAGATGAAACGGATGGATGAAACGGATAGGGAGACCCAGAACAAGTTTTGCTCGGTTCTTTCGCATTATCGGGGGAGGGGCAACTTTTTCTAAGGATCTAATTTTTGAAAAATAAATAGAGGAAGCGTTTCTAAACTGTTTTTTTTTTACTATTCATAGACGCAAAAAATTACAAATTTCTATGAAAAAAAAACCAAAAATATACCGATTTTTCGACCAAAATGGCCGATTTTTGACCGACTTTTTAAAACTCTTTTTAAACTTTCTTAGATAGTTTCTCTAGTGAATTATAGTTTTATTCCACTAAAGACATCAATAAAGTAGTTCCTGTTAATTTACTACGCATCTCCAGCCTTGTATAGCCCCTCCCCCCGATAATTCCTAAGAACCGTTTTTCTATTGGGGTTAGTTCTCGTGCAACGTACCAGCCACCGACGACACCGTGGTCATGTTTTCGTCTAAAGGACGGTACAATGATACCAGATACCACAAAAGCACATGGAAATTAACGTAGAGTTGATCGGCTTGATGGGCGCGGCTTTTCGTGGCGAGCTAACGATCGTGCAAAGCGCTTTTTTCACGCAAATAATACTTTACAACAGCTATGTGAATGAATAAACCGCAACCAACCGCATTTACGATACGCCAAAGTGGATAACATTTATATAGAACTTGAGGTCGCTTAGTATTCCCGGGTGATCCAAATTTTTCCTGAGGGTCCAATTTTGTGATATTATTATTCCTAAACCATTTTTAATGTTAATAAACAGAAAAACCTCACAAAGTGCACTAAAATGCCAAAATATCGGGTTTTCGACCAAATTTAAATTTTTTTAAGCAGTTTTCAAAGTTTTCTAAGCAGATTATCCGCTTGAAAATAGCTATTATTTGCTAAAAACGCTATTAAATACTTGTCATTATATTCGAAGTGTTTCTAAACCTTTTTAATATTCATACATACCTAAACTTTACAAAAAAATGCACTAAAATGCCAAAATTTCGGTGTTTCGAACGAAATATAAACTTTTCATAGTAGGATCCGACTCCCGTATAGCTGGATTCTGCTAAAAAGACTGTTAAAAATGCTTGCTATGACGTTATTATGCAAAACTCAACTTATAGGCGTAAATTCGGATCTCCTGGAAATACTAGAGCCAAGCTTTACTTTAAACTTACAATCTGCGATCAGCCCCATCGGACACGACTCGACGCAAGTGCCGTGGTCAAAGTGCCCGTAGTGGTCGACGTCGATGAGCAGCTGCGCGCCCGGGCAAGTCTCGCAAACCTAATTCAAACGTTTACATCGCATTTTAGCGCTAATTTTTCATACCTCCGAGGCGCTGCACGTTTTACAGTGGACCGAGCAGGTTCGGCAGTTGGTCCCATCGAGGTAGTAGCCGTCATCACAGTGCGTCACGCACCTAAAGCACGATTTTGGCCCGAAAATGGCGACGAAGGACCCGCAGATCAAAACAAAACATAAAAAGCAAGGAGAAATATGATATTTCGGTTCTTTCCCATTATCGGAGGGACCAAACTTTGCTGTATAAGTCTAGAAATGGCTAGCTTCATCGGAAGTAATTTAATCATGTTTTTAGTAAAATAAAACTATATTTCAACTAAAAAAACCGGATAAAAACTTTTAAAAGTCGAAGTTTTGGTCAAAAACCGATCATTTTTGGTGGAAAATCTATATTTTTGATATTTGCTATCAACAATTTGTAATGTTTTACGCTTAGCTATAGTAAAGTTCATATTTAAAAATTAGCTCCTAAGAAAAAAGTTCCTCGCCTCGATAATGCGAAAGAACCGATTGTTCCCGAGGAAAGTGAAGCACCCGTATACAGAAAAAGTAACGTAAGCTCGTCTCACTTGAACCCGCTCTTTAGTGGTGCGTTGCTGTAAGGGTATAACGGAGGCTAAAAGAGCGCTTACTTGAAACCGGCACGGTTGCGGAGCGTTTGGGTGTAGTGTCGGCAGGAGAAGCAGGAAGAGGCGCTGCGTGGTTCGGTGCATCTAAATAAAAGGGGAGTGCTCGTGATAATGATACTTTTAATCGAAAAATTAATAGCTAAAGCCTAAAATCTCTCTAAACTTGATTTGCTTACCCAGCCGCACATTCCTCGTGGCAATCGCCGGCCGATTGGAGGTTGCTGTTTTGCAGATCGCTCGAAGATTCATCTGTCTAAACCATAAAAATAAAAAGAAGATCGTAAAAGAAGACCAAATGACAGAAAATAATGTTTTTTTCCAGCCAGATGCCGTATTTTTATGGCACGGGGCTGTTAGTAGGGGGAATTTCCAGCAGGGCAAAAACTAATTTTTAATTTGAAGCCCTACGGGCGTATAACAAAATACGCCATTTTTATGGCGATTTCCCGTTTTTAGACCTTAAAAACTCGTAAAAAAACGGAACAATTGCCAAATAGGCCAATGGTTTCGAATTTGCAAAAATGCTTAAAATATTTTTGTATTTTTGTAGCGAGCAAAAACTACGAAAAACTTTATTAAAATACACTGCTTTTCATATAAACAGATTTATGCGGAGGAAAAACAAAAATTAGTTCCCCCTGCTAACAGTAAAGTACCATTTTTAACTAAGAACAATAAGCATAACAAAGATTTTTAGATATTCTTAGTGCTATCCTACCTTCGTCTCAACTCCCTGCAGTATCCCAGATAGATAGATTATTAACAGGAATAGCTTTGTCAACATTTCCAATTTCGCGCCAAATTTCAAGAATATGCGGGCGGCACTTTTTTATGTAGTTGCTATCAGCATTATCTCTGTGGGCCAACTGGAGACGCTCTCCACATCAAAAGCACCCCGTGGTTTTATTTGCTTTCAGAGGCTACTCAAGTTGGTCTTGCGCTGGGGACAAAACATAGTAGATGATTCTCGTAAAGATAACTGTCGATACTTGATGTTCTTTTATATCTATAAATCGTCTCCAAATCAAGAAAAGCCCTCGAAAAACGGTTTTCTATGTTTTCAGGCTTCTAATTGCTCTGTATCTCAAATAGTTCTCGCGCTAAGGTCCAAAAACAGTAGATAATTCTGCCACAGGCTTTCATAAAGGCCATACTTCTTTAGCATTTGCTCAAGTTTTTACTAAGCCTTACAATCGTCGATTTCTTGTCAAAATAGTGTACAAAAAATAAAAACAAGCCAAAACACTAGTCCAGGTTTTCCGATATTTTCCGGTTGTCTGTATCGTGTTGTGTACTTTAATACTGTGGTATGTCGTATACCTATCGTGCATTTTCAAGGCTTCATCCCATTTTGGTGCAGGGCTTCCCCATTCGCGATATTTCCGGTTGGGGGGCATCAATTTGGCGGGGTGGCGGCTCCCGTCGAGTACGATCGGGAAGACAAGCGATAGCCGCCCACTCGGTACTCCGAGGAGCGACACCCCGTTTATGAGTGCAAAATTGTACAAAATCGATTCGGGTTGGGGTTTGAGTTTGAATTTTCGATCGCCACCCCTACATTACCTATTAGCGCGAATGGGGGACCCGTAAACCAAGTCCAGGGGGGTATTTTGGGGGGTTTATTTAAGATGCGAAGTCATTTATTCGCCGTGAACTTGGGGAAAGGCACTGATAAACAATCTTGTGTGTTTTGGGGAATGAGGTCAATTGGGAATGATGGACTGTTCGTACTTTTTTAGATAGTAGCGAAATAGTAGGTATACATAGATGGTTATGAAAAACGTGCTCTTCCAAGTAGAAAACCCTCGAGATAGTAGGTGTTATCGATAGAGCACGTTTTTCATAACTATCTCTATATACCTAATATTTCAAGACTATCTAAAACTTACGAACCGTACGACATTCCCTAATTGACGTAATGAGCCGCGGAGATGGGGGGAAATGCCTGAAAATTTTTGGGGGGAAGGGGTCGAACCGCTGGCGCAGTTTTCTGGCGGGACAACTGGGGCAGTGTCGGACGACGAGAGCCGGCGCAGCCGCGAATCCTGTTAGAAGGCCAACGAAAACAGAAAAACGGAGCAAAAAGCTTTCCGAAAAAAACAAGCCTGGACACGGATATGACGGGGGGTTGTTGGACACTGGACTGAGCAACGGACTGCACATATAGAGAAAAATTAAACAAAAAAAAAGAACTATGCTATCACATGTCGTGGGACAGGGGAACCGTGGGCCGAGTGAATGCGCGAAACGGCAGAATAACAAGGATACGTTTTTAGTGTCCACCGAGTCTCGAAATAGGACCATGCCTATTTTGTGCGTAATTTTTCGCTGATTTAAACCTCGTTTTCAGAATCTGCGAAACGACCGAAATCTGAAAGTTATGACGGGTTTAAAGGCGGCGAAAACGGCGAAAGTAGACGATTTTGGGGATTTTTCAAACTTGAAAGCTTCGTAACTTTTGAAACCGGATCGTTTCGCAGGTTCTTGAAAAGCAAGTTTAGATCAGCAAAAATCGGCCCATTTCAAAATCCTCGGGACACTAAAAACCCGCTCCTTGTAAGAATGCCGTTCGCCTCGCGTTACCAATTTGTTGGAGTGTTGTTGGGGAGGGATCCCCCGACTAAACCCGAAACGTCTGGTACAAGCAAATTGAGAGATGGACGTAGTAATGGAGGAGAACTATGGCAGGGGGCACCCCGAACATTCGCCCAAAGACGTGATGGAAATAGGATTTCAGCCGCCCGTAGACGCCGTCTTCCGGCTGCTGCACCACGTAGCTGTTGTAGTTCTGGGGACGCCCCTGCTGAAGCGAGTGATGGTAAAGCGGAAGCTGCTAGGCTTTATGGGCGGGCAAGAGCAGCTTTTGGGTTTTTTAGTATTTCGGGGGGAGGAGGAGGACCGGAGAATAGCGCTCCTAAAGTCCAGGGTATGCCTAGCAACGTCATATCAAATATTTCAAGAGGGTAATCGCAAAATGGAGGGATATTTCCAGTAGCAAGAAAACTAAAAAATAGCTAGAAAACTCCTGAAAAACACTTGAAAATTTGCGAAAAATGGATTTTTAGCAATTCCTAATAAAATATTGTGCATTTTTGCGTGGCTAGGGTATTAAAATAGAGACTAGGAAACGCTTAAGTTATGTGGAACTCAGTAAAAAAGCCCACCTCCTCTTCGAAATCCTAAAGAACCGTTTTTGAATCAATGGACCTAATTTGGACGGTGCACATCACATCAAGGGAAACACTTGGGGCGTAGAAGAATTTTTCGGGTGCGGTAAGTTAGGCAATATAGGCGGGAAGACAGAATTTGGCAAGCTAGGAGAGCACACGTTGAGTACCCGGGAAATCGTTAGAATGGGCGGGGAGAAACGTCAAAACTTTCTGCCAACGTTGAGCGTGATTTTTCACGAAAATTGCGGTTTTGGCGCTTCACATGAACGATTAGTCTAAAATATCAGGGGATTCTTTGGGGGGGGGGAGGGGTTTTTATCAAGGCAAGGAAGACGAGGCGCGCCGGCACGCGATCCCGGCGGCGACGGCGATGATGACCAACACGAGCACTTGGCAAAACCATCAACACAACGGGCAGGGAAATCTGGAGGGAGGTAATGTGTGTGTGCGTGGGACAAACGGAAATGTTAACGACAAGTGCGAGATGCACCACAAGCGCGCCAGACACCGCCACCCGTACGCCACAGAACGGTTCCGGAAATGGGAGGGGAATTTACTGAGCAAGGGGGGAGGGGAACGCTAAAAGAAGAAGCGTTGAGCAGGGGGATAAACTGGTAAAAATCCCCTCCGGCCCGAACTTTTGTAGATCGCTCCCCGTTGCGCTACGAGGCCGTAAAGTATACGAAAATACTCGCCGAGCAAGACGAACATTTTGATAATACGTCACAACCTTGCATGCCAATGGGCAGCCGAGATACGAAAGTTGGAGCTCACCTGGGGGATCTGCAGCCTTAACCTGGGAGATACCAAGGACAAGCACCAATAATCATGATCACTTCCCAGCTAACACCAGTACCGCAAAAAAACAACATTTGGCCATAGCGGTTAATTTTTGGGAATTAAACCCGAGAAAATCCAAGGAATTTAGGGCCCAAAAGTGAAGTGTTTCAGAAAAATGGAACCCAAGAAAATAGGATTTACATGCGACGGAAGCGCCTTTTGAACGGGGCCCAGGCGGACCGGGCTGAGGGGTGATCCAGATCCCCATTGTTGCCGGGAGGCGTCGAACCACCACTGGCCCATCTGCGGGAACCTGGCGGGTTGCATATGGCGCGGGCCGGGCGATCAGCCGCTGCGGCTGTTGGGGGATGATTCGGTTTCGGGCCGGGGACACCATTCCCTGCTGGCGCCCTCGGTTGGCCAGATTGAACTGCCGCATGCGCGAGAAGGCCACCGGTCGGCCACGCTGAACCACCATTGTGCACCACATTCTTTGCCCCAAATTTTGTGACCACCACCCGGTTAGAATACACGGTTTTTTAGGATTTTCGGGAGGGGAACAACTTTTGTCGAGCCAAAGTTAAATTTTTTTATAAATAGCGGATGTGTTTCTCATATTTGTTTTCTCAACCATTTCTAAGCATACAAACTTTACAAATTTTAATGAAAAATTCAATTTTAAATCGAAAAATTGATGTTTTCGAGCCAAATAGACAAACTTTTTAAAAGGCTTGTTTGAAAGTTTTCTACTTTAAATCAAGCCAAAACGTATTAAAACAATGTAAAACACTATATTTGATTACTGGCGACGGGGCCTCCAGAAAAAAAGTTGATCTTCTTCCCCGGAAATCCTAAAGAACCGAATACACGCTTAACACCACCACCACCACAAGCACGCAAATTAGAGCTTTATTTGAGTTAATAGAGAGATATCACAGAAGCGGAATATAAGGGCTGACAGGTTATCACTGCACAATAAAGGGGCCATGCTGAAAGGAGGGGACGGGGAGGGGAAAATGGCAAGAATGACTAGTAATGTGAGTACACAAGCGGGCCAGCGTTGCCCCCATCAGATTCTAGCGACATCCAATTTCCAGATAGGACCGGGGACAAGCTTGACCAAAAAAAGGACACAGCCAAAGCATAGCCGGGGTTGGGGGATGATACAAAAACGCGGGGAAAAATCAGGTGCCGTAATAATCATCATATCATTTTCGGAAACGGGCACTCGATAAAGGTATTACTTGCTATTTTAGCACGTTAAAAGGTGGCGATCGAATTCAAAACACTCCCCCTCGTAACCAATTTTCAAACCGCCGACGCGTGCCAACCCCAAAAAATCGAATTCGCCTTGCTAGTAGAATAAATATCGTAGGGTCGCGAGGGCGAAGAAAATTCCCGGGAATTCGGGTTGCCAGTTGATTGGGCCGGCGGCTCGGCCCGAATGGACTCGCCCAGCCGCACTGGTTGGCAAACTTGCATGAACGGTCGATCCTAAGCGGCTTGACTAAAGGGACTAGGGTAGTCAGCGAGGGCAATTTGGGTTTTAGCAAGAAGCTGACATGGCTCTTTTGCATTATCGGGGGCGACCCTTTTTCGGATAAGTCTAGAAAATGCCTAATATGTGGATGACGAGCGTTTTAATCGTGTTTTTAAAGGAATTATAACTATATTTCAAATAGAAAACCTATCTGAAGATACCTGAAAATGCTGAAAAAGCCGAAATTTTTGGTAGAAAATCGGTCATTTTTGCGGAAAAATCGTCGTTTTTAACATCTGTTAAAGAAATTTGTACTTTTACGTTTAAGACAAAGTAAAAACCAGTTCCACTATTTATGTTTGAAAACTACTATCCTAAGAGAAAAGTTGGTTCCCCCGATAATGCGAAAGAACCGGAAACACCAACGAATGAATCAACGAATTTTCCTAGCCCCTTTCGGAAAAGCTAAACGTGTACTGGGTGACGCGGATACTCATACGAACGGGCCTGAAATTAACTACAAAAGCGACGCAACTAAAGGAGCTGTTGTTGGGCGGCGCGATAAAACTATGGTGCATCGCTGGGAAACCGCTGAGACGCGGAGAGGTAAGCACGAACCTGCGACGTCAGCTACTGTACCACCCTGCCAATTGGAGGCGAGGGGAGACGGTGGTGGGACGGGGTCACGGGTCCGGGCGGGTTCAACGGTTCCAGGACAGCAACAACGACCAGTCGTGGAAAGTGCCTAACCGATTTTATACCATCTAAAAGCCAAACGCACCTCCAAGATTTGGATCGTCGGGACTCGACCATCAACACCGAAACTCCGCGCGGGTCCTCTCCCCACTGTTGCACCGAAAGGAAGGGCCATTTGTGGAAGCCGTTGACGTTGAAGTCTTGCGGGCGGGGCAGCAGACAGAACGAGTGCCGGCTGGCGAGAATAGGTCAATCCCAGGTCACCGCGCTTCGTAGCGAACCGTTGCGTGGACCTGAAGAGGGTTACTGTAGCTGTGAATAGCATACCTGGACATGCTCTAGGTATAAACGGGCGTGCCAGATTCGCATCCATTCACTTCAGCTTTGGTCTATTTGGAAACGGCCGGTGATGGGTCGCGGGCTAAAAAGTGAATAAATGGGCATGAAGGAGAGAGAACCGTGTTTTAGCTGATATTATCGCTTTTCCACTTGGGAACAAACGCAACCTTTCAGTAAAATTGCTGAACCATCACGGTTTTAAAAAAATTTGCTCTCAAACTTTTTCGTGAAACCGTTATCGTTCAGCAATTTTTGAAAGTTCGGACTTGTTCAGAATTCGAAGCTCTATCGAATGAGCCAAGTCACAGTGAAAAGCTCCAAACCAATTTTTGGTGAACACTCACTTCGGTGCGGCCAATTTCTGAAATTATATGGTGCAGATGTGTTGCTCGGGCACGGCTCTCCAGACCTTGGCAATCTTGACCAGAGCTCCACCATCCATCAGCCCGTAGCCGAACCTGGAAAGTAACCTAGAAACCGCAAGAGATCCGACTTTACTTGCGTTGCTCTGGCGTGGCGACTGACACCGTTGAATGACCAGCCCGCGGTGTTGAGGAGTGGCTTCGGGTTGGCGGTTGGGAGGACGATATGCTGCATATCGCGCCAGGTAAGTTGGGGGCTAAAATTATAACATTTGAATGCGAGTGGCGTGCTCACTTTGTTTCCAACGCCAAGGCGATGATGCCAAAGGGGAGCTGGGCGGATGCCGAGAGGTACCGGTGTGCATTTGGTACAACCGGTCGGTACGTCAACAGTGACCCGTAAAACGGAAAAAGATTGGGGGAAAAAACGCCACTGGTTTTTCCCAAAATTAGACCGGAAAAGTACTTTAAACTAATTGTTTTGAACGTCCGAATATCGAAAATGTCAATTGCTATTTTTTATGATTTATTGCTTTTACCATTTGTCCCAGAAACCAGGTTTTCAAAAATTTGTAGAGCAATCAAAAAAACTAACGATAGCCGGCTGGTTGATGTTGGCCGACGAGTAGGTGGTGGCGATCGATGACGGGCATTCCTTCAGATACCTAGATAACGTTGAGTGAAACATTGTAAAAATTAACAAAACCACAAGCCGATGGTTGTCAAACGTGGCTGACGAAATGGAGAGAGGGTGTAGACGGACGTCGTGTACCCATCAGCCGAGCAGGAATCTTGTCTCGAGCCGCCGTTGCCGCTGGCCCAAACGAAGATATTGCCCTTGCCGCCGCGACCGCTCTTGATTCCGCGGTAGAAGGCTTCACGGGCCAATGGTCCAGGGCCGCCGAAAAGTTTTGCGGTCATCCTCAGGTCTGCAAAAGGGAGAATAATTTATTCAGACAATAATGAAGAAAAATTCGAGTCGGTTTTTAGGTGTTTCGGAGTTTGACGAAATAGCTAATTCGACAACGATTCAAATGAGGGCCAAAAATGGCAGGAATCGGCCTCTTTCAGACGAACTTTTCCGGCCATTCTAATGGTTCAGTTTTTTTTTGAAAACTGGAACTCGTTTAGAATCGAAATGCTTATCAAATCAGCTCTTTCCAAAGAAAAAACCCGGAAAACTCCAATATCAACGAAACACTCGTTTTTCAAAGCAAAACTCACCCCCAACTGGCCGAGTAGATATCGATATGCTGCTGGTTCAGCGCCAATGAAGCGGCTTCCACCAGTCCGACACTAAGCAACTTTAAACGCTTTAAAAAAACCTTACCTGCTCCGTCCAACATTCTCACGCCTCCAATCTCCGACTTGAAGGCGACATTGGACTCCGCATTGGTTGTTTCCGGCAATTGCGGCTACCTCTCCGGCGCAACGAGTACCGTGCCTGAAAGGTTCGGATAAATATAGATTATATTATGAGATTATAGAAGCAATATCCAGAATCGGCGCGCAATTCTACAGCGATTTCAGCACAACCTGGTGCACGCAACCACCCACCCATTATACCAAGATACATGATAACTGCGTGGTAGTTAACGTAGCAAAACGAAAATGACGATAAGGCTACTTGTTATCGCCGTTTTTGCGGGGTCGGGCCCGTCGTCGTGGTCGTTGATGTCGGTGGAGGCGAGCGGGTCGTAATTTGCGGCCAGATCCGGGTGATCACGTTGGATACCTAAACGAAGGTGACGATAACTGGATAAACCGAACCGTCATCAAGAATCGATACCGGACACATATACGACCGGCGTAGCCCATCAGCCAAGCTCACGCACGTTCATATCGAACCCGCCGACAGCACCGCCAATCTAAAACCAGTTTTGAGTTTAAGAAGGAGAACACTAACCAGATACCACTGGTCTCTATACAACGGATCGGCCCAGGGTAACCGCGGGATCTCGCCGGAAGAGGATTGTCTCCGGACGACATTCTGGAAGCTTTGCCGGGCTGTCCGAGAAAGTCGTGCAGATCTCTGAAAGGCAATGGTTGAAAAAGACGCTTTGGATGTCATGCTTTGTAAAAATTTATCAAAAATATTCATAATTCATCATTAACCTCTCGAACGTTATCCTGGTATACATAATCGCGTTTGGAGCGCCGCTTGGGTCGTTGTTCTTCTGCCTGAAAATCGACGATTTTATTGAGAAGTGACCTGTAGAGTTAAAAATCATAAAAGTAACTGACCCATTCGACAGCAGGATGTTCGCCGAGTTGTGCGACGATGGCCCTCTTGCGGCGCCGAGATCGGACAGAGTCGTCGTGGTAGAGGAAATAGTGGTTGTCGAGGAAGGGTTCTCCCTAAATTAAAGAATTCAGCCACCCGGAAACGCGCGATACCTTCACGACCATCCCGTGTCGTTCCGCGATTTGCCTTGCCAGCGCGTCATCGCGTTTCACCAGTCGTATCACCGTGTGGGTGGCTTCTGCACAGGCTGGATCATCTGGGTCGGCGCAGGCCTGAAAAAAGCCAGAATGATCGGTTTTTTCGTTTTCGTTTTCCAAGCATTCTGTCACTTCTTGTTTTTGTCATTTGTGTTTTTCGCCAATTTTACTCAATCACTTATCAAAAACATTTTCCTGCATCATAGAAGCATTTGAAGTATACCAAAAGATGCGCCTTTTTTGGACCATAAGGTCTACTGATCGGTTTTACAAGCACATACAAGATCTCCGAGCAATATCGCAAATTATCACTCACAAAATCGAAGTCGCTAGCTGATATAGAACACCATATGGCCAATGGTAATATCCAAAGGCGCATTACACAGGCAGATTAGTGGTTTTACGGCAAGTTTGAAGAGTCCCTAAACTTTCGTTGAAAAAACTCCATCTACCGAGCTTTACCGGTATTAGTGCTAGTTTGGTCCTTCACAAACGCATTCCGTGGATCCGGGGCAAATACGCACGAGGGCAGCTCTCTGGAAATAAATAGAGATGAATGGATCGGGTAGTGAAGAAACCGCAAATCGGGAAGGAAGACGAGAACAGGCCAGATTGGAAGGATAAATTGAGGAAATTATCGCGCAGCAACAGTAATAAAAACCTAGAAATGATCCTGTAAACAAAGCCGAAGTGATTTAAAGGATGCTCTTGCCGGTTTAGCGGACCCACTTTGGTTTTCCACCGATCCTAGGGTAGTTTGAGGAGCTGAGCATGAAAAACAAGATTCCAAGTTGATTTTAGGCGGAAAGTCGAGCTCGGCGCGTCAAACTACCCTAGAATTGGTGCAAAAATCTAGGCGGAAAACCTTCGATCAAGGTGGGTCCGCCAAACCAAAATAGCGCTATCTAAACAAATCAGAATGGTCAGACTTAGAAAGATCAAGATTCTCAAAAATTTAGAGTTTTAAATTAATGAAGTCGAGCTCCAAGGCGTCCGGGGCGAGCCAAAATACATGGAGTGATGAATTGGGGGCAGAGACACCCAAATTGATGCCCGGCCAGTCAACAGGGGCTCCACCCCGGCAAAAGAAGAAAAGAATGCCCCGAAAATATCCTGGAATTGCAAATCCGAAAAAGGTTTGAAGGATGCGGAACACTTCATAGGACGTGTCGGGCGCTGGCGCGGAACACTCACGCGCACCAAATATCCCTCTTTCGGCGCGACAGCGTCCCCGAGGCCGGCGACTCGAGAATCTTCACTTGGACAAATCTACAAAAGAAACGGAATTCCCGGGTAGACAGCACTCGGGGGAGGAACTAATCATACATAGGCTGGGGAGTATCAACGTGTATTGAGGGCCTCGTTTTTCAGGTGATAAAATCGAATTTTGCGATGCGATTCGATAGAGTTTGAAATGAAGAAGCGCTGTCTTTCAAAAATTGTTAAATGAAAACGACATTCGAGAAAAAGTGTCTAAAAGTTTAAATTTTGTTATGCGCGGGCCAAAAATGGGCACAATCTTCGCGAAAATCAGCTTTGAAAGGGGCAATTTTGCCCATTCCTGAGGACCGCGGAACAAAATATAAACTTTGAGAACCTTTTTCTCGAAGCCGGTTATCGTTCAGCACCTTCTGAAAGTTGGTGCTCGCTCAAAATTCCGAGCTCTATCGAATGAGCTATAGGACCTAGAAAAAATCTTCTTGTGAGGAAATTATTGCCAAGCCATCATCAAAAAACGCCACATCAGCTGCCCGGGCAAAAACGGAGGGAGAGACGTTTTAGGAAAGTCGTCGCGATGGCGAGGGCCTCATCGATTTTCCGACTTTCGCAAATCGACCCCTGGGTGAGCAGAGACTGTTTGATTTCGCTGAGCGACGGTGGGGGAGGCCCGGGTGACAAAGGGCGGCATTTTCAGGGGGGCATTGTGTGGGTAATGGCCGTTTTGGCCCGTGGGATTCACCACACGCAAAATGGATGGGGCGACGGGATTGAGGGATGGTGTCCGCGAGATCAATGCATTCATTCTTTCACCACACGACCTCCTCACCCTCGCGGCCGGGAGCAAGGACCAGCACCGAGTATTCGCGAAAAATAAAAATGTTCGGAAAAAACGTGAAAATCGGCACTGAGCGCCATGAGCTGTGTGGGAGGAGGGTAGCGTTCGCTAACTAAAATACCTGTCGTGAAAATGTGCACTGGGCTGTTAGCGGGGGTATCTTTGGACCATCCCCATTTTCGACTCCCATACCAGCTTATACTGAATTTTACTCCTTTTTAGAGCGAAAGTTCAAGCACGCGCTAAGTGATTTCCTATTTACGTTTGCGTTTTTAGGCGCAAATGTAGCGCTTGCGCGAAGGTGAGATTGCAGTCTAGGGAAGTTCAAAAATCTCTGAAAATTTGAAAAAGAATTTAATTCTTGGGCAAAATTCTACAATTTTGAATTTTCTAAAAATTTGATACCTTGCACCAACTCTCAACAACTATAAAAACGCTAAAAGACACTGCAACGCTGGTAAAACTAGATAGGTAAAGATAGGAATCTGCCAGATCCACCGCCAGAGCCAGTTTTTCATCTCAAGACCTCCAAATAGCCTGCATATTCGGCGCAAAATAAAATACTTGTGAAAATGCGGAGGCCACCCGGGTTTTTCCAGAGGGCAGCAGAGTGGCGGCGTGCTGGAAGACGAGGACAAACAGAACAAAGGCCGAAACTGGGTGGCGGGGTGTGTTCGATACTGTGGCGTGTTGTGAGTGTGTGTGTGTTGTAGGGGTGTGTTTGACCAGGGCGGGAGCGGCCGCGGGGGGGTATTGCATGCGTGTGCGTGAAGCCGGAAATCTTGAAGCCGATCCTGGCTGCCAGAAGGCCATCTGTCGCGTTGCAGCAAAGGCAGCGGGGGCTTCCCAGGTGTTTGTTTTGTGTGGGCCAGCGGCCAAGCGTTTACCAGGGGTCCACCGAATTAGTCGGCAGAAAATCGATTTTTTTTTTTGGTATTTGCCGGACGTATTTCGGGCAGATAGGGAGAATTTGGCGAAGGGACCAGCTGAAACTTTGGCGTTTTACCGTAAGATTCGATAAACTTTTGTAAAAAAGGTATTTTAGCGTGCGAAACATGAAATTCGAAAACGCAGCTTTAAATCCGTGTTCAGCACAAAAAAACTGCGCTGACAATCTAGAAAAGTCATTTGAAGTTAGAAAGGTATCACTCTTAATACCAATTTCGTGTCTAATTCCCGGCGGGCCGATTGGGCACGTACCGATACAAATTACACCCGAAAAACGTGCGTACGGGCCCACTCGACGCAAAACCGACCCAAGTCAAAAATAGATGGTGGTGTTCAGGATGCCCAGGCACAATTTGTTTCACTAAAACACGAATTTCGGTTGGAAATAGTCGAAATATAAAGATTAATTCAAACGAAATTGCTAAAATACAATTGGCGAACCGCAGTATTTCAAGAAGCCGAAAAAACACACCAATTTATTACGGTCTTGCGGAATTTACGGCCGCACGGATGAAAAGATAGGCTAGAAAAAGAATTGTAGGCTATTCTCAGCCGAGTTATCTCTCGCTGTAAACACAGTCCCGACAATTGCATATAGCCTTTTCCGGGGATAGCACAAAAAAACTGCGCTGTAAAATCTAGAAAAGTAATTTCATAAAGAAAGGCATCCTTGTAAATTAGATAAACCAACAATTGTTTACTAGCTGGTTCGAAATAACTATGGAAACTATTTAGAAACGCAGTTTAAAGGAATGACAGTGGCGCCCGGGCTACAATACCGTAGACGAGACGCGGTCTGCCCAGCGAATCGAAAAAGGGCCGAGCTACAGCCGGGTGGCGCGCGGTAAATCTCGGTGACCAAAGGGATGAGGGGAGATCCTGAGGGGATTCTCCTTCCTCTACGGAAATGTAAAGGAGAGAGAGCGAGAGAGAGGGAGAGAGAGAGAGAGAGAGAGACGGAAAAAAGAAATCTCGGTGCTGCTGAAGAGGGGGCTTTGTACCTTTGACCAACTCTCCCGCACCTCTTCACCGTCGGTCCCTGTCGATAGGAGTGTGTAGGTCAGGGCTGAGACAATGCCCTCGGGAGCCGCGCCATTGTCCAATCTGATAGGCAAGAGAGGGGCCGTTGCCAAATGGAGATTCGACAGTTGTGGGGCCCAATCGAATTAGCCGTGCATGGTAGTGGAACGCTTTTTTGCGGTTGGCCGAGATAATCGGGTATCTGCGAATTACAAGGTGGATTCCGTTCATTTTCTTACAAATAATGTTTCCTATTTTACCTAAAAATTATCTGAAAATTCCAATTGAACTTTCTCCCTTTCTAATTTAGCTATTTCTAGGTAGGAAAAATAAATTCGAGAAAACAGAAAAACGGTTTTTCGGGAAATAAATTTTGGAAAAAACGTAGGTCTAAAAAGATGCCTCAAAAGGGCCGCGTAGAGAAGGAAGTTCGAAAATTCGAAAAACCAAGCTAGTAATATTTTAGAAAAATCGACATTTTCTTATTTTCGGCCAAAAATGGCTTTAGAAAAAGGATTTTTCTACCTAAGTCGGAATTTAGTAGAGTTTAATTTAGACACTTTGGAAACCGCTATAAAAATGGTTTAGAAGACTGGGAAAATTCACACCCCCGCTAACAGTCCAGTACCAAGATCATAAAAATGGTAGCGTTTGTCGTCGACGTTCTGATTAAAGGTATATTGGTTTCCTGGGGCGTATTATTGGGGATCAGCACCTCAACTCATCGACTGTCGATTCGGCACCCTTGACCTGGTCAAGACCATTGTGTCGAGTCTCATAATTTGGCCATAGCGATCTGAGCAGCACCGGGGAGTAATAAAGGAGGAAAATATAATTATTTGGGGCGTTGGGGGAATAATTACAGAGCTAAGAACAGCAGGAATTGAAATCCCCCATCGACTAGGTCTCGACAGCTACGCGGCAAGCCAAAAGACGCGTGAAAAGCCGCGGTGCTTTAGGATTATCGGGGGACAAACTTGGTTTCTTACGATCCAATTTTTAAAATATAAATAGCGGGTTATTCTAAACTGATTTTACTATTCCCAAACATAACAATTTTACAAATTTTTATTTAAAAATAGAAAAATATAGATTTTCCGACCAATAATGACCGTTCTTGAGCACAGTTTCGAATTTTGAAAGTTTTAGATAGTTTTTCCTGTTTAAATATAGTCGTATTCTACTAAAAACAGTCATAAACCTATTTTTTATCAAAATTTCGACTTTTCGAATCTTTTTTGTAAGCTTTTCTACTGGAGGTATAGTTTAATTGACTAAAAACACTATTAAAAACTTGCTATTAGGTTGCTGGGGATTTTTAGACTTATACAAAAAATTCTCCTCCCCCCCCCCCGATAATGCAAAAGAACCGACGCGGGAAAGTGCAGTGAGATCGCTGCAAAAATCTGCAACGCGGCAGCTCCTAGCGAGTTTTTCAGACATCATTTAGGGCACAATCATGAATGTTTGATGATGCCCGGGTAAAAAACGCCTCCAGCCAGCCTTGTTCTCTCATTTGACCCATTACCCGCTCCAGCTTATCCGTCACCCCGTCGCGTCGTACACACGATGTTTGTTTGTGGCTGGGCTGTAGCTGGGAAAGTGGCGTTGTTCCTCTCCTCCCTCCATGAAGCGGAAAACAAAGGCTGGGATGGGCATATCGAGGTGCATTTGACGTCTTCCCCTCCACCGGGAAACGGGTTCGATGCCTAGTGGAAAGTGGTGTGGCTGGGGGAGAGATGGAGCGCGAGAAAGTGAGCAAGAGAGAAATGGTGAGAGAAAGTGAGCAAGAGATGGACATGAGAAAGTGAGCACAAGAGATGGAGAGCATTGAGCAAGAGAGATGGAGCACGAGAAAGTGAGCAAGAGCAAGGCAGACCTTCCCTCAATTCAGGGGTCACTGAACCCCGGACGGGGGAGAAGTGTCTACCCTCAACGGGAAGCGCCGGCCGGCCGTCGATTTTGTGTATCCCGCAAAAGGTCTGTCCGGTGGCAAGTGAACGGCTCTTGACAAGCTGCTGGGTAACCCCCTGAAAAAAGACGGTTGTACGGCGCACTAAATTCAGTCGCAAAAAAATCAAATTAAAATCACGTTGATAACGGTTCTTGCGCATTATCGGGGGGACTAACTTTTTTTGTTAGGATCCAATTTTTTAAATATAGATAGCGGCAGTGTTTCTAACCCTTTTTTACTATTCCTAAACGTAAAAAAAAATTACAAACTGTTACTAAAATAAAAAATTCGGTTTTTCGATCAAAAATGGCCGATTTTTGGCCAATTTCGGCTAATTCAGACATTTTTAAAGTTTTAGACAACTTTGTGGTGGAAATACGTTATTTTTAAATGTCTTTACTGTTCCTAACGTACAACACGTACAAATTTCTATTGAAAAATACAAAAAAAATGGCCGTTTACTAAAATTTCGACTTTTCAAACATTTTTATAAGTGTTTAGATAGTTTTCTAGCTAAACTTTAATTATATTTTCTACTTTCTATTAAGTTTCTAGACATTTCTAGACCTTCACAAAATTTTATCCCGGGCCACCGCTCCCCCCCGATAATGCAAAAGAACCGAAAATAGGGCGGGGTAGTAAAATGTAAAATGTAAAATTTAAAACGTGCTAAAATGTTCCTAAAAAGCGTTGCTAACCTGCCTATTTTCGAGACAAAAATTAAAATAAGCTTTTGAGAGTTGCCTTCAAAGCCGCTCTGGTACTGTCAGCGCAGCTCGGCGCAAACAAACAAAACCGTTTTGGCACAAGGCCGAAACGGCCGAAACTGGGAAAACGCATTGATGGATTTTCCGGGGTCGCCGCTGTAAAATGGAGGCTATCCGGCGACCGGCGACGTTGACTCAACTCGCCCGATTTACCACCCCCCAAACACGACACGTCAGCCCGTGGAAATAACGTAGGATTAGCGAGGTGTGTTTTTGGGTTGGAAATGACGGACGGGTCAGGTGTACGGTCAAGCGGTGATAAAAAAATTTTTTAAAGAACGGCGAAAAAGGCAAGTAATTGAACGGCTTGCTGATGAGGACCCGTACTGATTTGAAGAGCCTAAAACTACAAATGGAAGCGAAAATGTGCTGACCAGCTTGCTGACGTCGCCTATAATGATTTTGAGAAGCGCCGGAAACGGGACGAAAACTGCAATGAAAGGAAAAAATGTGTTGACCTGCTGGCTGACGCCGTTCATACTGAATTCGAAACATGCCAGGTAACGGAAGGGAACAAGGCGGCAAAAAGGGCTAACCCGCTTGCCGACGTCGTGATACTGAGTTTGAGTGCCAGCATAGGAAGAAAATAAAAGATGTTTCGAACTGCTTCCTGACGTTGCTTATAAGGATTTTAAGACTTAAAAGGGAGAAAACTAAATAGGTAGGTAAAAATGTGCTGACCTTGTTGCTGATAATGTTCGTAAGAATTTTGAGACTTGCCGGACAAAAAAAGGAAAGCAAAAAAGAGCCGACCTTGTTGCTGACGTTCCTTCTAATGATTTTGCGATGTGCCGGCAAATGACAAAGCGAAATAATGACTTTCAACAACATACATGAGCCGCCTGGCCCCCTCAAAAAAGTCTAGCCACAACAATTAGTGGCAGGACGCCCTGAGACGCGCGTCAAAAGCCGCCGGAAGAAGCCGCAAAAATGTGGCGTTGTGAAATGCATGGGCACCGGGATAAATGCAGAAAGATGTGGGATTAGACGGAATTAGTTGCGGCTTTTTCCCCGGGAAATGTGTCCATTCCGCAGCATCCCACCATCCGAATTATTGATGACTTCGCTCGAGATGGGCGACTTCCGTTTCATGCAGAAATCGGATGGGTAGGGCGGTTAATTTGGAAGCCTACGCCTAATCCGAAGTCTAGGCCTAAGCCTAAGCCCATGTATAAGCCTAAGCCTAAGCCCAAATCATAAGCTAAACTTAAGCCTACGGCCAAGCCTAAGCCTAAGACTAACCTAAGCCCAAGCCTCACCTACACCCAAGTTTAAACCTAAGCCCAAGCCCAAGCCTATACCTCAACCCGAGCGTAGACCTTAGCCAGAGCCTCCGCCTAATCCAAGCCCAAGCTATCTGAAAAAGCGTAACCGTGAGGCAAGAACACCTGACTGCAGATAGTAGCTTCAGCGGCGTGGTCATCTGATCCCGGTGGGTATTGGGTGTCGACCGATTGCATTTCAAGCTTCCACCGACAGTGCGATGCCAATATACGGATCCAATTGTTGGACGGGCGGCAATTATAATCTCTCGGTTCCGCGTTGCGCCCATCCACAATTCGTTTCCAAAATTATTCCCGCTGTGCGCGTGAATAACGGAAATAAAAGCCAGTGGACGCTTGAGGGGAAATCAGAAAAGTGCGGCGAAGCGGGTAAAAGGTAGGTTTTACAGGCTTTTAAAGGGACAGCAATCGTAAAGAGGGCAAAATCGTGAAAAAAAGCAGCGAACGCACAGGACGGGTTTACAGAGGAGCCGCGTGTAGTTTGGTCATAGAAAACCCAGGGTGCTTTCCATTAATCATGTTTTCGTGCGAGGAAATTTGCTGAAGTGAACCAGAATCGCGGAAAATGCCGTTTTTATACCTAAAAACTGTGCACAATGCTATAAAAAATGGTTGATAATTTGTCATAGGTCCGTACAGGATTACTGGGAAACTTAGTGCCCCCCGCTAACAGTCCAGTACCAGAATGTTTAGGAAAAACGTTTTTAAAGGGGCGAAAGGGAAAAGTAGCGCGCAAATACAACTGTCCAGAGTAGCGCCGTGTAGTTTCCCTTTTTTCCCGTGTAGTTTCGTAAAAAAAATTGGGCGTTTCCCCCTCTACTCCTCTCCATCTCGATATTTGGATCGTAGTGTCGTTCTAAAGGACTTGTAAAGGCAAAATTGAGCCAGGTAGTTTTGCGCTCGAGAATCTCGGAAATCCAGACGGCAAAATATTGAATTTGGGCGCGGGATCAAGTCGGGTGAAAGCAGGTAGTGCGAGCCGTGGGTGGCGTGTGGATGGGTATGGGCGGCAACGAAAGCGAGACGCGGCAAACTATCAGGGCCGGGCATCGGCCATATGCACAGCCAGACATCGGCCGGCCCGGGCGCGAAATGACAGCCGCATGCGGAAGCACGCAGCACGGAGACGACGACAAGCCTGTCCCGCGGCGCACGGCCCAAAACGGGGCCTGCCAAGCGCGGAAAGCTGCCGCCTGCTGAGCTTTGACTAAAAAATGGCTTTTAACAAAAAGTTCACAAAACGTTCAGGGGATTGTACGTTTACACCGATTTACGCAGAGACGCAGCTGTCCATAGGTGTATACCGTTCTTTCGCAGTATCGGGCGGACTACTTTTGTCTTCGGATCTAGCTTTTCAAAAAAATATAACTCGTGGAACTGTTTTAAGCGTTTTTACTATACACACAAACGCGAAAACTCCAACACTTCATTCAAAAATAACAAAAATCGATTTTCCGACCACACTGGCTCTTTTGACCAAAATGTCGACCTACTTATTTAAATTTTTAAATAGTTTTTCTAACTTGAATAGTTATTTTCCTAAAAAAAATATTAAAACACGTCCTATTCAATTACAAGACCACTCAGGCAAAAAGTTCGGTGGAAAATGGCTTTCTTATGATTTCCGACGTTTTGAACCTCAAAAGTAGCTTCCTAAACAAAAATAAATGCATTTAACAGCTTCAAAAATTAGTGAGGCAAAGAACTAAGCGGGGAAGGCTTTTTGACAACAACTTTCCTTTAATTTTTGAGCTCAAAAACCGATAAATTGAGTGGTGCCATACATTTATTTTTATTTTTATTGTACGCTCTAAATAACTAATAAATGTATTTAAAAGATTCAAAAACTGTTTTTTTTGGAGCATAAGCTTCACCCTAGCGAAATCGATGTGCCCCATTTTGCGCCATACCGGTGGGGCGATAAGCGCAAGCCGTTACACGTTAAAGCCCACGGAAACAACCATGTACGGGGAGGGTGGAGAATGGGCTGCGAGAGCCGGATCTCGATGCAACAGGAACCAGTCGTACGATCGGGTAATGGGCTCTCGACCGCATACATACAGGTGATACACCCAAAATGTGGTATCTAGGGCCGGGATTACTTTTTCTAGGTTTTTGCATAGCCATAAGCTAGCTGGGCACGGACTTTCAAACATTCTAAAAATATTCTTCTAACTATCTAACAATGAAAAACTACTAAAAGTATGATTAAAATACACTCTTTATTATTAACAGACACAGACGGAAAACAAAAATTAGTTTTCTCCCTGCTAGACCGGAAAAAACGCCAAAATCCCGAAAGCCAGAAACCACAGATTTTAAAACGATTTATGAGTAAAATGACCAGAAAAATAACATTTTGGCTGTCGGTATTATGGATGTCGGGGTTATGGTTAGAATTCCTGCCTGGCCCCCGCTATTCGTGCAGTACCGCCTAGCTGTAGCTAACAGGAAGCTCGAAAATTCGGTAAAATTTCGCAGGAGAAAAACGACGGGGATGGAGATGTGGGTAGTAGGGAAAAGAAGGGAGCTGAATGAGGATGAGGGGGTCAGAGAGAGAGAGAGGTGCAGAGCTGAAATCCCCTCGATTGGAGGGGGGTCAAGGACATGAGTAGCAGCCGATCGAGGGGAGAGCCCCCGCAGGCCATTCAGCCCCCAACCAACACTACCTAATAACGGGTTGAGGTTTCGGGATTAATGATTGGGAAATAGCGACAAGCTCGAGCTCAAGCTCCCGTGATATCGATTGGATCAAATTAACATCGCGGCCAAACGAGCGGAGAAGAGTTTTATCCCCCCCCCGGCCTCCAAATTTTATGGCTAGGCTTCCCGTGATCGTACAGGTGTGTAAAGTATACCAAAATGTTCATATTGTTGTGGAGAGTATTTTGGTCTACTTTAAAAATCTGTAGAACAACGGGGAGCAGAGTACGCCACGAATTACTGGAATCTGGCGCCTAAGCAACGAACGCTCCTTTCGACGCAAAACGTATGGGGCTAAAACTTCAAGCCCTATAACTTTTAAACTAAAGCTAATCTTGAAAAAAGCTGATTCCAAGTTTTAGAGTGAAACGAGGCGGTTCGAATGATATGAGGAGTTACGAAACTAATTGCAAAATCATGAGAATACCAGGATTAACATAACCGCTATTTCATCACAGATTCAAATCGATATTACTCGAAATACAAGGCACTACTCATTCCGGCAATAACAGTGGCCGTATGGCCTGGTTTTCGCCGGTTTTTGCCCAAATCTTTCTGATCCTCGTTTGGCTATTGTTGAGCGCCCACGGCCAAGAGCCGACCCCCGACCCTGGCAAGCAAAAACGCATCGACGGTTGGTGAAAAACAGAAATCCCATCCCAACCGACAAGTTCAGCATTCCGGAAAACAGTCGGCGATCAGGACTGGGTGCCCACCCTCGACCTGTATGATCGCTTTGATTTTGTAGGAAAATTCGTGCAAAATTCCACGTTTTAATCTGCCAGAGCGGCCTGCGCGAGATGAAGATGAACGTGCTGGAGGCGTTCCGCCACGACATCGACTGCCCGTTCATCGGCGAGGGCGAGCGGTTGTTGCGGTATTTGAATTCATTGTCTATGAATAGAATTGGGGTTCTTTATTTAGGAAAATACGATTTTTCAGGCAGCGTGAAGGGCGCTGTCCCCGCGAGAATGACGAAGAGTGGGTTCTCTTAAACTGCAAATAGCTCGCCTAGTGGAGTCTGAGCTACTGTATCTCAGCTCCCCGTTGTCGTACAGGGTTTTAGGGTATACCAAAATGTTTGGCTTGGTCTTGCGCGTCTTTTAGTATATTTTACAACCCTTCAGATGAACAGGCAGCCGAAATACAAAAGTTAAAATGGGGGTTGGGGTGAACTATATTCGTTCTTTCGTCGTATTTCCGCATTTTCTAAGTCCAGAAATGTCTAGTAACTAATATAAACTGTTTTAGTAGTATTTTTAGTCTTCTGTACCTATTTTTAACCCGAAAAACTATCTAAAAACTTTAGAAAATCTTTGAAAAGTCGAAATTTTGCTCAAAATCGGCCAATTTTGGTAAAAAAAAAATCGATATTTTGATATGTTTTTGATAAAAATTTGTAGATTTTACGTTTAGGAATGACAAAAAACAATAGATATTGCGAAAGAACCACTACATTACTTCCAGAAAATCGTCGAATTCCTCATTTTCGCGGATGCGCGACAAGCTGAGGCAAAAGCGGGTGAAGGGCCGCCGGAAGCGCTTCAACGCCATCCAGGACGCCAAGAAGCATGTAATTTTCTGTGTTTTGACGAGTTTGTCCTTTAGGTACTAAACTTTGCGACGTTCGGGATGTTGCGGGGCGATTCGCTGAAGCTGCCGCCGACCGGGGCCTCGATGCTCATCCTCGAGGGACAATGGCTGACGCTGAGATGTGCTCTGAAGAAGGATGAAGATAAGGTAATTTTTGGGTGCTTTAGCAGTAGCGGGGGGTGTTTCGAAACGGCTTTTTACTAGTCCTAAACGTTGAAACTTTACAAAATTGTGTTAAAAAATGTCAAAAATATCGATTTTACGACCAAAATGGCCGATTTTTACAAAGTTCAGACTTTTTAGATTTTTAGATAGTTTTTCTGGTTTTTACTATTTTATTCAAAACGCTATTAAAAACTTCTTATTAAGTTACTAGACATTTCTAGACTCATACAACAAGATTCGACGTGATATACGTTTCCAGAATCAAACAGTCTGGGTGGTAAATGGCAACACGATCGAGCCGAACTACTACGAGTGGCGCATCAAGGCCGAGGCGGACATGTTCGAGGTAGGTCTTCAGCTGACACTCCCGGTAGGGGCTTCTCTAGGGTTTTCCCCGACCGTCCTCGACGACGCCGGCATTTTCGAGTGCCTCTACGAGGACCAGCTGCGCGGTTTTGCCAATATCACGATCGTTACCCGATGGGTAAGCGTTTAAGTTGAGATTCCAGCTCGAATTCTAGGCCGCAATCTGGATGGGCTACCAGAATTACATGACGGTGATGTGCGTGTTTTTGCCGCTGTGGGTGGCACTCCTCGGCAGCAACTTTTTTGCGCCGCCACCGGTATGACCTCGTTGTACGATCGAGCAGATTTTTGGCCTCAGAAGTTCAAGAAGAAACATGGGAAATGGGGCGACGCCTACATCGAGCATCGCCTGAACGACAATGTATCTAAGGCAAAGGTAAGCTGGTATTCTATAATTAATTTTTTTTTTTTTATTAAAAATTTTTTTTTTTTTTTTTTTTTTTTTTGAAAATTTTAATTTAAATAATTTTAATGGGTTAGAAATGGGAAATGGCCAAAATTATGGTAAAAAATAGTTTAGAAATAGAAAATATAAGTAATAGAAAACGTAAAAACGACCCTTTTACCAGGAATCGATTGCCCGCAAAAAGTTTGGCGACGACCTCGAGAAGCAGAAGGAATTCCTGCTGAGAAGCCAGTACGGGCCAGCCGGTGAGTCGATTTAAACCAGAAAAACCTTTTACTACTAACTGCTAAAAACTACTACAAAGTTTAAAAATACGTTAAAAAATTCGCTATTTTCAGAAACCGCCGCCATCAACCGACGCATCATCCAGACTATTCTCGACGGCTGCCGTTAACCCCATTTCCCCCACTTTTTTACGTTAATATTCAACAATGAAATACAATCTTTATTTGTCGAATAAAATGTACAAACAGACAATGGCACTAAAGCGTTGAGGTATCTGGGGGCTGAGGTATCTTTGGGGTGGATTGAGTGAGATCTATGAAATATGTACACGCGGAAGTGCAAAATAATATAGCATTTGTTCGAGATCATTCTAATGTCGGTGCTGAGGTCATATGGCTAAAATCCCGTCTATCGATAGACCCTGGTGTGGAGCAAGAGCAGGAGCAAGAGCTGCTAATCCTCGTTTAGCTTTTTCTTTGTACATGATTTAGTTGTCGTTCAGCCACTTCATCCAATTCTCGTCGAGCGGCTCGTCGACCGGTGGGTCGCGTTGCTCCAGTATATGTTTCTGGGGCTTCGGGGTTGAGCCTGAAAGGCATTTTTATTATGCGTTTTCGATACTTTAGATGTTTTTCTCTGATAAACCAACCTTTTTAAATTTTTCCCCACTTCCCCCTTTACAAATACAAATTCCCCTTTTCCCAAAATTTTTTTTTTTTTATAAAATATCCACTCCTAGATTTTCATTAACCTTTAATTTTTAATTTTTTAAAAAAATCCCCAAAAAATAATACCTATTTACTTTTTTTATTTTTTTAATTTTTTTTTTAAAAAAAACCCCAAAAAACCCCCCCAATACTTTATTTATCCCTCAATACCCAAAATTTTTAAATACTAACAAAAAAACCTTCTTAACTTTTTTTTTACCTTTAGAATCCACCCCCCTTTTTAAAATAAAAAAAATAATTATTTTATTCTTTTTTTTATTAATACTCACCTAAAAACCATTTTAAAAAAAATATATTTATTTTCTTATTTTTTTTTTTTTTTTTTTTTATTTTTTTATTTTAAAAAATATAAAAAAAATTAAATTTTTATACCGCCGAAAAGGGGAGAAACCCCCGGGTTTCCCCCCCCATTTTTTTTTTTTTCTCCCCTATTTAATTTTTTATTTTTTTTTTTATTTTTTTTTTTTTTTTTTTTTCTTTTTTTTTTTCCCCCCCACCCTAAAACTCCACACCCCCCCTCCCTTTTTCTTTTCCCTTTCTTTTATCCCTCACAACTTTTTTTTTATAGTGTTCTTCTACTCACCGGTGAAGCGGAACGGCGTCTGCCGGAAGCCCATCGCCTCCGTCAAAACTACGTTGATGCCGATGGCAATTTCTTTGGACGCCGGCAACAAGAGATCCTTTTCCAGGATGAAGCCGTATTCTGAAAATGTATTTTAGAATGCCAAACTTCTCGCGCTTACCTTGTGTCACTGGCCGGACTTCGATCGTGTAGGCAAATTCGGGCTCCAGCTCGCGCTCCACCCAATCCATCGAAGAGCCGGTGGAGGTATCTGTAAATTTTTTATTTCCGGAATTTACTTGAGAACGCCGGGTGTTAGCGCCCAAAGTTACTTCTCAAACTTACAGAGAGCGTCGGCGGGCGTCGCGTGACCATAGCGGGTACCGTTATACGCGTAAATGGCGTCGATGGCCTTCTGCGCAACGTAGATCTGAAAATATTCGGTTTATTGAGGATTATGGGCTTTTTCAAAGTCCATAAATACCAAGAACTGCCCCGAAAAACCCACCGTGCGCTCGACGTTTCGCGTGTAGGTGTTCTGAGCGTAGGCGTAGGGGTAGAGCCACAATTGGCCGTGAGAGTGGAGCGTGATGTAGGCCTCAAGAGCCGGCAAAGTTCGCAGCCAACGACTGTACGTCCTGCAAGGGTTTTTGGTTTGTTTCTCACGTTTATCACGTATTTTTCTGCTTTTTTTGCATTTAGCATTTGTGGAAGATTTTCCTAGGCCGTACCTGGTCTCGGAAGCGCTGAAAGGCGAAGGGCCGGCATAAACATCGCTGCACGGATCCTCGCTGGCGGAAAAGGCGAGGTCCCAGTTGCGATTCAAGTCGACGCCCTCGCAGCAGCGACCTTCGGCGGTGCAGCGCTTTGGCGAACGGTTTTTGCGCCAAAGACGGTGCTGAAAAAAATAAAATATTAAGCATAAAGTTACTAAAAAAGCGCTTGCTATAAGCAAAACAAAATTTTCACTACACAGCTTCCCAAATCCTTACCTTAAAAGGCTGCTCATCCGCATCCCAAGTAAAACTAAACCCATCGGGGTTCAGCACCGGGATGATGACAATGTTGAAGGCGTCCACCAGCGCCCGCACTTGCAGATCGCCCTCCGACAGTCCGTTGCTGTACTAATTTTAAAATTAGGTATTTGAATTAGGAAATACCTGCTCGACGAGGAAATAGGCCACGTGGATGGCCGTCCATTCTCGGGCGTGGATCCCCGAATCGATGACGACGTACGGGTTCGCCGGGTTTACGCCAAACTAAAGCAAAATTTGTAAGAATAATTATAGATATCTAGAAACTGACGATGTCTATCAGAAAAGTTATTACCTGAATTCCAAGAATCTGACGGCCCTCTTCGCTGGTGCCAACCTGCAGCAGCTTCGTCGTGTCTTTGTGCTGCTTGGCCACCTGAAGCCCAAAAAGGTTATGGAATTCTCAAAAATAACTCACGCTGCGCAAGAATGTTTCAATCTGCTCTAGCGAATAGTAGTCGCCGCTTCGCAGGGGCTCATCTTTTGGCGGTAAATCAGGGAATAGCCTGAAAATACGAATATAAAAAAGGTCCAAAAACGCGAATTAAGGTATCAAAAAATTAAGAATATAACTCACGCATTAAAATGGTTGTAGATGGCCTCGTGGGACGATGGGGGCGCTAGTTCTGGCGAGGACACTGGAGCGCTAAAAAATTTTTTTTCGTGGTCCAAAAATACGATTTCCGGCGCAAAATTTCTTTTCTTTCTAAAAACCGTAAAATACCAACCTATTAATTAATCTGATGAGAAGCGGAAGACATGCCAAATACGGAATCATCTGGCCGACAGGGTGGGGGAGGCGAAATAAGGTTGAAAACCCTGAAAAGTGTCGAAATCGTGGATTGTTTTCCAATGCCGACAATAGTAGAAAAAGTGAAAACAATGGCGGGTTAGCAAAGAAGATCGTCTGCTGATTGCCGAAACAGGATTTCTGGCCGGGGCGGGTCACGCGCTAATGGTGGGCAATAAAATCCGAGTTGAAGTTTTTAACAAAAAAAAGGGGGCATTGATGGTGGAACTGTTTCCGGGTTTGGCGAAGAAAAAGCCGCGAGTTTTGTAGACCTATCAAAATGGAAGGTAGAGGTCGATAGTACTCTGCAGCGTGAAACTGGCGAAAAGGAGAGCGATTGGATCATTTCCGAAGTTGGTCGGTGCGAAATGTGGCAGGATGTGGGTGATTTCAAGCGGGTACACCCGGTTGCGCCCCCCGGATTTGATTGATAGCTGCCGCACCACTCGTCAATAACAACTTTTCGTCGATGATACGCGTGGTGGGAGCCGGGTTTGAGAGATCAGACAATTTAGTCTTTGGATGGGCAGATCTTTGGCGATGGGGATGGGGAGGTGGAAGCTAGCGCGGTTTGAACGGGTGATCGTGCATTGGGAAAAAGTGGAGCGGTTTGAGTGACGTGCAGGAAATTGCATGGACTGTCCGTTACGTCGAAATGAGAAATCGGGTTTTGCAGAGAGATTGACAAATCAAAAGGTCAAAAGATCGAAATATTGGGAGCCAGCGAGGGATCGCCGCGGAATTTAGGAAAACAGGCACGGAAAGGTGACAAAAATGTTTTGGAATAGATGAAAAACAGGGCAAGCTAGCAGTGCTTTTTTGGGACGAGATGACATACCGGGCAAACTAGCAGTGATCTTTTGTGAAGTTTTGGGATGTTGCAGGGCAAGCTAGCAGAGATAATTTGAGACGAGCTGACATAAAAGGCAAGGAAGCAGAGACCATTTGGGGCTAAATGGAATACGGAAAGCTAGCAGAGAGCATTTGTGAAGGGAGGACAATTGAGGCCAAACTAGCCGAGATCAAAGGCTTTTTCAGGATTAAGCTTGTCGATTTTTTTGTGAAAATCAGAAAAAGGCAAGCTAGCAGGGATTCTTTGGCGGAAAGGCTAACGGGGGGATTTAGCTAGCAGAGATTTTCGGGAGAAGGGACCACAGACTTCTGCATCACGCAATGAATCGCTTGTTAGGTAATCTTATGAACTATCCCTACGCTAAAAAACAATACACAACCCTACCAACCGGATACCCCCCATCCCTTATATACCTTGCCACTTTACAATAAAGCTATTCATAGAAACGGGAGGATAAGTGCATTCCCTTCGCCTTATATACGATGCCCCTGATCTATTTTCGTTTGACGATCAATCATCGCCGGGCTCCTTTAAAGGTCTATGCCCGCCCGGGCGCGGAAGACGGAACACTGCGCGCGCCCAGATACACGTCAACTGGAAGTGATAGCACTCTGTTAGATTGGATAACTGACAAACAGCTGAAAAGACAGACAAACACGAGGCGATGGGGGTGTCCCCGTGTGAGAATGACGAGGTGGCAAATATTATTGGGGAGAAGGGTGGGAAAGGGAATCGAGCACCAGTGAGGGAGTACAACAATGATACACGGCATGCAGAAAACACAGGCGGACCCCCGTCCGCGGGTCAACATTTTAGCAAACATCCCCCGAACACGCCATATAAATACGAGGAGCTTAGCAGTAAAAAAACTATGAAAGAAAGAAAACAAAATAAAAACAGAGCCAATATACTTTAATATGTTTATTGGGGGGAAATACTTTATGTGAAGACTATTTGGTTACTGTTTTAGTAATATACTCTTTCATTAGACTGTTCTACACTCACTCTCCTCTTATTTCAGCCAGGATCTAACAGTAGTTCATTATCCTCGTGTTTTTTCGGGTTTGATTTTTTATAGCCCTGTATAATTGATAAAAGAAAACAATTAAGTTAAATGTTTAGTTACGCTCACAAGTTTTAGCTAGTATTTCTGCTACTTCAGGGCCTTAATCGACGGATTCGACAACGATTCTTCAGAAGGCGCCAGCTTCATCTTTGTAAACCTTGCTTAATCTGTAATAACTATCTTTATTTGCAAGCAGATCTATCACTATGCTCTTTTTCAGGCTTTTATAGTTTGTTTTGCAAGTTACCGGTGAAATAGTCAGTTTCCGAACGTCAACCTAAAACTTGCCGGTCCTCAACAAAACTTCAACTGAAACTGAAGACATAAAGCATAAAGACAAGAAAAAAACTAATAAACTAAAACATTTCCCCGCTCAAGAAAGTAACATATTGATAGCGATAACTAGTAGCCAAATCTTTTCATAAAAGTATTTACCGAATAAACGTGTTCAAGTATATTGGCTTTGTTTAAAGTAGTATATGGATAGTGATACGCATAATACAAATAGAGAAAAAGCCCGAAAAAACACGAGGATAATGAACTATTGTTAGATCCTGGTTGAAATAAGAGGAGAGTGAGGGTAGAACAGTCTAATGAAAGCGTATGTTACTAAAACAGTAACCAAATAGTCTTCACATAAAGTATTTCCCCCCAATAAACATATTAAAGTATATTGGCTCTGTTTTTATTTTGTTTTCTTTCTTTCATAGTTTTTTTTTACTGCTAAGCTCCTCGTATTTATATGGCGTGTTCGGGGGATGTTTGCTAAAATGTTGACCCGCGGACGGGGGTCCGCCTGTGTTTTCTGCATGCCGTCAATGATACACGTGCCGATGATCAAAAACCTTTTTCGGGGTTGGAAAGCGGCCAAAAAGTTACTTTTTTCGTGCTGGATTGCGTATTGTAGCGTGCAGACTTTTTTTAATAGATTTTAGAAGACTGTAGACTGTCGAAAGTAATGAATAGGCATGACCTGATGAACAGAAAGCTACAAGCTACTTTCCGTTCTATCGCGTATTCTAGAGTACTAATTATGTTTTTGCATAGTTTATCAGTTATACTACACCCGTAAAAACGATGATAAAATATGCGCTGATCATCAAAAATCCTTTTTTGACCGGGAAAAGAACCAAAAACTTACCCGTTCCGTTTCAAGACCGCGTATTGTAGCGTGTAAATTACCTTTCTACTACGTTTATTAGATAAGTCAGCCGTCCTTCCGTTTCGCGCATTATAACGTAATGTAGCGTACATCTTCGTTTTTTTTACCATTTGATAGTAGTGCCAGATTCATTAGTAATTTTAGAAAGCTTGTTTTCTTTGATTGTATAATGTGAAACGGTACCAAAAACTCAATTTTAACGTGGAAAAGCTATAATTTCGCGTTCCGTTCGGCTCCTGTATACCATACCGTGTCGATGATTTTAGTGTAGCGTTCAGGAGTTTATTCCACAGAAATCAATTTGTAATCCTAGCAATGTTGGCTAACAGCACCAAATCTCGGGGGGTCATAAACTCACAGCAGAAGCTCAAATCAGTCTCATTTAGGGGCAAGGAAACGACATTTGTGCAAAGACGAAGGGGAACACGTTTTCAGCGAGGGTTGTAGTTAGTTGTTAAAATTCGAGGGCTTATAAGCAATTATTACAAAGGTAGGAAGAAGGGTTGGTCAGTTTTCTTTGGGCACTAGACGGCTGGCACTGGATTCAGATGGTCAGGGCCGATCAGCGAGACGTAGACGGCGTAGGTGTGCACGGCAGAGCCTGGAAAATGCTTTTTTATTACGTTTTAATGTTTTCTTAGTTTCTTTTTGTAATACAACTTTTATTAAGTTCGTTCTTTTACTACCCCATTATACCAAGCGCCTTTACCCACCAAGTAAGACGTGGACGTGCCAGATGGCGTGGGCGAACGGGACGACACCGTCGAGTTTGAAGAAAATCACGCCCATGATATAAACCACCCCGCCGGCCATCATCAGCTCCAATCCGGAGCGGTCGTTCTGAAATCGCTCATTTTTATTGGTTCTTGAAAACCTAAAAAAAAACGCTATTACGTTTCTACATACCATCGTGAACATGGCAACCGACGGAATGGTGGCGACGAGGACGTAGAGTATCGTCTCCAGCGTCTTGTACCTACAAGGCTTCGTAAAGCGTTTTAAAAACTGTAAACCAAACTCATAGGATTTGTTTTAATGTATTAAGCACTTTTTTTAGAACCCACTTTTCATGAAAATTGTACTGGTAGAGGATGCCGAGGATAGCGAAGACCCAAATCATCCACTTCAGATTCAGCCCCGGATACCCGCAGTGGCGCAGCGTCAGCCACGGCGTATACGAAGCCGCTGTAAAGCTTCAGATGCCTCGAATGCGCCTTCACCAACCAATGAACAAGTAGATGACGGCGCGGTCGCAGATGTGGAGGTAGTACCGCAAACGTTGTTTCCTGGAGAAAGATTCAATTCGTGGAAAAGCCTCGGAATTTGTTGGAAAAATGGAAACTAGAGTTTCTGCCCACTTACTGCTTCAAGGGCCTGTAAATCATTTCGTAGTAGTGGTAGAGGGTGGACGCCGAGAAGAGCATGGTGGTGAAGATGCCGTAGATGACCATCAGCATGTATTGGAGATCTCGATGCGACGCGTCGATGATGTAGTAGAAGGCGAGGATGCTCGGGATGATGCCGACCTGGAAATATGAAAAATAGAGGCTATTTCCAGCTGGAGAAAGACTCAAAATCGCCCCAAAGTAGCGATTTCCCAACGTTTTATCTCGGTTCCCCTTCATCCTACATGGTTGCCAGTATACCAAAATACACGCGAAATCAAGACGAACATTTTGGCATACTTTACAGCCCTGTGACACAAAAGATAACCGATATACAACATTTAGAGCTCGGTTTCGGGGTCAACTAAAGTTGCGCCGAAGCTATTTCCAGCAAGGAAAACCCACGCCATGAGTGCCGACGTTCGCAAGGTGTTCAAAGTGGGTGGGCTCGTACGACTCGCCGGCGCCGGGCTTTCGGTTCATGTAGGGGCTGAAAACACAATAATCCTCATAAAAAAAATTACAAACCTCAGCGCCTGGGCCTTTTTCGACGTGGACGGCGTGGGCTCCTCGAAAAATCGATCATCCTCATCTTTTACCGTTGAGGGCCTTCTAAAAACAGGATTGTAACTTTAGCAAAAATGCCTTTTACCTGACAACACCACAGCTCCCCATGCCGTTCCCCTCCCAAAGTGCCTCAGCCAGCGGCGCGATGCCGCGTCCGTCACAAGCACCGTTCAGTCGCCAGTTGCCTCTAAAATTGATATTTAAGTGACCCAAATAATATAAAACTACAATGCCAGTAAGTCAGTCATTCGAGGCGACAAAAAAGTTAGTAGATCAGCGAATAAATCTCGCATTTTGCTCGAGGGGCGTCTTCTGTGCTTTTATGCAAACGAGTTAGGCGAAATTCGTCTTGAAAACATCGTTTTTTCGCATTCTTGCATGTATCAGACGCTTATTTTTTGAGATAAGGCAGCTGGGTCGCCACGCGCCAGCAAAAAATCCATTGTTTCTCGCACGTCTATCGCGCCGTCAATCAGAAGTTCTGCAAAATCACGCAAAAATCTAGGTATTTCATCTTTTTCACTTAGAAAACGCATTTTTAAGCCACGGTTTGAGCTTTAAACGTGAATTGAGAAATCAACGTTGTGAAGTCGTTTTGTAAAGTAGCACCGAACATCAATAGAAAAAAAAGCAGAGATTTCCCCCGTCCGAAACACGCCTTTCAATTGGTATTATGAGACATTTATATACTTATAAGACTTGAACATGGGCAAAAACCCAATGTTTTTCATCCTGTTCCACGTACAAAAACGTAATTTTTAAACTACCGTCTGAGCTGTCAAGAATAATCATGCGTACATAAAGTTTTATAAAAGTAGCGATCAAAAAAATCTGCAAAAAACGCTGCTTGCCCTTTCAAATCACGTGTTTTTCAATTAAATTTATGAGAATAAGTTTATGAGCTTCTTTTACACGGTTAAAACAATTTTTTAGAGATCATAGGAAGAACAATAGGCCGGAAACTTGCTGGAAAACAGGTCGGGAGGCAGGTTGACGTCAATGGGAGGGGGTGGGATGAGAGTGGATGGTGAGGGTAAGAGGGCGCAGACGGGGCGAGCGAGCTGGTTGGGGTCGAGGGAAGGCCGAGATCGAGAATTAGGGACAAGGATGTTTCTCCCAATGTTTTTATCTCTCATTTATCCCAAATGATGGCACGATGTCGGGGTGTCTGGTTGGGAACTGTGGCGATCACGTGCCGAAAACGTTTCTAAATCGTGGTTTGAAGACGATAAATTACGGTTCTTTCGCATTATCGAGGGGGGGGGGCGGTCTAGAAATACCTAGTAACTTAATATGAAGTATTTAAACGTATTTTAGTAAAATCTAACTGTATTTCAAGTGCAAAAACAATCGTAAAAACCGCGCAAAGAATCTTAGGCGCAATTTCGGTCGTAAACCCATATTTTTTTGGTAATCTTTAATGAAAATTTGTAAAATTTTACCTTTCCGATTAATTTGTAACATTTTAATTGTTTTTAGTAAAAGTTAACTTTATTTAAAGCGCAAAAACAATTTTAGAAACTTGGCGGAATCTTTAGGCACAATTGTCGTCGTAAAATCTATATTTTTTTGTGGTTTTTAATGAACATTTACAGTTTTAAGTTTAGGATGAGAAAAAGTAGAAAAGAAAAAGTTGCCCCTCCCCCCGTTAATGCAAAAGAACCGAAATCCCTTGGCGACCGACCGATTGCGCTGCTAGGAATATCCGCAAAGTTGAGGGTGAGCACCCGACTCGGCGGTCCCCAATCGGAGCGTCGGCAGGAGAGCTCTAAATTTCAGGCTTTCTAGGTTCCAATATTGCCAACCTTCCACAAAGGACCCGGAAGAAGTTTCTAGCTGCGAGGAATCCTCGGCTTCATCCTCGCTCTCGACAATCCGTGGAGTTCGTGGCGTGCGAATCACTGACCCATCTGGCAGCACGGAAATTATAGGACGTGATCTGCAAAGTTTTTGTTTTTCTTTCGCAGCGTAGCTTACCCGAGATCCAGCGGCTCAAGCCGGATTTGCCCGATCGACGGATCGGAGCTCGGATCTGAGCTCGAGAATTCTTCGTCAAACGCATGCCTATACGCGGATAGACGGCCAGTGGATCTATCGGGTTGTACAGGGCTCGTCGCGGCGTCTTTCTTCTATAGGTGCTTTCGCATTAACGGGGGGGCGAACTTTTTGTAAAAGTCTAGAAATGTCTAGCAACTTAATAGCAAGTGTTTTCATTTGTCTTTGGTAAAAATAGCTACATTTCACCATCAAAACTGTCGAAAAGCTTGTAAAAAGTCGACAGTTTAGCCAAAATCGGCCATTTTGGTCGGAAAATCTATGTTTTTTTCGTAGTTTTTAATGAATAATTGTAAAGTCTTACGTTTCCGAATAGTAAAAAACCAATTTGAAATAATTCCACTATTTATATTTGAAAAAGCTGCCCCACCCCCGCTAATGCGAAAGAACCCTTCTAAAACCATGTAAAAGCAATTTTTTTTGCGTTGTAAGCATTTTTGATTGATCTCCTAGACATACCTCATGCGTCTCGTCAATACGCCCGCTTCGCAAACGTCTTCGAGCCTCCAATGCTTCCACCAAACTCTCCAAACGGCTCTACACAAGGTTACACATCTTTTAGGTGAATTTAGAAAACTTACGAACACACGTTCGCTGTCCTCGCCGGAATTTTGCGTAGCCCTGAATATTTTAGGCTTTTTGCACATCAAAGCAAAAACCTTTCTGTATCGGCTAACGATTGGGTCCCACCAGGGCCTCTTTCCGGAAACTCGACAGCTTGAATCACATTCCGGAACCTATTTTCCGTGTAATTCGTGAAGGTTGGGTCATGGCGCTCGCCCTCTGATGGTCTGATTTCAATCGGCGGGATCGATATTGGGATCTAGAACCGTATATCATGATATCCCAAATGATTACTACCCCCGGAACCGGAAAGCTCTCCTCGCTTGCCCGACTGGTCGATTCTCCGGATTCTGGGCTTTCTTCAACGCTAGGAGTCGATGAAGGAGAAGTACGTAATGAAGGGCGTTCGCTGCTCCCGCTCGCCGAATTCAGCATAACATCAGGGTTTAACATTCGAAGCAAGGGCCCTCGCTCTCTGGACACACGGAAGGTTGCTAACTCGGCCTAAAATCAACAATACATCTGAATTAAAATAAAAATCACCATCAACTGCTTGTGCAGCTCGCCCAGCTCTTCCATGGCCACTTTTTCCAAAAATGACATGCTGCTGAAAGGGGATAGGTCCCGAATAAAGTATAAAAAAATCCACCTGTTTGCCCCATCGTCGAGTGAACGTTTTTCAGCTTCCTGCAGCCCATCATCGATGAGACGGCGAATGCAGCGCCGGATATTCAGCTTGTCCTCCAGTAGTTTTGTTTTCATTTCTGACAGAAAATTTTCGGTTCTTTCGCATTATCGGGGGATTTTTTTTGTATTCTGTAATCTAAATTCTTGTAATTTTGGCCGAAAACGTGCATTTTCGATTTCGTTATCAAAATTTGCAAAGTTTTTGCGATTAGGGACAATAAAAAACAGTTTAGAATCACTTCCGGACTTTATATTTACAAATTGGATTCTAGGAAATCATTTGTCCCCCCCGATAATGCGAAAGAACCGCGTTTCCCCAAGTCATTAAAAAACTCATTAATTTATGAAAGTTACGTAGATAGTTTCTATAATATTTTTATGTGAAAGAAGATCATTTAAATTTCTGGACGTTTTTCGCTTGCCCATAACACCATCTAATTCCCCGTTGGCAAATAGCCAATCATTTGGTAGGGGCGGGGCGGTCGCGTTGCGGGAGGCGCCCCCCAGCCGGCACAGCACCCCCATGCGGTTGCTTTTTCGGCTATCTTCCCCTCACTCCCTGGACTTGTCCTCCACGCGGCCACCCACCCCCTATCGACTCGGCCCCGTTCCTGAAAATTCTATGTCCCCTACCGGGCGTCTGTGAAACGCATATGCGCCCGTTCCTTTCGTCATCCCCACCCCTCCAATGTCTTCCCCATACCTTTACAGGCACATTCTGATGTGCACTAATGGCTGTCTGCTCTTCCCGCTATCGATTGATACCAACATGTTGGGATATCTAAAACAGTCTTACGACCCCTTTTTTGGTGTCTTTTGTCGTCTGCCAAATCACGGCCATCTGGGGCAGCTCATACCTTAACTTAGCCCACTTTTAAAAGCCGGAACTTTTCGAGTGGGGAGGGCTACTCTGCTTTCTGAACCTAGACTGGGATCAGACTACGCGCACTGTCAAAAACCTAAACTTATCCCAACGTAGCCTAAAAATAAGACTAATCAAGGTACCATGCCTCAAACTTGCATTATTAACTAAAAACTTCCCATCCCGTCCCGGATTTGGGGTTTTTGGTGACTTGGTATTCTTGGTCTCGGTGCTCTGCCGCCTGCGTCTCTCCACCGGTCCACTGACTCACTGTCTCGGAACCCCTTCTCCATCCCCCGCTGCGGCGTTCGCTAGCTCCCCGAAGAGGCGGGCTATATTTTGGAGAGCCGGCCCGTGTTGCGTAGATGATAACAACGCGAAACACCTCCGCCGAAAAGGGAGAATGGCAAACCGGGGGAAAATTCTGTGAACTGTCTTGTTTTCTATTGATGACGCACTCACTCTTCTATCATAGTCTTCCCGTTTAGCCGCCACCAATGACCGAAGTCGCGGCCCAGCTACCTTATACCAATGGCAACACCAATGAGGTAAAAGAAGAGCTCAAGAGCAGGTATGAACTCTCACCGGATTCGTCAAATTTAGCTTGTAGCCAAAACTCGCCCACAAAAATCGCTGTCCCGGCGCCCAAGGACGAAAATGGTGGCTACCTCGATGAAGATGACATCCCATGGGCTGTCCGTCTCCAAATGGAGGCCGCTGAAAAGAAACCGGTACATAGCCTGGAACTTTTCTCAACTTTTCTAGAAAGAAGAACCGATTGATGTCGACGATCTACCTTGGAGCGAGCGAATGAAGTTGGAGGAGCAAAAGGCATTTAATCTTTTCAGTATTCGATGGTGACTTTTAGAAAGACAAAGAGAAGGAGAAAAAGCCCAAGGAAAAATCCAAACGGCGGAAAGAAGAAAGTGATAGCGAAGACGACTACAAGCCTCAGGTTGGTCTTATGGCAATAATTTTAGTGGCTCCTTTAGAAAAAGAAAGAAAAGAAGGACAAGAAAGATAAAAAGCGGAAGTACGCCGATTCGGATGATTCCGACGATTACAAGGAGGTAAACTTTGTAGAAAGACGAATACGAATTTTTCAGAAAAAGAAATCGAAGTCCAAGAAGGAGGAGAAAAAAGATTCGAAGCGGACTAGCGTGAGTAGCAGCGCCAAGTCGTCTCCGGTGAAGAGCGGCGGAAGAAAGAAGAAAGAGGAAGAGAAGGAGGACGTGTGGGAATGGTGGAAGGAAGAGAAAACAGACGATTCGATCAAGTGGAAGACGTTACAACATATGGTGAGGCATTATTGTTACTACGCGCTCCGCCGCGTCCAAACGTGTATGTTTTATTCGAATTTCTTTTAGGGTCCCGTCTTCTCGGCCCCTTACGAGCCGTTGCCGTCGCACGTCAACTTCTTCTACGACGGAAAGGTGGGTTTTGGCATTGTTCGACATTTCACCGATCTTTAGGTGGTCAAACTTGGGGCCGCCGCCGAAGAAGTGGCTGGATTTTACGCTCGGATGCTCGACCACGAGTACACGACGAAGGAGATGTTCAACAACAATTTCTGGAAGGATTGGCGAAAGGTATGGTTTTTTTATCTAGAGAAAAAAATCTTTTAGACAATGACTGCGGCCGAGCGGGAATTGATCACTGACTTGAAGAAGTGCGACTTCCGCCAGATTGACGAGCACTACAAACTCCTTTCTGAACAGCGCAAAGCCATGACGAAGGAAGACAAGTTGAAATTGAGGGTAAGTGAGTTCAAAGTTTTTAGTGAGATTCGTTTACACATTAATTGTATACGTATTTTAGGAGAAAAATGAGGCCGACATGAAGGTTTACGGGTTCGCAATTATCGACGGGCACAAGCAGAAGATAGGGAATTTCCGGTTGGAGCCCCCGGGTCTCTTCCGTGGTCGTGGTGGCCATCCGAAGATGGGTAAATTGAAGCGTCGCGTCATGCCGGAAGATGTGATCATCAACTGTTCAAAGTATTTTTTCGTTTTTTACGTATACTTTTCTTTAGGTGCTCCGAGATCCCGAAGCCTCCCCCTGGCCATAAGTGGAAGGAGGTCCGACACGACCCAAAGGTCACTTGGCTGTGCTGCTGGACGGAGAACGTCGGCGGGCAAAATAAATACATGATGCTGAACGCGAACAGCAAGATAAAGGGCGAGAAGGACTACTCGAAGTTTGAGACGGCTCGACGCCTCAAGACTCGCATTGACAATATTCGGGAGGTCTACCGTGGCGACTGGAAGAGCAAGGAGATGAGGCTTCGACAGCGCGCGGTTGCATTGTACTTTATTGATAAGGTATGGGAAACTAGCGCTGATACCTTGAAGATTGTCAAAATGTGGAAAATTCTATTTTTTTTAGCTGGCTCTTCGTGCGGGTAACGAAAAGGATACCGAAGAAGCCGCAGACACTGTTGGTTGCTGCTCTCTTCGTTGCGAGCACATCAACCTCCACGAGGAACTGGATGGGCAAAAGTATTTTTATTTTCCCAGCTCCAAATCTGCTTTAGTTACGTGGTAGAATTCGACTTCCTCGGAAAGGATTCCATTCGTTACTACAACAAAGTGCCCGTCGAAAAAACTGTCTTCAAGAATCTCAAGCTGTTCAAGGAAGGCAAGGAGCCGGATGACGACCTGTTTGATCGGCTTGATGTAAGGGATTACTTGCACAACGTTTTATGTTAATTTTAGACCTCCACTCTTAACCAACATCTTCAATCGCTCATGCCGAACTTGACGGTCAAGGTGTTCCGTACCTACAACGCATCCATCACGTTGCAGGATCAGCTGGACAAATTGACAAATCGTAAGGGCAATTCGCTAGCATAAGACCCCCTTTATAGCGAAAGACAACGTGCACCAGAAGATCCTCTCCTACAATCGCGCCAATCGACAGGTCGCCATCCTGTGTAACCATCAGCGTGCGGTGCCAAAGACTCACGACGCGAGCATGGCGAATTTGGAAAAGAAGGTAAGATGGCCTAAACAGCTTCGCAGCATTTTTCTGCTTTAGATCAAAGACAAGAAGAAAGAGCTGAAGGATGCGAAGGCCGAGTACGAGAAGGCAAAGTCCGGTGACAAGGAGAAGGCTAAGAAAAAGATGGATCGATTGAAGGACCAGTACAAGAAGCTGAAGATCAATCGCACTGATAAGGTACGCTAATTTTTTGGCGGGGCACTAACTGTTTTTTTAGGATGAGAACAAGCAGATTGCTTTGGGTACTTCAAAGCTGAACTATCTCGATCCGCGGATCACGGTCGCCTGGTGCAAGAAGAACGATGTGCCAATTGAAAAGGTTTAATTCCCTTTCCAGCTTCGATATTTCTTTTAGATATTTTCCAAGACTCATCGCGACAAGTTCCGATGGGCGCTCGATATGGCTGATGAAGAATTCGTGTTCTAAAGACGGCTTTCATTTCTGTTCGTAGTCATCGTTGGGGTGCGCCCAATATTTTTAGTTCTCCTACTACTCGTTGCTGGTCTAACCTTAATTATTTCTTGTCTCCCTTCCCCGCGCCTCTCTCAACCGACTATCGGTTTTTCAGACTGTGTTAACTGGAGTATTTTTCCTTGTTAGGCTTTTATACCTGGTTCTTTTACTGTGCTTCCCCGTTTCGGCTGATTGACTGTTGTAATGTTCCTAAGATAATAAATAAGGGTGATTTTGATATGTAAATGTAACAGACATGTGTAAACAGACATTTCGATGTTGAACGCTCGGGACGAAAAGCAACAAGTCTTTATCGTGGAAGAATATTAGTAATTACCATGGCCCAAAATTATTTGCGGTCAGCGTGAAGACTGGCTTGTCGCCTCTCCATATGTTCGTTTTCGTACCCCAATTCTGTCCAAACTTGGGCCGCAAGGTTTCGGCGCAGAATTCCTCCGGTTTCACATCAAGTCCCTGCGCCAAAGCATAGATTCTCCTGTTCTGAAAAATGATTCTTCACTTCCGTTCTGATACGATCCTCTTGCCAATTGTTAGAGCGATGGACAAGGCCTACCATTTTAGGGGGTGCTGAGGAATTATCAAAAAGCATCGTCCCTTCCGGCAACCGGATGGATTTGACGATATCCTCCAATGTTTCGTTAAAGTAACGATGCAGCTGCGTCTGAAGATAATAAAATCAGAAAATTCTAGGCTCGATGTAGTATGTAGCGTCATCGGGAATTGAGCAACAACCTGAACACGTCGCGAGGGTGCAAAAAACTGGGCCATGTCGACATGCATGTAGAAAATCCGTGTTTGTGTGCCTTGAGGTGGATGCTGAAAGGTTGGTAGAGTACAGACTCTGCACTGCAGAGATACCGAAAACCTGGGTCTTCTGACGGGAAACCGTACCTTACAGATGAGGAATGTGAGTAGCGCTTTCAGAGCATCCAGAAGGGACTCTAGCTGATTTTGGTTTTGAATAAAGGGTTCCAACATTAGTTCGGAACAGCCACCAAGCTGGAACAATAAATAAAGGGAGCCCGAAGCACGAAACCCTCTGGATTTCACACGAGCTTACCGCCTCTGCCCACTCCAGGAAGTCGGAGGTCGGAGAGTCGTCGTAGGTAAAACGGTCACGCCACGCTGATAGAGGCACGTTTTTGTTCTAAAGCATTATGGTGATGTTTCAGGAATATTACGCTCATAGAAGAAAGACTTACAAAGTCTGGCCTCTTGCGAAGCCGAGACATGATGCTCTTTATACGTGTCAAGCTCACCTGAAACAATCGTAATTACCCAATTGCATGTGGGCGACCGAAAAAAAAGAAGAAGTACCTGGAATGTCTGGCTAAGAATCGTCATTGAGCGGCGTTGAGCATTCGGCAATTGAGGAATCACGGTGGAAAATCTACTTCGATCCTGGTGGCCCCACCGGGGCGAATAAAAATCGAAATCCTGCTCAATGGCTCTCAGCTGCTCGAAGAGCCTGCATTTCTCCAAATTGGCAAGCTGTACCGTCAATTGCCTAAAATCGAAGTTATTCAGATGCTCACACACTGACCAAGTTTTATTCACAGCCTTATTTTCCCATTTGAGATGGACAGACTTGGTGGGACGCATGCTGTATTCGATTTTGAACTGGACTCCCGGCTCAACTTCGATATCCGCAAGCCATTTCTGCAAATCCAAACGGTTTTTTTTGCCATTCGCATTTTCTTACATCTATCCGGCGGAACCTCATCGAATGCACGGGTCCAGACAAGAGTATGATGGAGCGCGAAGCCGTTGCGAACAAGGCCTTAAAAATACGAAAATATCTGCTCTAATTTTACCCATACCTTATTAACGGCCCGAAAGCGATACTTTGCATCGGGATTCATCTTGCGGTAGATTTCCCTCAATAACAGTAAGGGTAGCTCCTTCACCGGAAATGTGTCTAACATGTTTTCTGAAATTGAAGCCAGAACATGAGGCTTTTATGAAAAACGAATGGGATTAAACTATATTCAATACTAAGTCGATTGCCGAGCTAGGTTTTAAAAATTAAGTGAATTTTTCGGAGAACTGTCGGCAACTAGAATGATCGAGTATCGAGAAAATGGCGGGTGACTTGCGGGCCCCGATGCCGCCTGCAGAAATATATCCCTAGGTGCTGTTTGCTAGGCCAAATCCGGGAATTATATGGATCTTTCGACGCTTTTCCCAGAAATTTTTCTGGCAAGGCGGCAGTTTGCTTAGTTATTATACTATGATTACTATGATCAATATGAGGTACGGGGTTTTTTTACGCACTTCAATATCTCATTTCGGCTGTTCGGTCCGCCTTTTTATCGTCCTAGGCCCATCAATCAAGGCGGTTTTTGTACGTTGTCAATCTGGGGCGTACTGTACCCATACGTATCCGATAGACGGTTCTGTGTTTCGATGTTGAACACGTAAAATAATCTCCATTCAAAAAGACTTTATCGCGGAAAAATAGTAACAATTTCACTACCATGGCCCAAAATTATTTGCGGTGAACGTGAAAACCGGCTCGTCGCCTCTCCAAATGTTCGTTTTCGTACCCCAATGCTGTCCAAATTTGGGCCGCAAGGTTTCAGCGCAGAATTCCTCCGGTTTCACGTCAAATCCCTGCGCCAAAGTATAGATTCGCGTGTTCTGAAAAATGATTCTTCACTTCCGTTCTGATAAGACTTCCTTGTCAATTGTTAGAGCGATGCACAACGGCTTACCATCTTCGGGGGTGCTGAGGAATTGTCGAAAAGCATCGTCCCTTGCGGCAACCGGACGGATTTGACGATATCCTCCAATGTTTCGTTAAAGTACCGATGCAGTTGCGTCTGAAGAGAATAAAATCAAGAATATTCTAGGCTCGATGCGGTGAGCAGCGCCATCGGGAATTAAGTACCGACCTGAACACGTCGGGAGGGTGCATAAAACGAGGACATGTCGACGTGCATGTAGAAAATCCGAGTTTGTGCTCCCTTAGCTGGACGCTGAAAGGTAGGCAGAGTACAGAGATACTCAAAACCTGGGTCTGCTGACGTGAAAGCCGTACCTTGTAGATGAAAAACGTGAGTAGCGCTTTAAGAACGTCCAGAATTGGCTCTATCTGATTGCGATCATGAATAAAGAAGCTCATCCCTACTACGGGCAAGCGAACGGACTGCAATATGAAAGAAGTTTTACAAAGTAATGGAAAATACAAGCAAAAAACCGTCTGGATTTCCAGCGCGGCTTACCGTCTTTGCCCATTGAAGAAAGTCGGAGATCGGAGAGTTGTCGTAGATGAAACGGTCACGCCATGTCGATAGAGACACATTTTTGTTCTAAAGCATTATGTTGATGTTTCATTTTCATTTTCACACATTTGATGTTTCAGGAATATTACGCTCATCGGAGGAAGACTTACAAAGTCTGGCCTCTTGCGAAGGCGAGACATGATGCTCTTCATGCGTGTCAAGCTCAACTAAATTATTCTAATTATCGATTAAATGTCAGCGGCTGCAAAAAAAAAATAGAAGTACCTGGAATGTCGTGCTCTGAATCGTCATTGAGCGGCGTTGAGCGTTCGAAAGTTTAGGTATTATGGAGGAAAATCCATTTTGATCCTCGTCATCCCATCGCGACCCGAGAAAATAGAAACGCTGCTTCTTGGCTCTCAGCTCATGGAGGAGACGGAACCATGTCTTCAAATCAGCACCGTGCATAGTCAACTCCCTGCAATTCAGCGGGGTAAAGTCACTACCCCGAAAGTCAATACGCCAAAAAGTCACTACCCCGAAAAGTCATTACCCCGAAAAGTCACTACCCCGAAAAGTCACTACTCCGAAATAATTTGCATGATTTTCATAGAAAAACAGCATGAAAACTGGATTTTTCGGGGAAAAACAATGCTATCATTTTTCGGGGTAAACGATTTCGGCGTAGTGACTTTTCGGGGTAATGACTTTTCGGGGTAGCGACTTTCGGGGTAGTGACTTTTCGGGGTAGTGACCGGACGCCCAATTCAGCTATACATATGCTTACACGGATGCTGAAGCCTAAAAAGCTGATACGAAGGCGTAAAAAGACGCGAAACCTAAGCCTGAGTCTGAGCCTGAGCACACTTACCAGGTTTCATTCGTGGTCTTATTTTTCCATTTGAGATTGATCGAATCGGGATCCCGGCTGTAGTCGATTTGAAATACAATCGAACTGTCGACGAAGATCGACGCAAGCCATGTCTGAAAGACGCAACACAAAAATTGAAACCCATGTAACCCACGCTACGATACCCCTTTGTGGCTCGCATTTTGGTACCTCTCTTAACCTCAAATCCATGCAACGCACGGGCCCAGAAAAGAGGGTGATGGAGCGTGAAGCCGTTGCAAACAAGGCCTTAAAAACATGGAAATATCTGCTCCAATGTTACCCATAGTCCCATACCTTATTAATCGCCCGAAAACGATACTTTGCATCGGGATTCAGCTTGCGATAGATTTTCCTCAATGACAGTACGGGAAGCTCCTTGACCGGAAACTTGGCTAACATGTTTGCTGAAATTTCTTAATGAAATCTAAAGCTAAATCGGCTAATATTGGGAGTAATATAAGGCGGGTAAGTGGATATCGCGTTGTGAACGACGGACGAATGCTCTAAAAGAAAGCCCACCTGCCCCAAATAGCCTCGAGGATGTTTTCTAAGACGCCAACATATCGACTGGGTCATCGGACCAAACTAGAAAAAAACTTGGAAAAATCAGTAATTGTTAAGCTGAAAATCGCTTGCCTTCGCATGAAGCCAATTTCTCTCAAAAAATCTATGCTTTTCTGAGGCCTCGCTGGATCCGAACCTCTACAATATCTCGTGCCCCACATCCGCCGCGGTTTTTTAAAAGTTAAACAGTTTATTTCGGAAAAGTGCTCAATTCATGCCATAATTCATTTATCACAAATCGTAAATGTATAAGACGGTTGACTGCCTTTGAAGACCTTCGTCTTCGTACCCCACATCGGTCCAAACATTGGCCGCAAAAATTTTTCGCAAAATTCCATCGGGTCTGAATCATAGCCTTGCATCAGAGCATAAATTCTACAGTCCTAAAAAGTGAGGTTTGATTTCCGATTTCGTAGAAAAGTTTATTTTTTGATTACCATGTCATGATAGAACTATAGACACCCACCATCTCCGGAGGTTCTGAATAACTTTCGAAAATCATCGTTTCCTCCGGCAATCGAATCGATTTGACGATATCTTTCAGCGCGTTGGAAAACTGATTATCAAGAGCTTCCTAAAAAGGACCAGATAAGGCAATAGATGACGGAGGAAATTAGAAGACTCTGTCGGTTTGGCGCCGGGGACCAATGTCATAAGAACGAACCTGAGCCGGTGGCCAGGGTCGATAGAATTGTTTGAGATTCATGACCATCAAGAATAGCCGACCATCTTTTCGTCGAGGGGGATGCTGAAATATTGGGGTCATGAAACGAAGAACATATCGTTGTTTCAAGAACCCACACCCGTACCTTATCAATGAGGAAAGTGAGCAGCGCTCTGAGAACATCCATAAGCGGTTCGATTTGACGTTGACGTCGAATACAGGGTTGCAGTGATAAAATCGTGGAGCCAATTAGCTGAAACAAAAAAAGGGCCTAGAAGGTAAAGGATAGCCGTTAAAAGCTAAAAAGCTGGACAAGGCAACCCAAAGAACGAACTGACCTTTTCGGCCCAATCCAGATAGTCGGAGATCGGCGAGTGGTCGTAGAGAAAACGGTCCGCCCATTTCCCGGAATCCATTTCGTTCTAAAGCTATTTGCTATAATAATTCGAACATCCATTGTGTCGAAATTCAAAATGTCGAGATTTTTTTGCATAGGATTCGGGGGCTTTGCGGGAAAATCAGCTTATTTCAATTTCGAGTAAGACATTTCGGCATTATGACATTTCGACACTACGAGATTTCGGATTATGCAATTCGACGTTATGATTTTTTTAAATTTCGAAAGAAACCCGTCGCTGATCGGCTCTAAAACACTTACAAAGTCGATCCTTTTGCGAAAGTGGGCCAAGATGCTCTTCATACGTTTGATGCTCAACTGAAAGAACCGTTGCTATTATATTAGGATCAACCGGTTCTGGTTCGTTAGCGGGGGGGGCTTCAAATAGTCCCCCCAAGAGGCCTATTGTGAAAGGCAGTGGGACATGGGCGTGGCTTCCCGCGCGATACCCCCCCCGCTAACCAACCATAACCGATCAACCCATCACATCGCAAGAAAAGGCAAAGTACCTGAATTGTCTCGCTAGTAACACCCACTGAACAGCGTCGGGCATTCGGAAGTCGAGGTATCACGTCGGAAAATTCATCTTGTTCGTGTTCCCCCGGCCAGGGCGTCAAAAAATCGAAAGACCGATGGAAGACGCTAAGCTGTTCCAAGAGCCTGAACCATGTCTTCAAATCCGCACCGAGCACCGTTAATTCCCTGCAATTGAAGCTAGAGTAGTGCACTTTAGATGGCAAAGTGGAGCGTTTGAACCGAAAAGCCTAAAATAAAATCGATTCTTTCGCATTATCGGGAGGGGGGAAGCGGTTTTTCTTACTATATCTTACTATATAGGCAGAAATTGCAAAGGTTTTTAGGGAGTTCATCTTCACACCGACCAGCTTTCATTCGCGGACTCATTCTGCCATTTCAGGTTGATCGAGTCGGGATTCGAGTTGCAGGTGATTATAAACTTGACTTCCGGCGTAACTTTGATATCCGCAAGCCACGTCTGCAAATTATGTTTTTAGTCCGCATTTTGTCACCTCTGTGCGCTCCAATTTCATCAAACGCACGGGTCCAGACATCAGCGGGATGTAGCGCGCAGCCGTTGCAAACAAGGTCTAAAACATTAAAATATGTGTTTCTTGGTTAGACATACCTTATTAACGGCCCGAAAACGATACTTTTCGTCAGGACTGATCTTTCTATAGATGTCCCTCAATAACAGCAAGGGAAGCTGTTTCACGGGAAATGTGTCTAACATATTCTCTGAAAACGAAGCTGCGACCGTGGCTGATATATAAACCAAATTTAATGAAATCTAAAGCTAAATCGGCTAATATTGTGAGTAACTATAGATTGTGGACGTGGATATCCTGTTGTGGGACGAACGAATACTTTAAAAGATACCCCATCTGCCCTAAATAGCCTCGGGTGTTCTTTTCTGAGTCGCCAAAATATCGACTAGGTCATCGGTTGAAATTAGAAAAAACTAGGAAAAATAGGTAATTGTTGAGCTGAAAATAGCTTGTGTTTGGATGAAGCCAATTTCTCTCAATAAATCTATGCTTTTCCGAGGTCTCGCTGAATCCGAACCTCGGTTGTTTCGCAGAACTCAAAGTCTTCGTCGGGGGTCCGCCCAGCCAGTTTATCGACCGACAGGCAACCATAGTGTAGCCAGCATGCCCCGAATTTTCCCACCTAAACTCGCCCCCCCCCGATACTGCCAAAGACCGAGGGCGGCTTTTGACTTGGCATTCCAATATTTAGCATTCGTAATCATGATGAGCTTTTTGCGTAAATTTTCGGGTGCGCTGTGCCTGGGTTGTCATGCAAAAGCTCATTCCGTTCGACTCGTCCGTTCTGGCGATGCGCCGCCCTTCGCTGCTTCCCATTTTCGTGCTCCTTGTCGTCGCCATCGTCATCATCTCCGTCGAGGCTGACGACCCCACAGGGGGCTTTGGTATGCTTTCTAGTTTACAAAGTATCCCAAACGAGACCCTCCCTCCTGCGTCTGCAGTAGTGCTTCTTTTCGCGGTTTAAGTATCATTCCAAAGCACTGAATTTAGACACTACTTTAATTAAAGCGTTGAGGTTCGCATTTTTAGCAAGTTTAGTTTAGAGCAGCGTATACGGCAGTGTCGCGTATCCCTTTTGCGGCGTGTAGTTTTTCCAGTTCGTCGAAATCCGAAATCGGTTTCGTGACCAGATACGAAAATTTAGCCAAGCCACTTTTCTTTTTTTGGGGGCCCAAGCTTAGGCTTAGGCTTAGCTTTAACTTTGAGTACGCTTGGCTTAGTCTAGGCTTAGTCTAGGCTTAGCTTAGGCTTGGCCTATTCCTAGCTTAGGCTTAGCCTACAGCTAGCTTAGGATTAGCTTAGGTTTGGGCTTAGGCCTAGGCTTTACTTAGGCTATGCTTAGGCTGGGCTTGGCTTGGTTAGCTTAGGCTTGGAGACAAGCTTAGGCCGGAAAAAGCCTGCAAAAAAGATCCGCCCCCAACATCAATAGCTCCCAACTTGTCTACCCTCCCTATTTCTATTTTCGCTAGTTATTTGACTCAATTGCAATGTATCCTAGTCCTAGTATATATAAAAAAATAGTGTTTGTGTGTGTGTGTGTGCATTTGCATGCAACTTCCGTCAGCGTGTCCGGAGGATATCTCTAGAGGGGAGGGGTGTGAGGAGGTGTTTGATACGTCATTAGAAGCGTAATGGATTGGAGATGACTGCACACATTTCAGATTTTGTAAAAGATGTTGTTTTCGACATTAAAATTAAGCTTTTCGTAAAAATCCGGCCACCCTCTTTGTTAGGATAAAATTAGCATATGCCGGAAGTTGCAGCAGCCTATACAAAGGCACATAGGTAGCGTTTTTTATTTTTTTTTGTCATCGGAATTGAGGCACAATTATGCAAAATTATGAATATCATAGGATTAGACGGGGCCAGGGTTGAAAAGTCGCGAAGCCCTGGTTCTTACTAATTAGCCTACTGCGAAATTTTGGTATACTTTAGAGCTCGCTAGCACAAGGGGGGGGGGCGAGATACAAAAGTTGGTGCCGGCCGGGGGGTCCCACACCCTTACCTTTGATCGTAAAACGTTATTTTTTTAGTGCGCTATTGGTGCGACGCGACCGGGAAGGAGCCGTGTGAGCTCAGGAAGCCGACCCTCGAGAGTGAAAGTGACCGGCTTCGGTCCTGGTTCACGGTGAGGGATCGGAAAAAGGACCGCGAAGATACCTACCGTAAGTTTGCCACGGCGAGTTTAACACACGAGAGATACACACAGGTTGCCCAAAAAAATCTTGTAGGTCGGCAGTCATGCGAAGCCGATTTCCGACTTAATTACATATCTCCCGTACCTTAAAAGCCTTACCCCGGCCCAATACGTGCGGAACAGCCGGACGGAAGTTGCATGCAAATGCAGACATACATCCACTATTTTTTTATATATAGTAGGATATTATTAGCTGAAATCAATTAAATTAAAACTCTGTATATTTTTCGGTACTCTATCGTACTCATATGACCTTCCCAGCACTTTTATCCAAAAAGCAAAAAAGCCGTCAGCGGCAAGACTCGAACCCCTGACTCCCCTTTGGAAAGAGGCTTTGAAGCGCGTGGATCCGATCACGCCCAGCCAGGCAAAAAATGCTGAATGTTTAAAATGATTTTTCATAGCGTTCCTATGGATTTGGACAAAAATAAATATCGGGATCGTGATCAGCGCGAAAAACAGCATCTGAAACGCTATATAGCTAACCGAAGTCGAACTTCGAGCTGGGGAGGTATCCTTGTAGCCCCTCTCTAACTCGACGCAGAAGTGTCGATCCTGAACGAAAGATCACACGAAGACGAAACACCATTCGAAAGCCCTTGAAACGTCGAGTAGCTGGTTGTAGCTGTGGCTGACTGGTATCCATCCGCGCCTGCCGAGGGGGGGACCCGGGTTCGGCCCCCGGCCGCGGCAAAATCTTTGCTTTTTGCAAAAAACGTCCCTGAACGTGCCATTTAAGTCCAGTTTACCCCCCCGCTCCCCGCCCCCCCAGCCGACCCCAACTACCGTATCTCGGCTCCTCGTTATCCTACAGGTGTGTTAAGTATACCAAAATACTCGCCAGAGCAAGGCGAACGTTTTGGTATATTTTACACACCTGTAGATCAACAGGGAGCCGAGAAAGAAAAGTTGGGCGCCGGCTGGGGGGAGGAGTAAACTGCACTCTAACCTTATTATGATCCAAGGGTGTGGACCGAACGACGTGTTCTGCGGGTCCGGGACGGGCGGGACGCTGGCGGATGACAAGATCGGATGCTACGATGATTGGCCCGAGGCGACAGGCTGCCATTGCAGTTGAGTCCCTGGGAGAGTGCGGTCAAAAGAACATTTTGTAGAACGGGACCTCACCAACGTCCGCTTCACTCCTGGTAAGTGGACCTCTATCACTCTCTCTCTCTCTCTCTCTCTCTCTCTCTCTCTCTATCACCTTCACCATCGTCATTGTAGCGCACCCGGATGTGCTGCGCCAGTGGAAGTCGTTTCAAAAGGCGGACGAGCCGGTGGGCTGACTGACCTTTTGTAAACATCGCTTGAATCATCTTGTTCAGCCGAAGTGCGACGTCTGGGAGCTGCCGGACGAGCCGCAGACTGCTCCGACGTCATCTGCTCCACTGCCCCTCTTTGCCACGGTCATCATCGCCATCATCTACTGCACCCACCGTGTCTTCTTCGATTAGTCTGATCATGTGTGTACCATAAATCCTCTGTTACCTCTGAGCGCTTCAATTTTATCAAAAGCATCTTTTTCATGGGTTTAAAATTAATATAATTAAGAAAAAATACCTTATTAATGGCACGAAAACGATACGTTGCATCCGGATTCATCTTGCTATAAATTGCCCTCAAAAAAATCTAGGGGTAGTGTTCACCGGAAATTTCTGCAACATGTTTTCTGGAAATGAAACTGCGACCGTGGCTAATACAGGGTGTCCCAAAAAAATCGACCACCCTCTAGCGGTCCGAAGAAAGTTCGGATCGGGATGATTTTTACACCATTCGAAAGCCCTTGAAGCCCTTTGCAACAATATTCTAAACCATCTTTTTATTTAAACGCGTCATTTTACAAGCAATTTTGTAAAATATTCCGTTTTTCGGGGTTGCAATACGAGCCAATTTGCCTCAAATTCTCCAAGTAAAATTACCGGACGTGGCCGTTAATCAGATTCAGAGGCCGTTCCTTAATCTTTTTAAATGCTGTGTAAAATCGCGCGTTTAAATAAAAACTTGGCTGTGAAGGCTGCAGCAAAACTCGCCGTTTCAAGGACTTTCGAGTGGTGTAACTATCCTTCCGATCCGATACTATGGTAGCTCATATGAAAACGCATATTCTTCTACCCCCCGTGAATGGTTACTTGATATCCAAAAGCTATTTTTTATTTAATTATTTTAATTTAAAGGATTTAGGTTTTTATTAAAAAGGTTTATCGCCGTTTAATTCTGAAATTCTGGAAGGATCTGGATTGAATGCCATGTCAGCATTTATTCTTCACGAGTGGCAAGTGTGAAAGGCCGTTCGCTGCCTCTGAAGATCTTCGTCTTCGTTCCCCATAGGGGTCCAAAGATCGGGCGCAACGTACTTTCGCAAATCTTCTCAGATTTCCCATCAAAACCCTGCGTCAGGGCATATATTCTGCGGTGCTGAAAACGCACCATACTTAATTTCGGTCTTTAGAAAAGCTAATTCAGATTATCGTGGGATTGTGCGAACGAGGAACCTACCATCTTCGGGGGCGCCGAATAATTGTCGAAAAGCATCGTGCCATCCGGCAACCGTACGGATTCGACAATTTCTTCCAGTGTTTTCGAAAATTGACGATGAAGGGCTTCCTGAAGGGATACAGATCAAAAAGCCTTAGCAACCAACGAACCTGGACCTGTTGTGAAAGTTCATTGACCAGCGTTAGATCGACAACCATCATGAAAATCCTAGTTTGTTTACCTTGAGGTGGATGCTGAAAAAAACGAGGCAATTCTAAGAGGCCCTAACCTCGGCCTTCTGAACCGAAAACCGTACCTTGTGGATGAAAAATGTGAGGAGCGCTTTGAGAACATCCAGCAGTGGCTCGATGTGATCTCGATGACGGATATAGGGCCCCAGCCCCAGCGCGCGCAACCCAACGAGCTAAAACCAGCAATAAAACTTTTAGAGGAAAAGGAAAGTAAAAGCCACCACCCTAAATACGGAAGTCGAAGCGAAATCGTTTGGATGTCGGGATTCGCTTACCTTTTCGGCCCAATTGAGAAAGTCTGGGATGGAAAAGTCGACGGCGCGAAAACGTTCAGACCATATCGATAAAATCTTTTCGTTCTAAAAAAATTTCGAAAAACGAGCGAGAATATTGGCGAGAACCTTGAGTTTAATGTGACTTAATGGTGATGGTAACTAGCCTATTCTATGCGCATAAAAGAATCGCTTACAAAGTCGGGCCTCTCGCGAAGGTGAGCCAAAATGCTCGTCATACGTGCCATCTGAAATCACCGTAGCTATGCAATTGAAATCTCGGCACCCTCAACTATCCGCACAAATACCTGGAATGTGCCGCTGCTCAGCGCCATGGAGCGGCGTTGAGCATTCGGAAGCTTAGGGATGATGGAGGAAAATAAATTTCGTTCATCGCGGCCCGACCGCGACGCGCAAAAATAGAACCTCTGGTTATCGGCTCTAAACTTTTCGAGGAGCCTGAACCATGTCTCCAAATCCGCATCGTGCATCGTGAAATCCCTGGAAGCGACAAGGCAATCATCCCCGCGTCAGCGCACAAACTAACCGCGTTTTCTTCGTTCTCTTATTTTTCGATCTGAGCAGGATCGAGGGTTTGCGACGTGAAATGTATTCAATTATAAACTGAGCTCCTGGCTCAACTTCGATATCCGCACGCCATGTCTGCAAATCCTAACGTTTTTTTGCAATTTGCATTTTTCTTACATCTCGTCGGCCCAGCCTCATCGTACGCACGGGTCCAGACATCAGTGGAATGCGGCGCGAAGCACGTACAAACAATGCCTTAAAAGCTACGGTCACGCTCAAATGTAATATTTACCTTATTAGCCGCCCGAAAACGATACTTTGCAGCCGGATTCATCTTGTCGTAGACCATCGGCAATAAGGCTAAGGGCAGCTCCTTCACCGAAAACTTGCCCAACATGTTTTCTGAAATTAAAGCCAGAACGTACGGTTTCTAGCGAAAACGAATGTTCAATAAATCAATTGAATGTTTCGGGGATTGTTGAAAACTAGCATTATCGGGTAGCAAGGACTGGGCCGGCGAATTGTTGACCCGGATGACACCTGCAGAAATAGCCCTAGGTGCTGTTTGTTAGGTCAAGTCGGGGAATTACATGGAACGTTTGGCGCTTGCCCAGAATTTATCTAGTACTTTATTAGTCCGCTTTGGTACTGTTTTCATGTACTGTAAAGCTGGCCATTTTTTATTTTATGCTTGTGTAAATGTTGAGCAGGTACCGGGATTTCGGGACCATTCGCCTTTCCTAATAAATTTCTTTATTCAAGGTTAAGCAATGGCATAAAGAAACAAAAATCAATAACTTTCTGTTGCGTCATCGGATTCTGGGCCGTTGAAAACGGTCGTCGCGGAGCCGAATGTGCCTCCAAGCTGCTTTCGCAGCCACGAATTCCAATATTCCTTGGATCTCGTTCTACATCCTTGCACCAAAACGAACAGTCTTCGTTCCTGAAAACATTTCAGTTTATTAGTTCTTTACATAATTTGTGCTTGTTATATCACAACCTACCATTTTCGGGGGCGGTGAAAAATTCTCTATGAGAGCCGCTCCCTCCGGTAGATCCAGAGACGCCATTGTGTCTTGCAACCTGGCAGAAAATACTCGATCATCCGCCCACTGAAACGAATTCTTTTGTACATACAAGGGACACCGTTAACATATCTGGTTGCTATATAATTTTTCTCAGACATGACCGCGTCTGAGACCGCAGTTTTCACATCGCCTTAAAATAGTCAAAGGCTGACCTGTTGGCAGGTATCACGGTGATATCCATTCCATAAATGGAAGTTCATAGCGAAAACTCTAGGCCGATTCGCCAGAGGTGGAAGCTATAATGGGTGAGGAGAAATGTATCGATTCGCACCTTTTGAATGAGGAGCTGTAGGATCGCTTCGAAAATATTGAAAAACGTATCGATCTGGCCACGTCGATTGATAACCGCTATGAGTCCGATCGAGGGTAGGTCGGCAAGCTTAAAAATTGTTAAAGGTACGACGCCGTAAAGATTGGAAGATAACTTTAAATAAAAGTCGGATACATACAGGTTCAATCCATTCCAGATAGCGTTCTTTTGGACGGTCGTAGGCGTAACAATATCCGGTCCACTGCAAGGTGTTTTTTGGGTAGGGGTCGGAATCTCGAAATTTCGGAATCTCGAAATTTCGGAATCTCGAAATTTCGGAATCTCGAAATTTCGGAATCTCGAAATTTCTGAATCTCGAAATTTCCGAATCTCGAAATTTCTGAATCTCGAAATTTCGGAATCTCGAAATTTCGGAATCTCGAAATTCCGGAAATATTGGCAGATTCCTGGAAGCAAAACTATTATGTATCCAATTTTTTGAGATTCAAATACAAGATTTCCGATAAAACGAAAAGTAGACCCTCTGAAAAAAGGTGTTTATCAACTCGTCGTTTCAAGGGCTTTTGGATGGTATAACTATCATCCCGATCCGACGTTGCTCCGCCGAGTTAGAGCGGATGTTTTCTTGTATAGGAACCATCCCTATTTGAATCTCGATAGATTCGAATCTTTGCTTCCAGGAATCTGCCAATATTTCCGAAATTTCGAGATTCAGAAATTTCGAGATTCGGAAATTTCGAGATTCGGAAATTTCGAGATTCCGAAATTTCGAGATTCCGAAATTTCGAGATTCCGAAATTTCGAGATTCCGAAATTTCGAGATTCCGAAATTTCGAGATTCCGAAATTTCGAGATTCCGACTATCACCCTGTTTTTTATACCCAACCAGCAAACAAACAAACAAAACCCAGTCCGGCATTTTTTCCAAATTAAATGCGGCCGTTTTTGTAAGGGCAATTTAGGATTCCTTACCGTATCAGGTGCATCATTGAGATGACTACGGATCGTCCTCGCTTCCGCAATATTCTCCTATAATCAAGGATAGATAGGGGGATCACGCCCAGTGAGCAAAACTATATGGTTAGAAAATGGTAAAACCACCTCGATTGTCCTGCATCGGGTGTAAATTGTCCGCCAAGAAGACTGCGGAAGCGCAGGCAATATGTCATAAAATTCTTCTCTCTCTTCGACCTTTTGAAACCCTGCAGAAACGGTGATATTAAGCGATGCAGGCCTCAGTCTCTCTAGTAGTTTCAACCATCCCTTCAGGTCCGCGTTTTTGTAAATGAATTTCCTGAAACAAAAAACAATAGTATTTGAACCTGGGTTGTCCAGCTTTAAAACCCACCGGGTTTCGTTTGTTCCCGTGTTTTGCCATTTTAAATGTATTGACGGATGAGGATGCCACTTGTAGATAATGCTCAATTCGATATCCTTGCTCACGACGATATTCGTGGTCCAGATCTTGACATTTTGAATGTTATTACTGATAAACCGTAAGGGTGTTACCGTGGTTCGCTGAATCCGCATGGCTGCAACCGGTCCAGACATTATGCACAGTCGGGATACGTTTCCCAAGAGAGCCTAAATGCCTGCCGATTGCAGAAAGACGCCCATTAGCATACCTTATTAACGCCCCGAAAACGATACTTTGCGCCGGGATCCATCATGCCGTAAACTTTCCTCCATAACAGCGATGGTAGTTGCGCTACCGCAAACTTGTCCGGCATGCCTTCTGAAAAAAACCCCACCAAATCGATGGTGGCTGGACAAATAAAGACTTCACCAAGAGCCGCTAAAATCGAGCAGGTTTTAGTGAAGCCGGAAATGGCGTAGGTAAAGATCGGGCCGCGGCAGGGCTGAATGCAATACCGCACATCTGCTGGTAAAACCATATGCAGCGGTAATTTCACGTCTGTGCATCATTGATAACTTTTGAAGTGGCAATCATCCCCGATACTTAGAGACAACATCAAGATGACAACCCAAAACATAGACAACCGCGGCCTTCATTGTCTGCCCAAATCACTCTGCTCCATATTGTCTACAAGCGTTTCCTCTGTAGGTGCAGTTGTTCTGGTTCATACAAAAGCGGAACTGGAAGTTTATTTCATGATAACAGAATGTAACAATAAAATTTATGCAACAGAATCAATACTCCCCGCGGGCCAGTTGGCGCTTCTGCTTCTTCTTAGACTCCTTCTTTACGCGGGCAACACCTTCCGCGGGCTTCGAGACGACGTCTTCCTTCTCGGTCAGGATGACTTCGATGTGGCAGGGAGAGGACATGAACGCTAAACAAGAATCAAATAGCTGTGAAAAAGAAACGAACGGTTAATTCGGCCGTGAGCGCGGTATGTCCTTCTGCGCATTTTAGCGGCACGCTGGACTTGGATGTGCTCGATGACGAGATGGTCGGTGTCCAGGCCTTTGTAGTCAGCATTGCTTTCCGCATTTCTGTAAAATAAAGGTTAATAATGGCGACAACAGAGGGTATTGCGACAATTATAAGTGCTCGAAACGGTGACTGGGCAAACACAGTCTTTCTTTTAAAAAAAGCAAGGAAAGGATCCGTATACCTAACTACAATTAGTGCGACAGGATCAAGTGCTCAAAATGGTGGACAGACAAACGCGGCTCTTATTTAAAACAAACGCAAGACAGGATGCGTTTATGTAACGCAATTTTTGGCCTACGCATCACAAAACGAGCCGTGTTACTATCAAAAGCATACCTCAACAGCTGCAAGATGAATTCGCAGGATTTCACGGGCCAACGTCCTTGGACAACGCCGAAGGTCTTCGCTTGGGCCTTGCGTCCAACGCAGTGGTTGAAGTGGCGGAAAGGGATGATCTCCTTCTTCTCCTGCACGTTCTGGAGGTAGCGCTGGGCACGCTTCAGCGGCATGTGGCGAATGGCCATCGCAACTTCATGGGTGTTCTTGAAGTGGACGCGGAGGTCGGAGCCCCGAGCCTTGCACGATTTCGTGTTGTTCTCGGGTTGAGCGGTGTAGTGCACCCTCACCATTTCCCCAGTCTGAAAAAGGAAAAATTAGAGGTGTACATGAAATCGGTGAAATAAATGACGCTGGAAAACGATAAATAGGCAACAAGCGTGAATTATGGTCAAAATGAGGGTGACGAGCAGCAAAACAGCTTGGAAACGAGATCAAAACGTTATTCTTCCATTACCGGCAGCTAAAGCCCCGAAAGATGGGGAGAGTTTCCTACCGTATTGGGAGCGCCACAGGACCGCTGGCAGAAAGCCAGGTCTGGCCCGGTTTCCATGCCGTAACGCAACCCCGGGATTCGATTTGATGGGATTAAAACTGAATAAATAATATTTCTTTATCATAAAGAAAATCTAAAATTTACTATTTTGTTAAGTTGATCTTGCGGACAAGAGTATAGGTTTTTTTAGGGCGATGCAGGCTCTGGTGATAGATTTTGAGGCGGTAAATGAGCCATCTACTTCATACACTCCTCAATGTGACACCTATAATTCGAATTGGGTCCCAATACATCACAAAGAAGCGCAGGTAATTTTTTTGATGGACGGATTTAGCGAGTTTTCAAGGATATTCGGCTTTGTAGCCTAGCTTGAACGCTCGAAAATTTGAGAATAGCTAGTTTCTTTTACAAGAACTCTGTTTCAGTTTAACTCTGAAAGAAATGGCGCCATAAATTTTGCGGGAAATGAACACGATGCAAGAATGGGAATGATGCCGATCGTCGTTTGTGAGAGACGCGTTCATTGTATGATTTGCGATCTGGAGATCGACGACGTGCAAGCTATCCCCGGAAATGAAAGCCTTCACCTTCCCACTTGCAGCATTGGGAAGGAATTCAAGTTTGTGGTGCATAGTTGCTTTATGCCTTTCCAGATGTGAAGTATGTAGCGAGGAGTTTAACAAAGCAGTGAACCTTCGGGTGCATACTTGTGTGGTCCACGAAGCCGAGAGCCAAGGAACGAGCGAAGGTGCATTCCCCAAAATTGTTTTAATGCTTTAGATGGCAAATTCCATTGTTGTATCTGCAATCGAGGATTTATGCGCCGGAAGGCGTTACTCGGGCATTTGCAGACGCATTATGTTAGCGATTTGTTTTGCTGTACGAAGTGCAGGGCTTTATTTCATTATAAGGTAGGTGAAACGTCCTTTCAATGGAAAATAAAGCTTTTAGTTCGAATTGACACGACATCTTCGGTGGAGCCCTTGTTCCACTCAATTGTCGAATGATTACGATAAGGTATGAAAATACAACACAGTTAGAAGTTGGTTTTTAGCTAGTATTTTGCCCAGAATGCTCTACGACGATCTCTTTCGACCAAATGGCTCTACACAAGAGGCAGCACGTTCTTCTCAAGTATGGCTACGCCACTAAAATTTTATCGCTTTTTTAGGCGAATGTCGAAAAAGTCTTCATTTGTTATTCCGCTGCCCACCGATGTGCTAAACGGCCGATCCCATGTGTAAGTTGTGGATTTTTATACTGAAACTAACTTTATATAAACGTTAGAAAAAGCAAATAAAGAAATTCAAGGAGCCTAAACGTCGGGAAAGCTCATAAAGAAATTGAAAAGGCCATTTTCAGTTGCGAGGTTTGCGAAAAGCGGTTCAAAAGGCCTGCCGAGCTGAAGCGTCACTTGGCGACGCATTCAGGTAGAAAATAAAGCGCATTTTTGACGATATTTTACAGGCATTCGCGCATTCCGCTGCGACCAGTGCGATCGTAGCTACGCGCACGAGCGGGGGCTACTGACGCACGTCGAGCGTGACCACGAGATGCGACGGTACGCGTGCCCGATATGCCGGGCGCCATTCAAAAGCGTACGTTTCGAGAATTGCTTCGTTCTAACTTGATTTAGATCCAAAGTATGGAGCGCCATGCGCAAGCGGTCCATCGCATCGGGCAAAGCGAGGACGCGCATTATGCTTGCCCGGTTAGTTACCCGTTTTTTTAAAAAGCAACGTATTTTTAGCAATGTACATGTAAATTTAACAACATCGGTGCCCTGTCTGTGCACCTGAAGCATCAACACGAATCCGGTGAGTCGCGGAGAGTTTTATGATCAGAAATTTTTAGTTCTTCCCGACCACATGCGTAGGGCCTACGTGTGCCCATTTTGCGAGAAGATGTTTGTGAAAAATAGGGACTGTTTGGTAAGCCTTGATTAGGTTTAGAAACCGCAATAACAAATTACAGGCCCACATCCGTTCTCACACCATGGAGAAGCAGAATCGGTGTAAGCGATGCGGGAAGAAGTTTTTGTCGAGAAACGGGTTGAAGGTAGAAATGTCAGATTAGCTCGTTTTACCGCATTTTCAGACGCATATGGAGATTCATTTGAGGCAGGATATGGTGGACCCGACGCTTGCCATGCATCGTTGTACGGATTGTTTTAAGCTGGTTGGTTTTATGAACTCGAGGGGAAGTACCGTGTTTTCAGCTCTCTTCAGCTGATGCTCTACGTCGTCATAAAGCCATTCACCAGCTTTATCAATGTCGGAGATGCGGGGCCGTAAGTTCAAAGACGCTGCGTTTAAAAAGAGGCTAAAAAGATATAAAAACTATATTTTAGCGACTTCCATCATCGGTGCGTTTGCGACACCACGAAGCGGCATGTCAGGCAGAAGGCGAAAGTGGGTCTATCTGGAGAATTATACTTACTTAATAAAAGTATAATAATCCATCCTTAAAATTGCTCATTTTCCAGACACCTCTAGCGGTTCTTTGATGCAGCTCGGCGAGACGGCTAGCCAGCGCCACGATTCGCCGGTCAGGACGTCGACCTCGAGACCGGCTTCCGTTGCAGGCCTTCCGGTTCATGGACGTGCGCAACAGCCTTGGTACTGCCATTTACAAATTCTAAACTTTAACGCATAACTCCTAATCTTATAAGCCATAATGTATAACTCCTGTGATTTTTAGTATGTACAGTTGCCGTATCTGCTCGCTGACCTTCCCGAATTTCTCGACTTGGCGCGTCCATACCCGCGCCCATTCTGGCCGCCCGCTACGCTCACATATTTGTTGGCTATGCCACAAGGCGTTTTCCAGTTTTCGTAAGTTTTATTTTAATGCTTGTTGAATCAGCATTCGTTTTAGAACAGTTGACGCGCCACAAACAGGTGCACGAGCGGGAAAGGCCGATGAATTGCGTCGTCTGCCAGCGTAGCTTTAGGAATAGGTAAATACTTTTTGGGCTTTTTGTAAATTCTTTCAGAAATCGTTGGCTGGTGCACATGGCCGAGTGCCATCCGGACGTGCGCACGACGGAAACGTTGCCGCACGATCGGACGGGTGCGGCTTCTGCCCAACACCATCAGCACCCGCCAGCCCAGGGAGATGCTCAACCAACGCGGGCGCAATCGGCGAATATGTTCGCACCTCAGGTGGGGGAAACACTACAAAAAAAAACAGAAATGACGAAAATGCGAAGAGCATTTTTGCATTTTTCAGGGCGACTACTATCATGATCTACTGGCCGGTCCAGCCGACGGGATGTACATGATCAATGCGCTCGATTTCGGGCATAACGTGCCGGCACCAGACTTGTCGATGGGCTTTGAACCCGGCCCGCCGGTGCACCAAATGCCGGCCTATGTGATGCCCGCACAACCGGTACCCGAGCCTCCACTTCCGGTGCCTTCTACGACGAGCGCGGTGAGTAGAATGGACTAAAAAAAACGATTCACAAAAATGGAAGAAATTATTAAAGTATAAAGGCAAAAATAGATTAAAATAAGCTAGAGAGAAGCTTTAAAAATTTAGGAAGGTTCCAAATTTCAGGCTACAAGCTTGACGCCACGGTGCCCCGTCTGCAGTCATCTCTACGACACGATGGCGCATCTCGTGCAGCATTGCGAACAGTACGTTTGAGCTTCTGGGCGTGCAGCGGACTTTTTTTAGTCTCAACGGAGTTTCCGTACGCGACCGAGCCTGATTTTGATGCGGAATTTAGCGCTGATTCCGAAACTGGTTGCAAAAGCTGCGAAACTGCCAGATAAAAGAAGTTATGATTCATTTTTAATATTTAATATTTAATATTTATTCTCAACACAAGGTTCACAAAGTCAACTCTTTACAGCGTGAGGAATCAGGTGTAAATAGAGTGGTGGAGAGGATCCTATCCTATAAGCGAGAAAAGTATGTCTGTTTTCTGTGCAGACGATTTCTCGGCCGTCAGGCCGAATTTCGCGCTGATTTTTGGTATGGAGGTGGAGAAACACATTTGTCAGACACGCATTTTTTTGTTTTTCGAAATTCCTCCATCTAACAATTTTACAAGCAAAATAGTAAAAATCCTTAACAAAATGGGCGACGAGCCGTGGTGTTCGGGGCATAACTCGATTCGCATTTGGAATTTCGGGCTGAAATTTGGACCACTTATGTATTCGATAGTGGGGATCACGCGCATCTTATTATCTTTACAAATTTTCTGCAGATTCAGACTCGAAAACTTAATTTTGTAAAGTGACCAGAAGGCATCCCTCCCGGGGCATTGGGTCGACCTTTTCTGTCCCCACCCCTCCCCGGAACAGAAGAGGGCTTTCCGGCCGCCTGTTCCCATCTGACCCGTGGTGTAGTGGAATTGCGACTGGCCTATCACCCGAATGATCGTGGGTTCGGATCCTAGGCAAATACAACTTTTTGCTTTTTGGTAGTTTAGCAACAAAACATATTTCTAGGCTCTCGGTGTGGGTCTCCTGGCTCTCGCCCTAGCGCCGCAGGCCCAAGGGAAGGTCCTTGACCCAGGCTCTCGCGCCGCAGGCCGAATCCCCGAGGAAAAACCAGTAACTAGCGCCGCAGGCTCAAAGGTTCTAGCGGAACGCTGGCTCTAGCGCCGCAGGCCAAAGGAGGGCGCCATTACTCAGGTTCTTGCGCCGCAGGCTAAAAGAAGAAGGTATTCAAATTCATGATCCCTGGACGGGGCCCAATGGGAAATGGCCGCGAAGCGGTCTTTTTCCACTGGTAGATAAATAAGGGGAAAATTATGATTAATTGTAAATATTATGAAAATGTGAAAGAGGGGGAATGGAATAGAAGAGTAGAATGACGAGAACACCATTACAGTAGATAGGAGATGTGGATAAGTCGATAAAGATGATTTTTAAAGACTTTTGACGGAATATAATGGCAGTTTGGGGACAAGAATTTAAGGGAGCATCTACGCGAAAGGAGAAGAAAAGCTTTTGACAGAGGTTTTTTGAGCAAGTATAGGGCTGATTTTGGTTTTGGTTTTAGGACCACGGGTTCTAGAGGGGCAGCCTTAAAGAAAGTATTTTCAGACATATGAGAAGGAATCTTGTGAAAGAAAAAAAAAGAAAATTCCGCGGTTCTCCTATGGTTCAATGGAATGTGAAAAAGGCAAAAATTTCTCGAAATTGGGCCATTTACGGTCGTTTTCGCCGTTAAAAGCTTCATAACTTTTTCGTATATTTTAAAACCAGAATCGGAACCAGTGCGAAATTCTGCACAAAATAAGCTGGGTAAAACTCGATTGTCACTGAAAGGAAGAACTAACATTTGTTTCCGGCTAACCGCCGAGCCAGCTCATATGCTGGCAGTCTACGAATGCTTGGTCTGCGGCGGCAAGCTGAAAGGCTCGGCCACGTTCATCGAGCACATGCGAGAGGAGCACCAGTATGGGTTTAACAGTCATATTTTCAACTTTCGATGCATTATAGGGTGACGTACGATGCAGAAGATGCACAACACCTACCGGCTCCCCTGGCGCGAAAGTGAGTGACGAGAGCTCGAGCTTGAAAGTACTTTTGCAGAGCTCGACGTGTTAGCGAGCCGGCCAAGACGCAGCTCTCCTGTCCGATATGCCAGAAGACATTCGCCAGACGCTATGATTTAGATCGACATATGAAAAGCCATACAGGTGGAAAGGATTTGGTGTTTTATCCGCGGGTTTAGGCGAGAAGGCGTTTGGGTGCGGGCGTTGCGGGCAGCGCTTCTCGACGTCCTACCACTACAATGATCATCTCAGTCGGCACGGCGAGGAGGACAACGGGGCTCGGGCTTTTGCTTGCACTTTATGCGCAAAGGTGGGGTTTGTGTTTATGAAAATCAGGCTCTTTGACAATATCGGGGGGGGGTGGGACTTTTTCTAATATTCCATCTTTGGAAAATTGATAGAGGAAAGTTTTCTAAAAGTTTTTACTATTCCTTAACGTAAAAACATTGGAACTGTTCAGGAGAAGCTTCAAAGGATCGATTTTCGACCAAAAATCGCCGTTTTTTGACCAAAATTTCGACGTTGAAAATCTGTCATTTAAATTTCGTTAAATTTTACTAAATGGTCCATTAAAATACTTACTATTCGTTACTGTGTTTTTCTGAAGTTACAGGAAAAATTCGATCCTCACCCCGATAATACTAAAGTACCTAAAACAATAATAATAAAACTTTACCGAAAACCTATGAAGTTAATAATACCTTTAGACATATGCCGCTGCCAGCTCGCTCAAAACGCACATGCGGAAGCACACCGGCGAGCGGCCGCATAAATGCAGCCAGTGTGAGGCGGATTTTATGTGAGAGCTTTTTGGGGCTTAAGTAACAGCAATTTTTAGGACTTCCGGTGACTTGTCGCGGCATCTGAAGTGGCACGCGGCCGGTTGCCCGAAGAAGCGCACCGTGCTCAAGCTGCCCGAATTGGCTGCGAGCGCCGCAGAAGGTGTGTGTGTCAGAATTTGGCGTTTTCAGCGGTCTTGACGTTGAAAATGCACTATGACATGCCAATACTATCATTTAAAATTGAAAAAATGTGAATTGTTTTAATGCGGAAATTAATTTTATTGTGAAAAATTCTACTGAATTTCATGTAGAAGCGTTTTTAAGGATTTAACAGCCGTAAATAACGTTTTAAACATGAGAAACGAGTTTTTTGAGGTCAGATTCCGGATTTTAACTAATCTAATTAAACATTTAACTATTTTTTAAGCCTTAACAACAATTTTTAAACCTTGAAAAACAAAAAAACTTTTAGGCGATTCTCGCACACGGGAACAGTTGGCGATGACGGTGCGCCAGATTAGCAGCCTCAAGAAACGGCCACTTGAGGTGGGCCTGGAACCAATTTAAAATCTTATTATTCTAGCTGATTTTATTATTTTATTATACTTTTTATTTATTATCAAATCTTTACAATTGATTCATTTGCAGGTCCACACGTCCAGCGCTTTTTCGGCGCCGCTAGGGGAGGCGGTAGGGTGCCTGATCGTCAATAGGAACACTTTTTAGGCCACTCGGCAGCAGCCCACGTTGTGCTTGATGATCAGCACCTCACCGGAGGGGTATTTCGTCGAGATCAGCGCCGCTCACTCGCAGGATCGGCCACAGGTTGGATGTTTAGAGTTCAAAGTTTAAAATTTCAAAACTTATAATAGGCATTTCACGTGTGCCTCGCTCAGCAGCAACTGCAGAACTCGCCGGACCCGCTCGAGTACCGGCTCGAGCATGTCGTGGTCGCGATTTCCGTCAGCAATGCGCTTCAGGCGTTGCATTTGGTGAGTTCTGTCCTATTTATTTGTCACTTTTTCTCTCCCTATATCTCTCTCACTCTCGACTCTCACTCTCTCTCTCTCTCTCTCTCTCGCCCTTACTCTCTCTCCCTCTCTCTCAATCTCATTCTCTCTCTCTCTCTCCCTCCCTCTGCCTCTCTCGCTCACTATCTCTCACTCGCTCACTCACTCCCTCTCGCTCTCTCTCCCTCACTCTCTTTCTCTCAGTCCCTCACTCTCTTTCTCGCAGTCCCTCTCACTCACTCACTCTCTCACTCACTCTCTCTCAACTCACTCTCTCTCTCTCTCTCCACACCGTTGACACCCAATGTTTATTCCATACAAAATGACGGGAAAGCAAAGCGCGGTGGACGAGTAATGACATGTTAAATCACATATGTAGTAAATTCGGCACGGGGGTTTGTAATTCATTTCCGGGGCGACGGCTCACTGCTTGAACTCGCCGAGCCCGTCGGCGTACACCTTGAGGACGTCGTCTGCAAAAAGACAGGGATTCCACGCAGCACTGCGTGGTGAAAATGGTAGATGAACCGACCGGCCAGCCTGCCCTTGAAACGCTCGAGGACGGCGTTGCCCATCTCCAGCCTCTCCTTGTCCGCGTCGGCCCACAGCATACAGCGGCCACATCCGGTCGGGCAGTTCTTGGCGCCCGGCTCGGTCGGGTGGCTAGAAGCGGCGCATTAAGGAGAGAAAGGCGAGGTGTCCCACTTGCAAAAGTGGTCGTAGCCGGCGATGAGGTGGTTGCAGACGTAGCACGTGAACTTGCCGCAGCTGCACGTCATCTTGTTGCACCCGTCAATCTTCTGGAAGAGCTTGCCGCAGTGGCCGCACTTGCGCACAAACAGGTTCGCCAGGGCCTCCTCGCTAAAAGGAGCATGAGGTAGAGGAGGGGGCGCTACAGCTCGAGCCGCACGCGATCCTCCTTCGTCAGGGCGGACGCCTTGACCTCGTCGCACTTCTGGCCCATGTGCGTGCTCCACTTCACCTTGCAGACGCTGGAAGGGGTGGTACTGGGCTGTTAGCGGGGGGAGAAAAAGACCCAGAAACCCACCGGCAGAACCGGGCATAGCACTTCAGGCACTCGAACACCTTGTTGACGTCGGGGGTCTGCTCGAACTCCTGGGCATAGGTGCAGTAGATGCACTCCTCCAGCTGGATGCCGCTCTCCATCAGCGCGTGCTTCGTCAGCAGATTCCAGAGACGGCGGCGCGTCTGCTTGTCGCGCTTCGGGATGCACTTGCGGAGCACGGCTAAATGGTCATGCTCAAATGATCGGTACTGGTCTGTTAGCGGGGGGGGGTAGTACCAAATGACCCACGATATTTGATGGTGCCGTTGCAGCCGTTCATCATGCACTGCAGCCCGGAGGCGTCCTTCGACACCGAGACGGCATCGTCAATGGCCGCCTCCACGTATCCCTTGACGCATTCACGGCAGAATTTATGCCCCTTCTCCTCATCCTCCTGCTCCCCGTGGGCGCTGATCTCATCGGCGGTGACCGTGTCGTCCTCCTCGCCCTCGCCGACCACCGGCTCATCCTCGTCTTCATCATCTTCCTGGGTGTCTTGCGCTTCTTGCTCGTCTTGCTCCTCCTCTTCTTCTTCCGACTCCTCCTCCTCAACCGTGCAGTAGACGGCCTTCTTCTTCGGCTTCTCGCCGCAGCAGATCTCGCACTCGAACCGCTCGACGGTGATCACCTGAAGAATAGTGGACTTTGCATGGACCGATTGTTCAGGGCAATGGGTCATTAGCGGGGGGGAGGAACTCAGCGAGGCGACCGTTTTTACATGACCTGTTGAAGTCGTTGTAGTTAGGTTTAGGCTCAGGCTTCAGCTCAGATTCAGACCCAGGCTCTGGCTCACTCACCGGTCCAAACTCGGCCGCGCGAATTTTGGCCATGGCTGGCTGGAACTTCTGGGTGACCTGCTGGACCATGAGATCTCGAAAGTTCTTGGCGTGGAACCATTTGTACGGGTTGGTGAGGGCATCGCGCATCTTCTGTGCCTCGTTGGTGCGCTTCAAGAGGAGCGGGGTCGGCAGGGCGCCAGCTGAATGGGAGGTTTAATCGATTACGACATGGTAGTAACACGTACTAACTCGGAGCAGGATCTCGAGGATGCGGGTGTGAACCTCGTCGGTGCGAACGTGGGTGGCGAGGAGGAAACAGGCGATGAAGGCACAGTCGACGGACATTGAGTACTCGATCACCACCTTCAGCCGGTACTCGGGCACCTGGAATTCGCTCATTTCTATGATAATGCCGATTTTTCGGTACTGGACTGTTAGCGGGGGAAGGGGGAACCAGTTTTTTTCTCAATTCCCTACGGGTCGATAATGCTAAAGTCCTACATTGGGGCACACGCGCAGCAGATAGGTCCTGTCGTTGCCCAAAAAGTGCAGCCGGGTGCGCCGAGCGTGGGGGACGGTGCCGTAGAAGTCGCGGAGTTCCCGCTCGTACTGCTCGAGCAGGGTGGTCCTCATCAGGGCGGGCATCGGCGGGGCACGTTGATATCCCCAGCCCATGTAGTGAGGCACCGCCGGCACGTTCACGTTGTTGTTGTTCGCGCGGGCGGGGCCCTCCCCGAAAAGATCGTTATCTCGGCTCCCCGTTTGTCTACAGGGCTTTAAAGTACACCAAAATGTTCATTTTCATCTGGCGAGTATTTTGGTACACTTGACAACCCTGTAGAACAACGGAGAGCAGAGCTACGGTAGATGAACATCTACTGCAGAGACCTCAGCCCTCCTATCAATCTCAAAACGCCCTCACTCATCGCTCGACTCGTCACTGCTGTCCTGGTATTCAAGAAGGCGCTGGCTGATGTCGTGAATGCGGTCAGAGACTCGACGCTCGATGACCAGGCGGCCCTCGAGGATCATCTCCACGACCACTTCACCCGGGTGGCCCTCCCGGACCGCTTCGGCGATGCGCTCTTGGTCGAGTCGTGGGTACACCTCGAGCTGAAAATCGGCCGGTGATCGAGAGAACGAAGCAGAACACTGACCACTTTTGCGACCTGCTCGGCGACGTCGTCGGGGTCATGGCGGTTGAAGCGGACGATCTGGGGCACGGGCTGCGCGGCAGCTGGGGCGTTCGGCTGCGCAGCCATCGTCGAATTGAAGTCAATAAATTGTCGCTTAGGATTTCCCTTTTTCCGTCATGATCTTAGGGTAATTTAGGACATCCGGCTACATGCTAATGACGAATTATAATGGCCTTTTCAGGGCGAATTCCCGCAAGCTTTCTGGTGCCCCGTCAACCAGGCTCAAGACGTTGCGGCGGCGGGGCGAGTGGTGTGGATGCGGATCGCCGTCGAGCAGCAGCAGCAGCCACAGCAGCCCGCGCCATTTGTCGCCGTGGAAGAGCCGCGCTTCTGCGCGCTGTGCGAGGTGTCCTTCGCCACCCCGGCCCAGAGTCGCGCTCATTTCGCCAGCGAGGACCACGAGACGGCCATGGTGGGTTGAAATTTATTGTCCTGTTTTTGGTTCTTTTGCATTATTTGATTTTGCACAGATTTATGCATTAAAGTCCCCCATTGAATCGTTCAGTTAACGTCCGGTCCACGACGATGGGCCACCGGGCCGGGCCCATCTTTATCCGTGAATCTCGGCATCGCCGAGCCGGTCAACGCTGCGCCAAGGTCAGTCTATAGACTCACGGGATTTTCGGTATTTCTCGGCATTTTCCATTCGATAGAGCATCGAAATCCCCGTTTCAAACCTCTCGAACCTTTCCCATTCCAGGTACCCGGCCCTCGAGACGAAAAATCGCTCAACGGCTCCGCTGCACAGATATAAATAAAAACTCTGGGTTCTACACCGGTAACGTGGTCTTTGTACGAAATCGTGGTCTTTGTACGAAATCGTGGACTTTGTACGAAATCGTGGTCTAATGGACGCCGATGTGGGTAACGTGGTCTTTAATCGATATCGTGGTCGATTGCCGGAATCGGGGTCTTTAAAAAATCGAAAAATCGGCGCTTTTTTGGGCCTGTTGAAAACGTGGTCTTTAAGAATACAGGTTCGGACCGGCTATAGACCACGATTCCAAAACTTCCGGAAAAGCCCCCAAATCGCTGGAAAAACGTGGCAATTTCACCAGTATGTTTCTAACCTAGCACGTTATGTGGTTTATAGCAGACATGGCAATTCCGATCGGCCGAGCCGCGCGGCCGGGCCGGCGGCCTAATTTCCTTAAAAAATGCGGCCCCTACGGGCCGCCGTAATTAGTTACTTCCGGAAACGCGGCTTCGCGGCCGAGCCGCATTTTCATCGCGGCTCGGCCGGGCCGCCGCGGCCAAGCCGCAAACCGGAAGTAGCTCTTCTACATACCAAAAATCCGCGCATTTCATGCGAAATGGAAATGGAAATGAGAAAATTAAGGCTGTCGAAAATAAATCCTCCTCGTTAGCAAGGTAAATACCCATTACATCTCGGATTTGCGTACCGGAAGTTCTCAAAACTCATTTGGATGCGGCCTTAAAAGCCGCGCGGCTCCGCCGTGCGGCCTCAAAACGGAAAAAGCCGCGGCCGCACCGGAGGTGCGGCCAAGCCGCGCGGCTCGGCCGCATTCTAATTTTTGCGGCCGAAAAAGCCGCGCGGCCCGGCCGATTGCCATGTCTGGTTTATAGCCTTGCGTACCTGGCCTAAAAATTTCGGTTCGATTGGAAATGAGGCGGCCAAATGCCAATACTTTTCTGAGTAAGACCTGCTAGCAAACACTTCCGAAATATTTTTGCGGCGATTTTTATGGGAAATTGAAGTTTGGGTATTTTTAAATTGCAGAAACAGTTGAATCAGGACTTTTGGAACACTTTTGAATGAGGTTACTCTCGTATAGATTTGTGATTTTTTTCGGGATTTTTTCAACGCCATCATCGAAAATATACGAAGAGTTTTTGTTTTAAGTCAAAATATTGTAATACAAAATAGTTATGGCAAAATCAAATATGAAACGTAGTTTTCACAGTGGAACATTCAATGAAAGCTAGTTTTCGACAGTTTAGACGTTTTCTCAAAATTTCTTGAATGTTTTCTCAATGTTTTCTCAAAATTTCTTCAACGATTTTCTCAAAATATCGTAAAATATACAAAAAATCTGTTTGTAGCTAAAAATGATTGTTTAGGTCGGCCCCGACAGTTTTTCCCCTCGACGTAGTCTACATACACCGGAATCGCGTTTTTGGGCTTTACCGGCTTCTTGAAACAGTCAATTTTAAACTGTTTCAACGTCGGGTGTACCGGATCATACTGGTGATTGCCACGTTTTTCCAGCGTTTGGGGGCTTTTCCGGTAGTTTTGGAATCGTGGTCTATAGCCGGTCCGAACCTGGATTCTTAAAGACCCGTTTTCAACAGGCCCAAAAAGCGCCGATTTTTCGATTTTTTAAAGACCCCGATTCCGGCAATCGACCACGATATCGATTAAAGACCACGTTACCCGCATCGGCGTCCATTAGACCACGATTTCGTACAAAGTCCACGATTTCGTACAAAGACCACGTTTCGTACAAGACCACGATTTCGTACAAAGACCACGTTACCGGTGTGGAACCAAACTCTGCTATCTTGAAAAACGAAAAATAACATTTTAGTAAAATTAAACAATACTACAGAGGGTATATTAACCAAAAAAACTTTAAAAATTTCGAAATTTCGAAATTTTGGTCGTAAATTGTTGTATTTTGCATTTTTTTAAACCAATTGTGATAAGTTTTTGCGTTTAGGAATAGCGAAAAAAATTTGAAACCCTTCCTCAATTTATATTCGAAAAATTGGATATTAGAAAAATGAACCTGAATACCGACTGAAAAATTATTCAAACGGTATAACCGCGCACCGAAGCATTCCGCTTACCCCCCGCTAACAGCACAGTACCAAGCCCACGTCATGTCCAGTTTGTAACCCCACTTTGCGCCGGGTCGCACGCCTACATGGAAATTCGGGCAGTTGGCCAGTGGGAAATGGTAGGCAGCGAGAGCGAGATGGGGTGTCGGATGACGGGCGTTAGTCGCTGTGAATCGCGTGAATTATTCGTCTTGAGGACGACGCCCCGCTCCAATTCACACCTGCGCATGGGGGGGGGGAGATCCGGTGACATCTCCTTGCCAAAGTATGTTATATCGCATGTATATGGTAAGAGCGGAGAGAGAGACAGAGAGTGAGAGTGAGAGAGAGCGAGAGAGAGAGAGGAAGAGCGTGAGAGAGCGGAAGAGAGTGAGAGAGTGAGAGAGAGATAAAAAGAAAGAGAGAGAGCGAGAGAGAGATAGAGAGAGCGCGAGCGAGATATCGATGTGCATAGATAGACCGATGTATGCGAGAGAGAGGGAGAGAGAGAGAGGCGAGAGATAGTAAGAAAAAATTTACATTTATCCATTTTCCAAATTCGTAACCACATTTATTTGACTACTGTAGTCACCTGACGCTCCCCTCCCCGTCTAGCCGCCTAATTCGCGCGCCCGGCGCTGTGCAGCCTCGAATTTTGCGCCGTAATCCCTGTGCGCGGAGCGGGAGCGCCGGGGAGCAGGAGATACGGCGCGGGAAGCACGACCGTTTGGTTCGACGCCCAAATGAGATAATGTGATAGGATCAGCGACGATAATCACCCGAAGGGCTACGGTACATTGCCGCGGATTTTGGGGAGGAATGCGCGCTGTTTCTCTATCTGTTCTCTCCCTCTCTATCTATCTCTCTCTAGCTCGTTCTTTCTCTCGTTCACTCTCCCTCCCTCTAGCTCTCTCTCGCTCTCTCGTTCTCCCTCACTCTCGGCCTCTCTTTCCCTCGCTCTCTTTCTCTGTCTCTCGTCTTCCTTCTTCCTTTTTCCCTCGCTCTCTCTCCCTCCCTCTAGCTCTCTCTCGCTCTCTCGTCCTCCCTCACTCTCGGCCTCTCTTTCCCTCGCTCTCTTTCTCTGTCTCTCGTCTTCCTTCTTCCTTTTTCCCTCGCTCTCTCTCCCTCCCTCTAGCTCTCTCTCGCTCTCTCGTTCTCCCTCACTCTCGGCCTCTCTTTCCCTCGCTCTCTTTCTCTGTCTCTCGTCTTCCTTCTTCCTTTTCCCTCGCTCTCTCCCTCCCTCCCTCTCTCCTTCTCCCTCCTCTCGGCCTCTCTTCCCTCGCCTTCCTGTCTCCGTCTCCTTCTTCCTTTTCCCTCGCTCTCTCTCCCTCCCTCTAGCTCTCTCTCGCTCTCGTCCTCCCTCACTCTCGGCCTCTCTTTCCCTCGCTCTCTTTCTCTGTCTCTCGTCTTCGCTCTCCCTTTTTCCCTCGCTCTCTCTCCCTCTCTCACTCACTCTCTCTACCCCTCTCTCAGTTCTTATATTTACCCCCTCCAATTCTTGTCCCGCTTTTCGAGATTAGGCCTGGAATTTGGAAGGCAAGGCAGAGCGCAGGTCGAGACACTCTTTCCTCCTTCTTCGAGCAGGTCAACGAGCCGTATGATGCCAATTAGTCGGCTCGTGCTCCCCATCGGCTCACCCGATTTGGCCCCCCTCATGCTCATCGGCTACCCCCCATGATCGTGCCGGTAATCGCTTCAGCGCTACGCGCTTCAGCACACCCGCGCCCTTTCTAGGTACCGTAACCCGTGATCCAGGGATAAGCGGCGGCTTTGGGGCGTTCGGGTCTTGCTCTGGCTCTTTCTCTCTCACTCTCTTGCTCTCTGCAGTCTCTCTCACACTCTATCACTCTCTATCTCTCTCTCTCTCTCTCTCTCTCTCTCACTCTCTGTGTCTCTCTTTGTCTCTATCGGTCTCTCTCCCTCGCTCTGTTTCTCTCTGTTCTCCTTCTCCCTCTTTCTATCTCCTAGATTTTGCCTATTTATTACTGATAATTTTTTATTAAAATCAAACAAAAAATTACTTATCTAAAGCTCTTTATTCAGGATCAATTTCCAAAAGTCAACCGCACAAGGTATTGAACATCAATCATAAAATGGCAATCAATAATTTCTAGGGCATAAATGCAAAAATAAATGACTAGGCAATGGGTGCGTAGCGAGTGAAAGGACAAGAGAAAACTTTCAAAAAAGAAAAAGATTTTTAAAGCCTCAGCAGCCGCTCTTTGCTTTTTCAAAAGTAAAAGCTTGAGCTGAAGCTTAATTGCGCTGTGATACCCGTATAATCGGTTGAGTAGACCTTAGAAGAGAGACAGAGAGAGAGAGAGAGGAGAAAGCGACATTTTCAGATCTCGAGCTGCTTTGGTGCGGGTAGGGGACTAGATGGGGGTCGGCATCGGTTTTGACGCGCTTCCGCTTTGGCTTGGTGTCGTCCTCGTCGGCTGACATCTCGAGGTCGCTTTCATCTGAAAGTAAATGATCAGGTGCATAGGTTTAGCTTAGCTTTTGGCTTAGGCTTAGTTTAGGCTTAGCTTTAGGCGAGGCTTGGCTTAGGGTTAGGCTTACGCTTGGGTTTAGACCTAGCTTAGGCTTAGCTTAGGACCAGGAATAAGCGTAGATTGGACTTGGGCTTAGCTTAGGACTAGACTTAGACTAAGTTAGCTTGTTTACTAGCTCACTAGCTTGTGGTTCAGGCTTAGCTCCCGCTTACGCTTAGGTTTCAGCTTCGGCTTAGGCATAAGCTTAGGCTGGGCCGAGGCTTAGGCTTAAGCTTAGCGAAGTCTCTTCGTCCCCTAAAAAACGCACCCGAAGCGGAATTCTTGGTGGCTCCCGGCTGCTTGGTTACTTCCCTCTTCTGCTTCCGCTCCTTGGCTCGCCGGTTCTTGAACCACACCTGAAAAAAAACATACGGTTGGGGAATAGGCTTATCTCCCTAGCATTGTGCGGTACGTCAAAAGAATAGATTGCGCCCCTCAGCTTATCGTCTACGCTTTTCAAAAGACATTGTAGGGCCCAGAAAGGGGTTAGAAACTCCTTGGTAAGCCGTTGCTCGTCATAAGCAGACTAGCAGAGACGCTTGGGGAATTTTTAGGGCCAACATCCTCGAAAATAAACTTAAAAACTAAATTTTACCGAACTATAGGTCTTGTTTTTGCTGAAACTCGCCGGTTTTACAGTATTTCGCGCAGAAGTTTTAGCTGGTTTTTTAGATTTTTTAACGGCTAAAATTTTAGTCCCGGCAAATATGGGCAATTGTCGGGCAGGTTCTTTGGCATTACCGGGGGGGGGGGGATTTTTCTAAGGATGAATTTTTTCTAATATAAAAAGAGGACGTGTTCCATGCTGTTTTTTTACTATTTTTAGAAGTAAAAAAACGTAAAATTTTACTAAGACCACAAAACTATCGATTTTTCGACCAAAAATGACGGTTTTTGTCCAGAATTTCGAGTTTTTAAAAGTTTCTCAAAGTTTTGGATAGCTTTTCTAGGTGTAATATTCAAAACACGATTTCAATACTTACTATTCGTTAATAGGAATTTCTGGACATGTAGGAAAACCCCGCCCCCCGTTAATGCAAAAGTTCCTCAACCATTTCTACATACCTCGACCCGCTCCTCCTTCAGCTCGCACTCCACGGCCAGCTTCTCCCTCATCGCGACGTCCGGGTAGTGCGTTTGCGTGAATGTTCGCTCCAGGATCTAAACTCCAAAAAATAGCCGAGACAAAAATGTCCCACCTGCAGCTGCTCCTCGCTGAAGATGGTGCGGTGGCGGCGTTTCCGCTTTCCGCCGAGGAATGTCGGCAGAAACGGGGGGAAGAAGCCGCCGGAAAGGAGTTGGCTGGCTGGAAAATCAAGCGTTAATACGCTCTAAAAGTACCAATAAATCGTATTTTTGCGTAATTTTCTGGTCTATATTTCGTAAAGCTAGTAAAAAAGTTAGTAAAAAGTTTTCATAAAAAATTTGCGCTTTGGCATTACGGGGGCCAATTTTTTTAACGTCCAGGAAGGCTTATTATTTTAATAATTGGTTTACAAAAATTTAGCTAATTTAAATAAATTTAACTTTAACAAAAAATATCTAAAAAACTTAGAAAATTTCGGAATTTTCGGCAAAAATATCGGTATTTTTGTATTTTTTGTAACAAAAATTAGTTTAATAAAAAAATAAGCATCTCAAGTGGAAAGAATTATCTTGAAAAGGAATTTGTTGGAAATCGGTCATTCTGGCCGAAAATCACCGATATTTTTGCATTAAAAGGTGTAATGTTTTGACGCTTAGGAAGTGTAAAAAAAGTAGATTTAAACAAACATTGGCCTTAAAAAGCCCCCCCGATAATGCAAAAGCGCCAGAAAATTAGCCTAATATTCAAGGCGCTCGCGCCAGCCTGACCGGCGCTAATCCGAGCATGCCCTAAGCTAGGATGTGACCCGAGGCCATTTCCGGCTCCATCCTCATCCCGGGGGCTACGGTATGGACCAATCGACAAACACCCTGCCAGGCGTGACGAGCCCAAACATGGGATTTGCCGAGTTTTAGTAGCATTGCGCAACAATGGACACGTTGCGAGGGGTGGGCTCATTGGCGGACAACGGCCAATGGAATTTCAGCCATAATGCCGACAGGTAGAATGCCGACAGCTAAAATACCGACATATGCTTGACGCTGTGCATATGCTTTTGCTCTGTCGAGATTTTGTTTTTGTTTTCTTTTGTCAGGATTTTGGGCTTTCGGGATCATGTCATGTTCGGATTTTGGCTGTCGGTATTTTTGCCTGCGAGCTCTTCGCTGTCGGGATTTTGGCATGTGTGATTTTGGTCGGCGGCATTTTGGCGACTCGGGATTTTTTAGTGGGATTTTTTGTCGACATTTTGGTCTGTCAGGATTGGCTGTCGGGATTATGGCTGTCGGCATTTTGGCTCGAAGCAATAAACTCGAGAAAAATCCCCCCGCTACCAGCCCGTTACCACGCGAAATTCACAAATCTGCCATGGCCCGGATTGGCCCGGTGGGGCCGATAATCCATGGACAGTTTGTATGGGGTGGTGTATATAGGAGTGTCGCGTCGTCCGGCCGGCCCGGCCCTGAATAGGGGGGCTGTTTGCGCAAATTCGCTAAGCAGCGAGGTGCTCAATAGAGGGCAGGCATACACGCAAACGCACACATACAAACACGGCTGCTACTGCCTGCTGCTCTTGCCCAGGACAGCCAGGCCAACCGGTACAAGCATTGCGCATGCAAGCAGGGGCGGGATGGAGATTTCTGGGATTTTTTGACGGCTTTTCCCGGGGATTTACGAGGTTTCGGGGTCTTGAAATTGCCAGATTTCTAAAAATTGATTCAGCTTTTTCGTATTCGATTACGATCGCCAAAATGCCGGCAGAGCAAAATGCTGACAGCCATAATGCCGACAAAAAATCCTACCACTGAAAATGCCGACAGCCAAAATCCTGACAGACCAAACTGCCGACAAAAAATCCTGCCGTAGAATCCTGACAGCGAAAATGCCTACAGCGAAAATGCCGACAGCCAAAATTTCAAAGGCGAAAATAGCTTTACAGGGTGTCCCAAAAACCCCCCCCCCTCTAGAGGCCGTCAATCGGATCGGATCGGAATGATTTTTATACCAATCGAAGCTCTCGGAAGGCGAGAAAACAAGCGGGTTTCGTTTTCTAAGATTTAATCTGATTCTGTCGTATTTCAGGTTTCCTAAAGCCGGGAATTTTCTCAGGATTTCGCAATTAGCTGCAGTCTCGCATAATCAGCAGTTTTCTGGTTTTTGGACATAAAATTAGCAAATAAACCCTTAATTAAGATTCAACCCTCCTGGTTTTCTCGCCTTTTCGAGGCTTTCGATGTCCAAATCGTAAAAATCGGATCGACTGCGGCCGCTGGTGGGGGTTTTTTGGACACCCTGTTTACAAGATTTTTGAGCAGGTTTTGAAACTCTTAATATATGTCTTGAATCTCGACTGAATGGCCCCTTTAAAAATTCGCAAAAAAAGCGAATTCGAAAATACTTACGGAAAAAGGGATACGCCGACGGCCAGGCGGTCGCGTGGAAGAGGTCGAGGGGAAGCCCGGAAAATGGCATCGGTAACCGAGGGGAGGATAGGAGGGCCTCGATTGAGAAGGCAGGTGGAGATGAGGAGGATGAGCTGGAAGGGAAGATGAATATTATATAGCGTTAAAATAAAGCTAATATACCCTAAAAATGTTGTTCAGTAAAATCACCTAGCCGGTGTGTGGATGGTCGAGAGGCAAGAGCGAAGCTGCTCGGGGCCCAGTTGAAATGCCGGCGACATGAATGGTAGGGACATCGCCTGAAAATTAGTAATTAAACGTTGGTTATTAAGTTTAACGTCTTAGAATAATTAAAATTTAACTTCAAGTTTAAGTTTATTTTATTATCTTTGTTTTTATTCCTATATTTCAAATCAATATGGTTAAATACGGTAAAAAATTAATTTAAATGTTGTAAACAGTCAGAGGGTAAAATCAGACGATACTAAAATACACTGAATTATACAATTAAAGGCTTTAAAACAGCTACTTTTATTCAGCTGTTAAAATTAATGTAAATGTCGTAAACTGCAAAGAACGTAAAATACATAACGATGTTACATTAAACCTTAGTTATAAATTCAAACGGCTTCTAATACCAAAATTTAATTTTAAATTTGATTTAATTCCTAGTTAAATCAATGTTATCAAGCTACCAAAATTAATTTAAATGCCGTAAACGGTCAAAAACGTAACTTTATACGCTACGCAACGATACTACAGCACACTCATAAACACGGTTCAGGTTAAGGAGCTGGGGCAGCGCCGTATGCGCGCACCTCCAGGTGCAGCCGCTCCTAGGCCACGCCCCCCAGCCACCGTAACCCCAGGCCGGGGGTTGGCCAAGGTGTCGGGCGTCTTTTGGTCGTTTCCGGAGTCGTAGATGGGGGGCTTTTCAGAATTTTCGGATAGTAAAATCTTATTTTAAAACCCTGGGCAAAAATTTTTCTAAACAGGCTTCGCCCGCCCTTTAAAAACCAAAATCTAGAACTAAAATCGATTCGCACTAAAATAGGAAGATTTATATGGTCAAAACGTAGAACAGTAAATCGTAAAAAAACCACAAAAATAGTTTTTCGGGGTTTCTATCCTTGGCCAAATGGTAGTGTTCTTGTTTCCCAGGAAAACAGCCCGGGCTCGACCCCCGCCTGATGCAGGATCGGCTTTTTGCTTTTTGAGAAGCCTATTAGTATTATTGATAAGGCCTAGAATCAATAAAAAATTTATTAAAACACTTGAAAAAACTTTATCTCGGTATTCCCATCCTGGCTAAATGGTTGTGTTCTCGTTTCCCAGGAAAACAGCGCGGGTTCGATCCCGCTGAGAACAGATCTCTTTCTTTTTCGAGGAATTCATTAGGATTAACTATAAAGTTCTAGAACAATAACAAAAACCCTAAAAACAGGAAAAGTCTCTCTCGCCTTGGCTAAATGGTTGTGCTCACGTTTCCCAGGGAAACAGTCCGGGTTCGACCCCCGCCCGGGGCAGAATTTTTCCTTTTTGCTCAATTCAGGAAACTATATAAAACTAACCGCTAAATACCTTCAAACCAGCCATCCCTGACCAGACAGCCTGCCCCATTGGCTAATCAGCGGATTTGCCCCCCGGGCCCTCAGGATTTGCGCGTGTTGGCACTTGGCGCCCAGGCGTCAATGTGTTGACATGACCCGGTAGGGCCATTAATGATGGGCACCTGGTCTACCCCTCAGAGGGCCCACTTCTCCCGTCTCCAGTGGACGGTGGAGGAGTGGATGGTGGTAGTGGACTTCTCGCCTTGTATGCCAACAAAAGGCCCACAACACGCCTACAAATAGCAGGTACTGGACTTTTAGCGGGGGGGGGTTAACGAAGGACAGCTAATCTATTTCTTCGAGCCAGAGTCAAGCTGAAGCCTAAGCCTAAGCGGAAGCGCTTCGGGGGACGGCTAATTTATATTTTCAAGCTTAAGCCTAAGCCTAGCTTAAGCCAAAGCCTAGCTTAAGCCTAATCCTAATCCTAAGCCTAAGCTAAGCCTAAGCCGAAGCCCGAGGATAATCCTAAGCCTAAGCTTAAGCCTGTACCTAAGCCCAACCCTAAGCTAAGCCTAAGCTAAGCTTGAGCTTGAGCCTAATCTTAAGCTAAATCTAAGCCGAATCCTAAGCCTAAATCTAAGCCTTTATTGTGACCGGAATTCTTTATTTAATCACGTAAATAATGTTTAACAGAACAAACCAAAAAACTTGGGCTTCAACGCCCATCCACCTTCCGATTATGCGCATCCGCAAACAAATTGGGCAGCGAAGACGAGGGCTTCGGACAGCTGTCCGTTCGGCTCGTCAGCAAGTCATGTCGGAGATGATCTAGTGCCTAGATGAGGAGGGGGATATAGTCTCGAGGGGGTATCGCTTTAGGGACCTCGCATCCCTTACCCAACCCCATATAGTGACCGACGATGCGTGAAGGCCGGTCAGCAAGATTGTTGCCCCCACCCGGGAGATTCTCCCTTATAATCAGATTGTTGCGTTTTAGCGGCTGTGCGGGTGGGCTAAAGGCAAAAAGGTGCCGATTGGAGGGCGAGTGTTCGGGTGAATGAGGCGATAATGCTCGCGCGCAGCTGTGAGCTCGAGAAAATACCGATTAGCGAGTGCGAGGGGCGAGATTGTCCGTTTTTGGCTGCTGAATCCTGGAAAAACTAATTGTTTCTAGGGTTTTCAAGAGTATTTCAGAATCTCGAATTTCATAATGCCGACATCGAATGTCAAATTCCCATTTTAAAAATGTCGAAATTTCATAATGCCGAAATTCAAATGACGACATTTCAGTAAGTCGAAATTTAGATCAGCAAATTTCCCGAAAAACGCCCGAATCCAATGCAAAAAATGTCGGCATCTTGAAATGACGACATTCTGTAATTGAGATATTATGAATTTCGACATATTGAGACCAAATCGGTCCAGTTTGACCTAGTAAGCAAGTACAAAGTGTTTTATACTGTTTTTTAGTAAAATTTAGCTAAATTTGAGGCTAAAAAAATGTCTAAAAATTAGAAAAATTTCTGGAATGTTCAAATTTTAGCCATTTCAGGTGTAGAAAATCGATTTTTCGCCGCCCTAAAAATTTTTTTGGTTTATGAAGTTTTTATGTTTTGGAATGGCTAAAAAATGTATAAAAATAGTTACAGAAAATTAAAAATCGATTTATATAAAAAATACGCATTCACCTAAAAAAGTTCGTACCCGATCTTTCGACAATTTTTCGATTTTTATCAACTTCCGGTCACGACCGTTTTAACACTACAGTACCACCAAAGTCTTGCCGAAATTCAATAAAAACGTAAACTCAGAAACCGCGTCCCCACCATGGTCGGGGCTTGGGCTTACTCCCGCCCGTCGGCGCCATACGAAGAGCTTAGGGCATTTTGGTAAAGCCCCAGGGGCGAGGGTCGCAGATCTCGGGCCCAAATAGGTGGGAAATTCATTGGATTTGCGGGCCCGAAAGATGATAATTAGAGGGCCCGGAAGGGGGGTTGTGGGGGGGGAGGAACATACGGTACCGCTCTTCCCCGACCAAATCGACTGGAAAATCCAGCGATGACCTCAAGCTGGCCCACGGTGCCGCCCGCCCTGATCGAAGGTATCAATTGGCCAACAGGATTTGGGGGATCAGGGCGAAAGGTAAATATAAAGCGGTTAAAACCGGCGGCCTTCGAAGAAATACTGGATCTTTGGCAATATCGGGGGGGGGCTAATTTCTAGAATTTTACAGTTCTTTCGCATTATCGGGAGACCAATTTTTCCCTAAAATCCCATTTTTTAAATAAATGTATCGTAAGTGTATCTAAGCTGTTTTTTACCATCCCTAAACGTTAAAAACCTTACAAATTTTTATCCTACTATATATAAAAAAATAGTGTTTGTGTGTGTGTGTGTGTGTGCCACTTTGCATACAACTTCCGTCAGGGTGTCCGGAGGATATCTCAAAGGGGGAAGGGTATTAGGATACGTATGATACGTCATTAGGTGCGTAATGCCCCCGATATGACTGCACGCTTATCAGATTTTGCAAATTATGCTATTTTCGACATTAAAAATCAATTTTTGTTAAAAAACGGGCAGTCTCTTTGTTAGGAATTAATTAGCATAAGCCGGAAGTGGCGGCAGCCTATATAACGGCGGGGAGGGTGCATTTTTCATTATTTCTCATCGAAATTCGGCCGAGGGATGCAATGTGCAGAATATTATGAGCTCAGACGGGGCCAGGGTTGAAAAGTCGCGAAGCGGCTTTTCAACCCTGGTTAAAGATAAAAAATAGAAGTTTTTCAACCAAAACTGGTAGTTTCTCTGACCGAAATGTCGATTTTTTTTTAAACTTTTGGAACTTTTTATAGTTGCAATATCTTTTTATTTGACTAAAAACACCATCAAAATATTTTCTATTAAGTTAATAGGTATTTCTTACACGTATACGCAAAATTCGCCCCCACCCGATAATGGGAAAGAACCGTTTTTACAAGTTTTAAAATTGCCATAGCCTTCATTATGGTCAAATGCCTGAAATTTGAAGGGGAAAAAATAGAGGAAACCCAAATTTTCGACCAAAATTTCAATTTTTAAATTCTTTCCGCGTTTTCTAAGTCATTTTTCCACTTGAAATATAGCCTAGTTTATAACACAAAAAACTTTTAAAATACTTCCTATTACATTACTACTAAATGCTGTTTATTTCAATTTTCGGTATTTCGAAAGCACCTAATTACTAAACTAAGAAATGCCCTCTTGCAAACGGATATTCCGGACCCCCATGACGCACCGTAGGCCCTGTAGCTCAAGTAGTGCTCGATGTCCACCGAATTTAGCGACAAATCTCTGCTTTGTCTATGGAGTGGGTAAACGACTCTTGGCTCCACGACGCAATATTTTGGACACAATGGTGAGAGGGTGCTAACAAGACGCGATGGCTGAATCGTGTTAGCCCGCATCGAGCACTACTTGAGCTACAGGGCCGACGGTGCGTCATGGGGGTCCGGAATATCCGTTTTTACGTGTTTATCTTGCAGGAACCTAAAAGGTGTGGAAGCAAAGAGGCCGATACCTTTAACGGGGCTTCCAGCCGTTCGTCTTCCGGCCGCTGTGCCCACTGCAGCGCCACACAATAGGTGGCAGAAAGGTGTCATCCTTTGAATCTGTCCGCTGCCAATGGATTGCCATTGCCACCGAAAGGCAGATTGTTGTTTTATTGTATAAAAAAGGGTACTGTTCGGTTTAGCCGGGGAAAAATTGCTATGCCTGTACATAGTTTTCGAATTCTTTCAACGCCATTCGATAAAGCATCCAAAAATACCCCTGAAAAATTTTTATTTCAGCTCCAAATAATGTAATCTAAAATAGTTATAGTAAAAACAAAAATAGCGTTTCAAAAACGAAGTTGATGCAACATTTTTCGGGATTTCGACGTTTTTCGGGATTCTTTCGACACTATTCGATAAAGCGTTTAAAAATTCACTAGGAGTTTTTTGTTCAGCTCCAAATAGTAGAATCTAAAATAGTTGTAGCAAAAACCAACATACGGTACGAAAACGGAGTTGGTAAACTAGTTTTAGGCATCTCGCCATCGCAAATAGAACCCCCGCAACAATACCAAATATGCGTATATCATCATCCAGCTGAAGCGTGCCAGCGCTTCCTCCAAAACATGCAGGAGAAGAAGGAGATCATCCCTTTCCGCCACTTCAACCACTGCGTTGGTCGCAAGGCCCAAGCGAAAACCTTCGGCGTTGTCCAAGGACGTTGGCCCGTGAAATCCTGCGAATTCATCTTGCAGCTGTTGAGGTATGCTTTTTATAGTAACACGGCTAGTTTTGTGATGCGTAGGCCAAAAATTGCGTTACGTAAGCAGATCCTGTCTTGCTTTTTTAAAAATAAGAGCCGTTTTTGCCTACCATTTTGAGCGTTTGAACTGTGCCACAGTAATTGCTACGTACGTTCCTTTCTTTTTTAAAACAAACTTTTTTGCCCAGTCACTATTTTGTGCACTTGAAACTGCGTCGCATTGCCCTCTGTTGTCGCCAATATTAATGTTTGTTTTACAGAAATGCGGAAAGCAATGCTGACTACAAAGGCCTGGACACCGATGTAGGTCATATCGGGATGCTTTGGACTGCGATGCAAGTCGTCAATGATGCGCAGAGGTGCAATTAACGCTGCCTATGGATTTATGGGCAGAAGTGATCTTGCATTTGCATCAGCCCTGCCCCAGCCCGACTTTCGATCTTTACCTCCGCCATTTCCGACCTGTCACGAAAACCTACCCGATTCTAGCGGCTTCTTGGTGAAGTCTCTATTAGTCCAGCCACCATCGACTTGAGGGGGATTCTTTTCAGAAGGCATGCCGGACAACTTTGCGGTAGCGCAACTACCATCGCTGTTATGGAGGAAAGTTTACGGCAAGATGAATCCCGACGAAAAGTATCGTTTTCGGGGCGTTAATAGGGTATGCTAATGGCCGTCTTTCTGCAATCGTTAGGTATTTAGGCTCTCTTGGGAAACGTTTCCCCACTATGCATAATGTCTGGACCAGTTGCATCTATGCGGATTCAGCGAACCACGGTAACACCCTTATGGTTTATCAGTAATAACATTCAAAATGTCAAGATCTGGACCACGAATATCGTCGTGAGCAAGGATATCGAATTGAGCATTATCTACAAGTGGCATCCGCAGCCGTCAATACATTTGAAATGGCAGAATAAGGCAACAAGCGAAACCCGGTGAGTTTTAAAGCGGAGACAACCCAGATCCAAAAACCATTGTATTTTTTTTTTGCTTTCAGGAAATTCATTTACAAAAACGCAGACCTGAAGGGGTGGTTGAAACTTCTGGAGAGACTGAGACCAGCATCGTTTGCAATCACCGTTGCTGCAGGATTGAGCAAGGTTGAAGAGCGAGAAGAATTTTATGACATATTGCCTGCGCTTCCGCAGTCTCCTTGGCGGGCAATTTTCCCCCGGTGCGAAACAATCGAGGTGGTTGTTCCTTTTCTAACCTTATCGTTTTTTCTAGCCGATCTTTTATCCCCTTATTAAGCTTTGATTACAGGATAATATTGCGCAAGTGCGGACGATCCGAAGTCGTCTCAATGGCGCACCTGATATGGTAAGTAAGCCTGAAGTACCCTTACAAAAACTAGCGGCATTCAAGTCGGAAGATTGCCAGGCTGAGTTTTGATTTTTTTTTGCCAGCGCGCTGGCTTCAGAGAAAAAACATATTTGCAGTGGGGAAGCGATTGTGACGTCAACGACAGTTCGAAAGTACGCTATCTGGAATGGGTCGAATCTGTATGTATCCGACTTTTATTTGAAGTTATCTTCCAATCTTTACGCCGCCGTGCCTTTAACAATTTTTAAGCTGGCTGACCTACCCAGTATCGGGCTCAGGGTGTTTATCAGTCGACGTGGCCAGATCGAGACGGTTTTCAATATTTTCGAAGCGATCCTACAGCTCCTCATTCAAAAGGTGCGAATCGAGACATTTCTCCTCACCCATTACAGCTTCCACCTCAGGGGAATCGGCCTAGAACTTTCATTATGTATTTCCAACTATGTAATGAATATCGTCATGATACCTGCCAACAGGTCAGCTTTTGGCTATTTTAAAGCGATCTGAAAACTACGGTCTCGAGGCGCTCATATCTGGGGCAAAATTATAGCAACCAGAGAGCGTACTTTACGGGCTGTCAAGTCGAAGTCGGGTACGAAAGAATTCATTTCAGTGGGCAGATGATCGAATATTTTCTGCCAGGTTGAAGGAGACAATGGCGTCTGTGGATTTACCAGAAGGAGCGACACTCTTCGAAAATTTTTCACCGCCTCCTAAAATGGTAGGTTACTAGGATATAACAAATTCCGTCAAGAACTACGAATCTGGATGTTTTCAGGAACAAAGAATTTTCGTTTTGGCGCAGGGAGGTAAGGCGAAATCCAAGGAATTTTGGAAGTCGTGGCTGCGCTCGCACTTTGGAGACGCAATGGGCGTCACGACGAACGTTTTCAACGGCGTCGACGACGACGGAACGCAAAGTTATTGATGTCGACTGTGCAATTCTCGATAGCATACGTTACTACAAAACTTTGAATAAAAGAATTGTTAAAGGACGCCAAACATTTTTGCTCAATATTTAGACAAACATTGAGAAACAGTAACCTTTCAGACACAGTTAAAGGGATGCCGACGGCATAGACAATCGATTACGCGCGGAAAGAAAATGTCTCTGCGCCTCTCCCCGGGGCGCGCTCTCTGCCCTGTTGGCTACTTGCCAATTTGTTGATGAGGGGGGATCGACACATGCCGTCGGCAGCCCTTTAATAAACGCACTGTCGCCATGCCAAATAAATTGTGCGAAATCATCGAAGATCTATATAATTCCTCGATTTGACCTAGCAAACGGCACCTAGGGCTATTTTTGCAGGCGGCAAGTGGCCGGTCGTGCCGCCCGCCATTTCCTTGCTACTCGATCATCCTAGTTTTCAACAGCCCTGCTAAACACTAAAACCAATTTTTAAAAGCCTAGCCTAGTAGTAAACTGAGCAGGCTTTAATATAGCTTAATTTTATTCGTTTTCGCTCAGAAACCTTACCTTCTGGCTTTAATTTCAGGAAAATGTTGGACAAGTTTCCAGTGCAAGAGCTACCCTTACTGTCATTGAGAGAAATCTATTGCAAGATGAATCCCCATGCAAAGTATCGTTTGCGGGCCGTTAATAAGGTATGGGTAAAATTGGAGCAGAGATTTTCGTATTTTTAAGGCATTGTTCGCACGGGCTTCGCGCTCCATTCCAATGATGTCTGGGCCGGTGCCTTCAATGGAGTTGAAGCGAACACAGGTACCGAAATTCGAATTGCCAAAAATTTTTGCAGACATGGCGTGCAGTCATCGAAATCGAGCCAGGGGTCTTATTCATCATCGAATACAGTTGGCACCCCAAACCCTCGATCCTACTCAGAGTCAAACATAAGATGAAGAAAGCTCGGTGAGTTTTCGCGCGTTCTGGGGATTTTTGCCAAAATAGAATTTTTTGCGGTTCCGGTTACTGTTTTTCATCTAGAAAAACTTTTTAAAAACCCAAAAAATCGGTCAAAAACGGCCACTTTTGGTCAAAAAAATTTATGTTTTTTGTATATTTAACCAGAAATTGTAAAGTTCTTACGTTTAGGAATAGTAAAGCACAGTCTAGAAACACTGCTATTTAGACCTCCCGAACCCCCCATATACCCCCTTTACCCCATTTACCCCCAAAAAACCCCTCCCAACCCCTCCAACCCCCAAAACCCCCTGCCCAACCCCATTACCCCCTGCCCACCCCAAACCCCTACCCAACCCCTCCAACCCCTAAGTAGGGGGAAAGGGGGTTCGGGAGGCACATATTATTTTAAAAAATTGGACCTGAAGAAATTTGTTGGCCCCCCGATAATGCAAAAGTGCAGCCCATCGGATAAATTTAAGGGAGAGGGATTTTTGAGGTTCGGTATAGAACCATTTTCGCTTCCAGGGACTTCACGATGAATGGTGCGGATTTGGAGACATGGTTCAGGCTCATCGAGAAGCTTAAAGCCAAAAACCAGAGGTTCTGTTTTTTCGCGCATCGCTGGGGCGACCTGGATCAAAATGGATTTTCCTCCGTCATCACTAAACTTCCGAATGCTCAACGCCGCTCAGTGCACATTTCTAGCAACAGATTCCAGGTACTTCAACATATTATTTCAGCGCGCCGACATTCAAACGGAAAATTACGGTGATTTCAGATGAGCATCACGCGTATGACGAGCATCTTGACTAGCCTCCGCCAGAGGCCCGACTTTGTAAGAATTTCATTTTTTTGCAGTGGTTTTTGCCGTGGTACGATGATGGAATAGACTATTTAATCTTGAAACAGTTCCATATTCCTTCAGAACGGGAAGGCGTTGTCAGAGTGGTCTGACATTTTTGGTTACGACAACTCTCCAATCCCTGACTTTCTACATTGGGCCGAAAAGGTACCGCACTCAGATTCAGCCGGTGCCCGGCTCAAACTGGCTGCTTTCTATGGCTTCTATCTTGTTTTAGTTCGTTGGGTTGCCCGTACTGGGGCTGGTGCCCTATATTCATCATCGATCTCAGATCGTGCCACTGCTGGATGTCCTTAAAGAGCTCCTCGCATTTTGCATCTACAAGGTACGGTTTTCGGCTCAGAAGACCGAGGTCTTGCTCTCGGAGAATTGTCTCATCTTTTCAGCATCCACCTCAAGGAGGACAAACTAGGATTTTCCTGATGGTTTTCGATCTAACACAGGTCTATGAACTTTCACAACAGGTCCAGGTTCGTTGGTTTCACCAGGATGTTGGCTAGGTTTTGATCTGATCCCCTTCAGGAAGCTCTTCATCGTCAATTTTCGAAAACACTGGAAGAAATCGTCGAATCCGTACGGTTGCCGGATGGCACGATGCTTTTCGACAATTATTCAGCACCTCCGATGATGGTAGGTTCCCAGAATAAGCAGAACGAATAGTTCCCGAAGAAAAATCTGAAACTGAAATGAAAACCTGAAATCAAACAGTAATTTTTCAGCACCGAAGAATTTATGTTTTGACGCAGGGATTTGATGGGAATCCGGAGGAATTGAGTGAGAAGACGTTGCGACCGATCTTTCGACGAAAGTGGGGAACGAAGTCGAAGCTTTTCAAGGCCAACGAACGGCCTTTAACCTTTGTGACTCGGGAAGAATGAATGTTGGCGTTCAATGTATCCAGCATTAACAATTATTCCGAAATAAACTTTAAAAAATAGCACGGCGGATCGGTTTTTAGATAAAAAGCAAGGCACTTTGCACGCAGAAGAGAACGCGGAGCGCCCAATCTCAGCGCAAAAAAGAGCTGATCGAATACCAGCGGAAAATTTATTCGCATCCAAATAAAATGCACTGGCGTGACTGCAATCACATTAACCTTTGAGATATTAATGTAAAGAAATGCACGAGTATTTAGACAGTATCACAAAACAACGAGAATTAAATACGATTAAGAAGGCGATCATTTTGCATGCTTCATGACGATCCATCGGCGGCCCCGCTACGGCGGGCGTTGTGGAAGGACGATCTGCCCACAGATCCGACGGACTTGCGTCGACAGCTCGCCGACGGATCCTCAAAATCAAAGTCCGCGGTCGAGCAGTAGTCGCCTGAATTCAAAATTGTTGAACATTTTATTTATCCCCTATTACCGGCGATGTCCTCAGAGTCCGGCAACAGCTCCAGCGATGGACTGTCGAATTCAAGGGCCGGTCGCGGTGCCTTGACGGCTTTTTCCAGGCGGGGCAAAGCGGTGAGGCTACGCCGAAGCCAATTTTTCCTAAAAGTGGAATGTTGAAGATGCTAAGTATAACCCACGAGCCCGAAAGCGGTGTGGTGAGAATGGCGCTTTTCACTCGATTCAGCAGTGACGGTCGCTTGGCTGGAGTGGTGGGCGTCATGAACGAGTCCTCCGGCGAAAATTTCGGCATCTCGGCCCGTTGATCATCCAGGCGCTGTTGGGACGTCTCCAGCAGGGTGAAGAAGTCATCGCCTTGGGGAACCGCTCGCTGCTTTCTCTGGACGAGATTTTTGCCTTTAATGGACTTTAATTTAATTTAAATTCTTAAATTAAATTAGCTTTTTCTTAAATTTTAAATTCAATTTAATTCAATTGAAACGACCTCTTTCGACTCGCTAATCACTGGCGCTTTCTTGTCGGTGGAGTCAAACGAGCCGTTGAGGGAGATAGCAGCTGGGGCGTCGTCAAAGGTGGCGTCCAGTACGATCCGGCCTTCGGAGACTGTCAAGTGGCCCGACTGCTTCAGCTCGCGGAGGCGATCTTGTGCCAGGTTGTACGCCGCCTCATCACTGTTCTAAATGCGGAAGATAACCGGGCCCGTTTTGTATTCAGAGCAGGATTCCTTACTTTTAGATCATAAACCACAAAAATCCGATCCCGGAAGAGTTTTGACAGTCTGACAGCGCGAAATTCAAACTCAGCGTACAAAACTGGCCCAGAAAACTTGTTATTCGATTAATCAGGAATCCAAATGGGTTCGCGAAACAACGTTCCAAACCTTCGCCAAACGTTGCGTGAGCGCGTAGAAGTAGGCGGCGCTGGGGTGCAAGCCGGCGGCCAGCTGCACATCTCCGAGCATTTGGCAGGCGTTTTGCTCGCCGGCGGTGTAGTCGATTTGCCTACAGAGGGCTTTCCAATTCTTCAGATAGGATCGCGCTAAAAAAATTCAATTTGTGGATATTCAGTTCTAGTTTGTGGATATTCGATTCAATGCTAGATTTTTGGTACCTTCGTCGAGGTCGCTCTCCTGGAAGCAAGCCGCCGCCAACGCCTCGTAATGGCGGGCCATAGCCAGCCGATCATTCAATTCCAAAGCTATGACCAGCGCCATACGGTAGCTGCTGAAATGGAGGATGGTTCAACGACGACAAAAATAAGCTTTATATTTTCTTATTCACTTACCGGATTGCATCCGTCGTTTGCCCAGTGGCCAGGTGGATGTTGCCCAACGAGGCGTGCGTCCTTCTCTGCGCTTGCTTGTCCCGGTCGCGTTCCGCAAGGCGTAAGCGCTGAAGTAACGCGCTGCGTATCACCAAAAAATTTCCCACCATGCCGTATAACCGCTTCGCGTCGTCGAAATTGGACAACAAATATTCGCATTCAGCCAAGTCGCCGAGGAAGCTGCCCGGGTGTGCTTGAATCTCTTCCGCGATCAGTAGACCCTCCTTCAGCTGCGCGATGGCTGTCTTAATACAATCGATGGCCGCCGAGCCGATTTGATCGTCGAGTGACTTCTTCAAAGAAAATGAGAAAATGTCTTCAACGCACCATCTTGGCCTGGTAGCCGAGAATCAGCTGCTTCCCCTTCGCCTTGTAGATATTTCCCAAACAGCTTAGCGCGTCGCAACGCAGCATCTGGAACAGACATAGGCAAGTAAGATACAATGGTCTGACCTGATCTTTGTGCTCTTCCGCCAATCGAATCGTTTTCTTCAAGTATTTTTTTGCTTCATCGGAACGAGCGTCGATTTCTTGTGCGAGACCCGCAATCTCGAAGCAGACGACAGCTTCGGTCCGCGTGTCTCCGCTGATGGCACATCGTTCACGGATGTTCTTTAGCATCCGGATGGCATTTGTTCTGGCGTCGAGCTTCGCAGCGTGATCGCTCTCCTGGCGGGCTTTTTCAGCGTACGCTCTTGCACACTAGAGATGGATGCAAAAAATGCAAGACAATAAAAGAACCTGACACGCTGTAGCAAAAAAGATACTTTTAGTTACCATTGTGTAAGCTTCAACAAGGAGGCTGCCATCGAATTCGGCGATGTCCGGGCCCTGGAGCGCGAGTCGAACGGCATCATCCGTGAAGCCTTGTTTCAGAAGCCGCAATACCTCAGTGTGTAGCTCGGCACACCTCGTCTTAGGGTCCGACATTCTGAAGCAAGCAGCCACGCGAACCCGCAAGGATGGCTAAAAAACTCAAGCAGGTATGTTTCTCGTCACCGACTTCCGCATCAAGACTATTCCCTCGGTTATTCAAATCAGTATCGCATCAAATCAACACGAAAGCGTCTTCTCCAGCTGTATCTCTAGAGGAATCAAGTGCTGTGACAATTGTTTAGGCTCATATGCGGTTAGTATCAATGTATTTTCCAGCGAGTTTATTAGTAATAACAATTTATTAACAAGAAAATTGACAACAAAAATTACAGCATAGAGGCTACCAACTTGTTGATCTGGTCCTCGCGGTTGCCAAAGTCACCTCCTTCGACGAAATGGTTGGTCTTCTTGGCCCATCCACCGTTGGGGTTGCTCAGCTTGAAGGGCCACAGGAAGTTGGTGGCGCGCTTGAAATTCTCCCCAACGTTGTAGATTTCGTGGACCAAGTCTTCCATACAGATGATGTCTTGCTTTCCTGAAAAAGAAAATTTATTATGGCAATGGCACCCTCACTCAGTCCGCAAGAAGCGGCGAGGTGCCCAAAGATTTTACTATCAGCCCTAGGCCAACAGATGCCTGACGGCCGTCCACCACAGTGGAAAGGGTACTTACTATCCGAAATGTCTGGATTCGACAGAACGTTCACGAATAGCACCCGGGGTTAGAAAATAATATCAAATCAGTAATACCGAGGCTTTCTTCGACGATGTCGTTGCTGGTGATGGGTGTCCTGCGGTGGTTGACCTTGGCGAAGCCGCGCTTGTAGACGAGATCGTGGACGGTCTTGAGCGATGGGTAGCCCCACGCGATGTAAGGCTCGGCGATTCGCAGCATCTGGATGGTGGCCTTGTTCAACTTGACGAAGACACCGTTGTTGATTTGGCGCAGACGGAGCAGCTGGAGGACCTAAAAAGAAAGAATTGAAAGAGCTGAGAATCCAAGAACGAGATGAAAGTGACAAAAGGTTACCTTGCGAGGGCGCGGGTGGAGCTGGTTGATACCGCGAATACGGATCACGAAGGCGAGCTTCGCTTCCTCTGGAACGTAGATGCTGCCCGACTTCTCGGCCTCGCGCTTGAGTCGGAGGTGGTCTTGCTGGCGCTTGCGGTACTCGGTGACGTATTTCTCGGCCCGCTTGAAGATCTTGCCGGTCTTCTCCTCGGCGCGCTGAAAAAAAGGGATTTACAAGAACGAAAGGAATCCCATACCTTGGCGGCCTTAGCCTTTCCAGCCTTGATCTTCTGGCGGATTTCCGCGCGCTGCTTGCGGCGCTTCAGGATGGTCTCGGGGACCTGGGGCAGCTTCTTGGTAACAGCCATGATGTACCCTGAAAAAGATGAATGTAATGAAGAACGAGAGTAATTAGAAGTTGCAATTAGGAAAGCGAGGTAAATGAGTTGTCAACAAGATCATTTTCGGAGAGGAAAGAACTAGAAAAAGAAGCTTAAAAAAAGTTTCAACAATACGGATTTCTGTAAGCCGCGAGAGCTTGGACTCCGCTGTCTAGTTTTTGGCGGACATGGCATTCCCAGAATTTCGATAGAGTAAACTTCAGAAAACTTCTACGATTTATACGGATGTGATAGTAGGCAACGAGATAGTCTCTCCAGATCCTCCACGATAGATATCGGTAAGAGTTCTAAGAATATCAAAGAAAGGCGCGATAGAAATAAAAAAGACGAACACAAATCCTTTCAAACTTTGAAATGGAGGAACACGAAAAATTCAGAAACTGAAATGAAAGGGCTCAAATCGGCCGGCGGTACCGTTTCGGCGGCAGAAAGCTAGAGTCCAGGGAGATCGTGTCGAGACCCGCGTGCCTTGTGGCTCGGTGACGCAGAGACGGTTGACCCGTGGTTCCCTCCCCCACCTGTGCCCCGTTTGACGAATTGATTTTTTTCACCAATGCACCTTTACTCTGCGCTAACCTATCGTTCTGGCCACTAAATCTCTCATCTCTATTTCATCTACAACTCCACCATTCTCGTCGTTAGCGTTCTTTTTCTATCCAAATATTGTGAAATTGATGACTCACCTGGTCTAACAAGCAATACCTCATGTTTTTCTACTTTAGACCCTTTCCACTAGCTTTTTCCTTCCAAATCTCCATTTTTCCAGCGCATCAAGTATAACCATCCTTTTTTCAGTCCGCCTTCTTCAACATGGGTTCTCGCGACGATGAATACGACTACTTGTTCAAGGGTATGAATCAGCAAGCTTGTTTTGATCGTCTGTCTTTCTTTAGTTGTATTGATTGGAGACTCTGGCGTCGGCAAATCAAACCTACTCTCCCGTTTCACTCGAAATGAGTTCAACTTGGAATCGAAATCAACGATTGGGGTTGAATTCGCTACTAGGAGCATCCAGGTGCGTCGTCTAGCTTGGTGTTTATCTTTTTTTTAGGTGGAAGGAAAGACAGTGAAGGCGCAAATTTGGGATACAGCTGGGCAAGAACGCTATCGGGCCATCACATCAGCGTATTATCGTGGAGCGGTTGGGGCGCTACTTGTTTATGACATTGGTTGGTTCGATTTCGCCACCTTCTATTTTCCTGTTTTTTTTTAGCCAAACATGTCACCTACGAGAACGTCGAACGCTGGTTGAAGGAACTCAGAGACCACGCGGATCAAAATATAGTCATCATGCTGGTCGGCAACAAAAGTGATCTTCGCCATTTACGGGCTGTTCCTACCGACGAGGCGAAGATGTATGCCGAGAAAAACCAACTGTCTTTCATCGGTAACGCTGTCTGCCTTTGCCCCAAATTTGGCTTTAGAAACGTCAGCCCTCGACAGTACGAATGTGGAAGCTGCCTTCACCAACATTTTGACCGAAATTTACCGATCTGTGTCAAATCGTGTAAGTTTCGTTTTCATTTCGAAATGTTGTACTTGGATAGAGATAGTGAACATCCGCTTCGGCATTTCGCCGGGATTACATTTGGAAAATAGAGCCGAGATTGCGAAACCTAAGCGCATTCAGAGTAGTACTTTCAAGCCGCCTAAGCACTCGTTGCGTTACCGATTTTGTATGATAGAAGCTTCATTTCTGTCAAGGGACCAAATTTGTTTTATCGGGATCTGAACGTTTCTTGATGCTCTAATCCCCTGCCATCCTTCCCTGTAGCCTGATTTCACTGCCAATTCCACCTTTTCAGCATGTCGGTGGTGATCGTCCTGCCGTTCCGCTCAGCAAAGGAGTCGACCTCTCTGATCGTGCGGCAGATCAACCGAAAAAGCAATGCTGCTCACCGTGAAAATACATGTGCTTTGATGAATTGTCCATTCCTCATTTTTCGCTGCATGAACATTTGTAAGATTGTCACTATAATATACGGCAACGGTTTTATTTATTGCAGAATTGAATAAATTTTCTGAACTTCAAGCTTTCCACACCAAATGACACTCGGATGAACCCAAACTTGGTTAGAATTTCTGGCACGTCGTGGTTCGACTGTTGAGGTGTGGGGCGCCTAATCTGCAGACACTACTAGGGGATGAGCGAGAGAAGAGGCCGTCCGCCAGCCAGATTCTCGCCTTCGTTATCGGACCAGACTGGTGAACGGAGAAGCGAAGGGTTAAAAGATCGTCGAAAGGTAGTTTGAGAGGCTAGTTGCTGACCAGACATTAGGGTGATGGACAACGTTCAAGCGAACGGCTGTCTGTACAACGGTCCGGCAAGTCGAAGAATGAGGCCCAGGGCTCCGTGGAAGTGAGGGACGGAAAATAGAAGCCAATTTCAATTTGCTTTAGATCGATGTCGTCAACTTGGGACCTGAAGAAGCTGCCTTTGTCCCACGACCACCGCAAAGTATAGGACGAAAGCGGAAGCGCCAGGAGCAAACAGTGGGAGTTTGGAAATGTTTATAGTTTTCGTGAAAGCTATGTATCTAACCGGCCTGTGTGCTCGATTACACGAGGGCTGTGTATATAGAAATCCACCTGGCTATTAAGATTAGTGAGCGGGGATTGCGATAGACAGAATAGCCAGGGCTTGTTAATCAAAAGAATTGAAAAATTATTCTTGCTTAGGCGCCCGCCATCAGTCCACAGCCAACACCGACCGACGAAGAATGCATAGATGTGGCAGGGACATCGCTTGAAGAAGAACAAGAGGACCATGACTCGTCGGCTGAAAATCCCCCGCAATTAGCTCCCGCGGAAGCCATCGAGGTTTTAGTACCCGATTTGCCTGTAATTGGATGATAGAAATCCGCTGCCTACGATGCGTTGCGCTCGATACTCCCCGGCCCCACACCTTCGGGAATAGCTGCCATACATTTGTTGGTATGTTGGAGAGCCGAAACGAGCCTATTAAAATTTAGCTGGAATCGACTCAGCCAGAGCAAACCGATTACGGCGACTACTACTTGACCGTTATACCCCGGAGATTAACCGAGTTCTATCGAAAGGAAAGCGTGCTAAATATCGTTGCCAACTATGCACTCGAGACGTAAGCGCTCCTTTCCGCACTGATCTTTTTTCAGGCGTGAACTCGGCTGGGTAAACCGCACGGCTCCGATCATCCCTCCATTTTCTGGCGAACCGGGAAATTATTTGTTTCTGGTCGACGGGTCGAAGCTGCCGCCTTCAGTGGTTTGAAAATTACGTGAAAAGCAAATTCTTTGGGCTTTCAGTTGAGGCAAGATGCTCTTTCACCGTGGAGCAGGAATAAGGACGAGATTGTAAATGGTGTGTATTGTTTTTGAAAGGCTTTTATAATTTTAAGAAACATTCATATATATTTAGGTGTACCCAAGCCGCACACACGATGCAAGCAACGGCATTTTCCGGTGGTTATGGAGACGGGCAGGTCCGGTGGGACTAGTGGGACAGCTCTTTCTATTTCAGATACCAAATCGCAGCGGGCGAACGGGCCCAGGAGGCAATATATCGGCTGCACGAATACACGGCCACCCACCCGCATTGTGCACGGCTGAAAAAGCGGGTGGGGCAAGCGTTTTATGCTTTGACTCCCCGGTCGTTTAGATATATTACCTCGAGCGTGATGGGACAGTTTTCGGGAATTACATGGTGCTCTATGAGTTCACGGGAACGGGCGGGTACCCGAAATTGACCAAGAAAATGGAGCACATGCTCGAGATGCTGAGAAAAGTATCGTTTAATTCAAATTACAAGCCGAAGCTTTAGGGTGACGAACTGCCTCTATTGGCATGCATCCCTGGGCAGGAGACCCGATTCGCACAAATGGATACAAGCGAGCAGCTCGACATTGAGGAAATGATCGAAGTGGATGGGGATATTGAGGGAGAGGTGCTTTATATAAAACCGGCCTTCTGGATCTGGGGTTCTTTCGCATTATCGGGGGGAAACATCTTTGTAACATTTAAAGTCGTATACAGGGTGTCCCAAAAAAAGCACCCCTCCGGCATTTCGCCGTATTACATCCCAAAAGTCTCAAAATTGGACTGGAGGTGTACCAGACCCTAAATAACCACAATCCTGAATTATAGCCCGATCGCTACAGTAGTTTTCGAGTTATCGCCAAAATACTGTTTTTTACGCGGTGCTTAACAGTTTTTTCGGCTATCTTTTTGGACTTTGCATCGAATTGCATCGACTTCCGGCTGCGAATCCCTAATTTCGCTTAATATCGGGGGTGACTTCGCGTTACAAAAATTGTTGAAATCAGCGGTTATTTGATTAATTTTAATCAGAAAAAATCTCTAGGGGTAAAGAAGTCTTGCCGCTTCATTTTCAACTTAATATTCGATGGGTCGATTCCGACGAAAACCATATGAATAACGGATAATAAAGTTTATTTTTGTTGTATCTCGAAGATTACTGTAGCTGGCGGGTTATAACTCGGGATTGTGGTTATTTAGGGTCTGATACACCTCTGGTCCAAATTTGGGACAGATCGGATGTAATACGGCAAAATGCCGGAGGGGTGCTTTTTTATGGGACACCCTGTAGTAACTTCATACAAAGTATTTACGAAATTTTGTGGTAGAATTTAACTATATTTCAACTACAAAAATCTAAAACTTTAAAAAATTAGAAACTTTGGTCATGTACGGCCATTTTTGTTCGTAAATTCTTTATTTGTTGTAGTTTTCAATAGAAATTTGTAAAGGTTTTGCGTTTAGGAATGGAAAAACTGTTTAAAAACATTTCCGCTATTTCAAATTTTACCCCTAAGCCAAAATTGCCCCCCCCCCCCGATAATGCAAAAGAGCCGTACCCGGAAATACAAGTTTTTAGCGGAACTTTATAACCACCCGACTTTTTAGGTGTTCATCGGCGAGGAAAGGCGCTATGCAAGTTCTGTCAATTATCAACCGTCACTCCCCGATCGTTCGGCATACCGGAAACCCGATTGGAGCAAGGAGCCGGTTCGAAATTTGCCGAATCTCATTGAACCGAATCTTTAGTTCGACGACCAAGCCCTGATTGAGATGGAGGATGGGGGCCGTTGTGTTCGTGCTTTCACGCCGGCCTGGGCTAAGGAAAAGGTGTCCCTGCTGAGGTTCTTGGTAAACGAGCCGGAGTCGATGTAAGACTATAAAACTGGCGCTTAGATTTTTTTAGAAAGCCCGAGTGGATATCCGAGCAGAAGCCGTTCCTGCCGCCGCTTGTCGAGCACACAACGGCCTTCGTCTTCTTCGTTGAGACGGGCAATATTGATTTTAGTGAATTGACGGCGGACGGTTTGGTGCCGTGGACCGGAAGTGGTTTGTGGTCAAATCCTGATTTCACTGTATCCTAGGTTGCCACTCAAAAACGCGGAAGCTCGGGCTAAAGAAAACACCGGACGGGTCTTGGACCGTGGAATCGTGTAGAAACTGGAGGCGCTATGATACGGTGCTGGTTGAGTACTCTTCGACGTTGGGCCGTTGCCCGCGGCTGAGGAAAAGGGTTCGTTTTTGCTTTTCTATTTTTGACATCTTTCCAGATATTTTACGTTCGCAGTCATGGGTTGCCAATTGGACGCTGTATTTTCTCGTACGAGTACCTGGAAGATGGGCCCATCCCAGAGCTGGACAGGGTACGCAAAAGATGGAGGATAATCAAAAATTCTATAAAAAATCGAGGAGAAAAATGTTTTTCAGGAATTTCTGGCCAAAAAGGACCGAATCGACAACATGCGAGTACAACGAAGGATCATTGAAAGAGAGAAGCAAAGTGGGCAAATGATACAGAATTCTAAGATTCTTCTAGATGCTCTGTTTCCCGATTATCTTTTGAAGCCCGACGAAATCGATCGCGAGTTTGAGCACGAGGAGGTTATTATCGGGAACAGAGGGATCGAGGTATCACTTTTCCGCACCAATCAGATTAACGGTTTGATTTTCAGATAAGACCAGTGGCCGTTGGCTATCGTGGGCTACAGGCCGGTACGTCAGCTGAGGGCTCGCAATGGGCTGAAGAGGATTTCCCGGGTTATGGAGGCGAGACACCCCTGGAGCTCGAGGTGCAAAAGTTTGCTTTTTGGAATGTCATTATTCCGGTTCTGAGCGTTCTGAGTTTTTTCTTAACGTTTTATAAATTATTTTTATAGGGTTTTAGTAGTTTTTCATAAAAAAGCATCATTTTTCAACAGGCTTGATCCAAAATAACAATTTTTTCGGAATTTTAATAATCTACATCGTCTTTCTGTACGTCAAAACCGCCTGAAAACTATATAAATAGTGTCTATTTTATTATCTCAGCACCTCGCGGGCTACCGGTTGAGCAAAACGGGCGATATCTGCGTTCGTATCTCCGGATCCAGCTAGCTTCTTGCAAAGGCCCACCCTTCTCGACCACCTCGTCAACGATGCGCAGAAATTGTGGGTCTTCCGCTTGGACAAAATTACTTTTCTAATAGGGCCGATATTGGGCTGGTGCAGGGCCGAAAGCCATCCATGGTGCCGTTGACGACACAAAACGGGGCCTTTGCCTTTTTCTTCAATTCGACGGCAGCTGATAGACCTGGGTTGTATCGCGATGCGCTGAGCCCTTGGAATAGCTCGCCGAAGGAATCTGGTAATTTTTTTTTGATCGACCACGAGAAGCTCGAAATTTTCAGATGAAAGTTCTTCGTCGACGAAAACACAGCGAGCCGCATTACGAAAGGCCGGAGATAGGCTTGTTGTGGCCGGGAGTATTCGGGTTTGTGATCCATTACTTTTCTTGTCATGTATTTCCTAGGAACGTTGCGACACCAGCGCAGAATATTACATTTGTGAGCACAGCGTAACACGCTTCAAATATCCAAGGCTACGCCGGAAGGTACGTTTTTGGGATCTTTTGCATTATCGCGGGGACTGCACTTTTTTGTTTGTCTAAACATGTCTGATAAATTAATAGGAAGTGAAGGAATTTTGAAAGCGTCGAAATTTGGTCGAAAAATAGATATTTTCGATATTTATTGTAAAGTTTTATGCATTTAGTAAAAACCGTTCAGAAACACTTCCTGCATTTATATTTTAAATTGGATCCTAGATTAAGTTGCCTCCTGCCCGATAATGCGAAAAAAAAACCCTTTTTTTGACCTAATACCGATCCAACCCTTTCAGATATTTTTTGTCGTCACGCGCGATGAGCAGTTAATAGCGAACGTCATCATTCTATACCTTTATGCGGAAAAAGGGGCCCTACCCGCCTTACCATCCGGCTCGACGCTTGCGAATGTCGAGGTGAAATGGCTTAACCGTTTGCAACTGTTTTTAGTTCGTCCAGATCTCGGAGGAGACGCCAATCTACGACCTGCTCGACGTGGTGGACACGATCCAGTTGATGCCAAACGCCCTCTTCGCCCGGGTGCTCGATACCAGGCTGCTGCACGACAAGCGACGAATTTTGGAGCTGGCCTTCAACCAGGCGGCCACTGTGTAATTTATCTAGTTTTGATCCAATCGCTTCCAGGTCGGAGCTCGGGCTGCTCAACGACAAGGTCCCCGGCATGCCCCCGCAGACTCAGATGACCGGGTGCTTCGTTTGCTTCGTCGACACGAAGTCGGGCGCGCTGGTTGATCAGCGACAATTGACCATCGACGCGTTGGCACCGTGGAGCGAAGGGCAACGAGGTCGGATCGGAGCTTCTGACCTGGATACAAACTTTTAGGCGCCGCCATCTTCATCCGTCCAAAATACAAGCGCTACCAGCTGTACCGCAGCAACGAGAACGCGCGTCGCCTGGAATTATGCTGGAACGCAGGGGAAGCGGCTGTCGAAGATAACGCCTCCGAATTTTCGCTTGTCGTCTATACAGCCACGCTGCCGCGATGTCAGCGCCTGAAGAAGCGGGTTAGATTTTTCCAGACATGGCAATCGGCCGGGCCGCGCGGCTTTTTCGGCCGAAAAAATTAGAATGCGGCCGGGCGGCGCGGCTTGGCCGCACTTCCGGCGCGGCCGCGGCTTTTTTCTGTTTTGAGGCCGCACGGCGGCCAAGCCGCGCGGCTTTTAAGGCCGCATCCAAATGGGTTTTGAGTACTTCCGGTATGCAAATCCGAGATGTAACGCGTTTTTAGCTTGCTAACGAGGAATATATATACTCGACCACCTTAATCTCTCATTTCCATTCCATTTCGCATGAAATTCGCGGATTTTTGGTATGTAAATGAGCCACTTCCGGTTTGCGGCTTGGCCGCGGCGGCCCGGCCGAGCCGCGATCAAAATGCGGCTCGGCCGCAAAGCCGCATTTCCGGAAGTAACTAATTCGGCGGCTCGTAGGGGGACGCGTTTTTATGGAAATTAGGCCGCCGGCCCGGCCGATCCGAATTGCCATGTGTGGATTTTTCTATTTTTCCTTTTACGTATTTTTCTAGATCTACTACGTGATGTGTGGGCGTTGTTTGGTCGGGAATGTCGTCATTTTCTACAACTACGAAATTCCCGGACCTCTGCCTACCGAGGTATGCAATACAATAAATTACGCCATTAATTGATAGGTGGCCCATGGAAATGTGAGGCGACAGTTGAAACCGGAAGTCGCGATTTGCCCATCCACGCAACCCCAGAATTTCGATTTCTACCGCCACCGCATCGACATACACAAGTTTTTCAAGGTCAGAATAAACGGTTTAAAACAACGAATTGGAAAATATTGATGTCTTCAAACATCTGGGTATCTAAATAAATAAAATCAATCAAAAATGCTATTTATTGTTTTTAGATGCTGAAAAATGACGAGCTGGCCGAGAAGGACGAGTGGAAAATTGAAAAACGAAACCCGGACCAAGCTGGATCGTCATCTGAAGAGCAGGACAAAATAGTAAGTACATTTTTAGTATCATTCTTCTATCTTCGTTTTTTTTCATGTAATTAAAGATTTCTTTATTAGCTATTTTTAATAATATTCTTTATGATTGATTTTTATATCTTTTTATCAACTATCATTTTAGGTGGCCCCACTGAACCTCGTCAACGCCGAGGTCCAGAAACGGGTGAACGCCGTCCTCGACTTTGCCGCCTTCCAGTTCAACTGCGGTTCCGAAAAAGAGGTTCGGAAGCGCTTCAAATGTTTATCTAGAATTTTCAGGTGCTAGACGTGCTCTTTCGCGTTCTGGTGCAGCGAAACGAGACGCACTTGCTGCAGAACGTGCGCGACGAGTACGGCATTGAGATTCTCACGCAGGAGGAACCGCTCGACGTCTCTGGCGAGAACCCCAAATAGTATCTTTACAATTCGTTGATCTCATTTTTGTTAGGCGAATAAAGCATGATCTCAGCACTTACACTGTGGAGTTGATGCACGATATTTATTAGTTGTCTAACGAGAGAATGATATCGCCATTCTCGTCAAAATTCAGGTCCTTGAACCGGGCAACGTTTCTCCGCTTTTCCACCTGGATTTGCTCGTACACCTTTCGGATGATGGGTGTGTAGAAAGGGTCCGCGATTTTTGCTAAATTTAAAGGGACTGGACTGTTAGCGGGGGGGGGGGAATAATTTTTGTTTTTAGCCTGTATCTACTTGTCGATAATATAATATTTTTATAGTGATTCGATAGTTTTTTGAATGCTAGAGAGTTACATACATAAAATTTTTGCCCCTTTTGGCTTTTACATAGATTTTTGTTCAAAAAGTCCAAAATGTTCCAAATTGTGATCATTTCACGATTAAACGTTTCCTTACTGAGCCATCCGGGATTCCCGCTATTCCCCCCCGCTAACACGCCAGTACCAATTTAATGATTTTAAAATTTCGAAAAACCCTTACCTTTCCGTTGCAGCTCATCGTAATAATCCCACTGGTCGTTGGCCAACATGTGATAGTGCCGGAATGGTCGTTGGCCTAATCGGCTGTATTTTTTTGATTGTTTCGCAGTTTTTTGGTTCTTACGATAGTTGCCTGTCCTCCCATGCATCCAATTCCTGTTCGCTAGGGACGTCCGCTTTCCCCTCGACCAAGGATAAGCCGTACAAAGCCTAAGGAAGGTTTACGAGTCAAAAAAAAAAAGTAGAAAAAGTGATGTCCACGCCCACCTGTGAATTGAATGCCGTGAAAAGCGCGGCGATGAAGTTGAGCCCCGGGAAAAAGAGCGAAGTCGGGTGGTGGCGATGGACGAAATGCTGGTAGAGCGGTTGAACGACTCGCCCGGCACCGACGACCTCCACCAAGCCCTCCGGCAAGAACGGGTAACTGAAACCGTATTGTTTTTGATAACATATATTGTATTCATGCAGCGTGTTTAGCGATTTTGACATTTTCGGCCATTTTTCATAAATTTTTGACCAAAAAGTTTAAAATTTTCTGTGATTTTTTTGTATCTTTCTATATCGAAAAGCTATGTAAGATGGTTGGTAGATATTTCGCTTTGTCGCCATACGGAAGTCCTTGGAAAAATTGTTTCCCACCCCAGGCCAGCAAACCTGCAATGGTAGCCGGTGCTGATGATGATGTGATCGACCTCATGCTCCTCGTGGATTGTCAGCACGCCCTTGGTAGTGATTTTAACGACTTTTTCGTCGATCTAAAAGAAATATCGAAACGATAAACCAGTTCTAGCTTGAAAAATCGATTTCAATGATTTCTCTCACCAACCTGCCTCATATTTGCCGGGAAACCGTGTTGCTGCTGCTCCTGTTTGCCGAATAATAGCACCTAGGGAAAGCTAATTTGTTTTAGACGGAATTCCCTGACCTCCTTGGCTACGTCAGCAACCTGTAGACCAATATCGATGCCCGAGAAGCCGGCACCGATGATGGCCACCCGAGAACCGCGGTAGGGCGTCGTGGTGCGGTAGTCGTGGCTGTGGATTAGCGAACCACCTTAAAAAATCAGGCTTAGAGGCGCTATTACATGTTTTATTCATTTTATATCAAAGTTTACGAGTTTTGGGGAGCCATAAAAATTAAAAACCCACCAAAAGCCGTTGTATCGAAGGGTTGATAGGGTAAGAAAAAGTGGCCGTTGCAGACGAAGAGCGCATCTACGACTGTCACTTCCGGTGGAACTTCTTTTGTTTTGCTGGTTACCTAAAAAGCGGAATTTTCTTGTTTTAGGTTGCATTTTACCTCCCAAACACCTTCCGCCCTTCGAACGCTTATCACCGCGGTGTCCAGCTTGACGGGGATGTCTTTGGCGTATGCTTGGAGGTACTGTAATGAAATTATAACCTTACAAGCCGACGAAAATTTAAAATTTAGGCGAAATTTAGCTAAGATCCAACTTGCAGTACATGCTGATGCTCGCAAAATGACGGAATATCCTTAGGAAACGGGAAATCCGGAAAGCACATCGATTCTTTTGAGAGGTTCACCCTTAAAAGAGGTATTGAAAATTTCTATATGCTAGTAATAAAACTATAAAACACTTTTTTCTAAAGAGGAATCCGTTAAAATCAGATGAATTCTTGCAAAAACGCACCTCAACACCTCGTACATACTGGAGTGCGTGCCGGTTTCCGGGCGGTAGACCCACGTGCCGCCGATCTGCTCGCACTGCTCCCACACCAAAAATTGAACTTTAAACGTTTCTTTTAAAAATCTTACCGTAACCTGATGGCCTCTGGCGAGCGCGTTTCGCGCCACACACAAGCCGCTCGCCCCCGCGCCGATCACCCCGATGTGTGGCATCGAAAAAAATAAAAATGACTTTGTTTTGCTACATACTGATATGTTTCTAAGGCGTTTGTTACTGTTTCCGGAGGTCAAAACGCCACATTTTGAAGTACAAAAATACACAATTTTCGACAAAAATCTAATTTTTAAATTGTTAGAGGTTTCCTGGATGGTTTTTGCACTTTAAGTCTAGTTAATTTTACTAAAAACACCATTAAAATACTTCTTACGTGATTAGAAATTTCTGGATGTTTAAGAAAAATTCGGAACTGATGGTGAAATAGAAAATGATGGTTTTTCTTCGAAACTACCGTTAATTTCGAGCCTAAAATACTAGCACTACTTTAAGGAGCCCTCAAATCGAAAATTTACGCAACAAAAATTACATAAAATTGATAGGAAGTGACAAAGATTTTAGACAAAACACGAAATTTGCTCGAATTTAAATTTAAATCACGATGTCTCACGAAATCACATTTAAATCATGCCAGCTGGACGGGCACGTTGAACCGAAAAAACGGAAGGCTATAAATAGTTGGTGGGCGCGATGATAACAGAGGAAGAAAGGAAGAAGGAAGGAGATTGTGAGAAAGAAAGGGATGTCGGCCCGGTTGAGCAATCTGTTCGTGAAATGGGCATGTATCTAGCATGAGTTCTATAGAGTCTGGATGCACTAACACTAAAAGAAGGCCAGCTTTGCTAGCAGAAAAAGGCTGCCGATGCGGGTGTAAGCTTTTTTAGATGGAAAATGGTAATTTTCAATATTTACGCTAGATAAAACGAAAAATTCGTGATGTCTTGCGCTGTTCAAGGTCAAGCCAAAACCTATGCTAAGCCTAAGCCTAAGCCTAACCTAAGCCCATGTGAACCTACGCCTAAGCCCTACAAGCCAAGGCTCAACCCTAAGCCTGCCTAACTAGGGAGGTATCTGAACTCGGCATCGAACTTTAAGAAGTCAGATACACCATTCGACGCGCCTTGTCGAGGGGGATTCCAAATATGTAATAAAATCAACCAGAGCGTATAACGGTAAAAAGTTATGAGCATTCAAAGTCGACAAAATGGTGAAAAACAGTATCTTTGAGACCCTGTATCATCCCGCGGAATGGAATTTAGTCTAAACTGATTGGTGCTCCTTATTCAACAAAGAAAGCTCTTTCAAATGAGCCATGTTACATACGGCTGCCAAAAATTTCCGTAAAAAATATTTTTGCAATGCGGCGTAAGGGTAGGGTATCGCCAGCTAGCCGAAGACGTTTCGAGAATTTCGCGTAAAGCCTATGTAAGATAGCCCATTCGAAAGGGAATTTTCTGCTGAACAAGATGTACTGTTCTGTTTTCGACAAATTACATTCTTCGAATTCGTACAGAGTCTTAAAAGGGCGGTTTTTGATGATTGTGCCAACTTTGATATAGAGAGCGTCCAATCCTGGTCTTGTTGCCCGAGGTTATTTTATCATCGCTGGTGCCTTTTAGGGGTCACACAGTCATGAAAAACTTATTCCCGAGTTTGGAAATGCAAAAAGTAGGAACTGGTCAAAAAGCAAAAAATAAAAATCGTGAGTGGATCCGAACCCTGGTCGTACAGACCGGAGACCCATGCGCACACCACTAGGCCACGGGGCCGATGAACAGGGTGCGCTGGGAGGGGCTCATCTCGCCGCGGCGGTTTTCGCTGCAAAACTTAAAATGCTCATAACTTTTTATCGTTATAGGCTCTGGTTGATTTTACTACTTTTTTGGAATCCCCTCGACAAGGCGCGTCGAATGGTGTATCTGACTTCTCAAAGTTCGATGCCGAGTTCAGATACCTTCCTAGTAAGTCTAAACCCATCCAACAGCCTAGGCCTAATCCTAAGCCCAAGACTAATCCTAAGCCTAAACTCCTAATCACAAGACTAAGCCTAGCCTAAGCCTAAGCCAAGCCTAAGCCTAAGGTTAAGCCTGATCCTAAGCTTAACCTAACCCCAAGCTCAGCCAATCTAAGCATAAGCCTAAGCCTAAGCCGCAGCCGAAGCCTAAACCGAATCCCGAGCCAACATATGCCTAAGCTTAAGCCTAACCTAAACATACGCCCGGGTAAGCATAAGCCTGAGCAGAAGCCTGCCTAAGTCTAAGCCTGAGCCTAAGCCCAAAAACAAGCCAACCTAAGCCTAAGCGAAGCCCATGCGAACCTACGCCTAAGCCCTAAAAGCCAAGGCTCAAGCCTCAGCCCTTATTACTGGCCATTATTAGTCGCATCCAAGTCCCTCAAACTTGCTCCAAAACCTCGCTTTTTCTTGTTTCTATTCCATTTCTCGAAATTCCCCCCCTTTTCGAGTACCCCCACCCGCGCCGCGACGAGATCCACCCAATGAATAGCGGGGCGCTTTTGCCGAGCTTTTGCCCCGCGTTTCAGCGAGCTTTTGCCGAGTTGAATGACTGAGCACGAACGGCGTTGAGCATGAATGAATTCTGCATCCCTCCATATTCATCATCAGACATTTTGGAGGTGCTAGTGCAAGGTTTTGCAACTTTTTTGGTGCTTTCAATTATCAGGAGACACCAATTCCCCCCCCCCCCCCCCCCCCCGATAATGCAAAAGAACCCTCTTTTTGCAAGTAAGCTTTTAGCAGGGTTTTCGCTTCCGGGGGAGGAAAAGCTGGCTTTTTCACCTGAAGCTGGTCTGGCTACCGGCAGAGGGACTAGCTTTGATCTTCCAGCGCTGGCTGTGACTCCGGCAGGCACTCGGTATTTACTCAACGAATACATATTTTCGAGCATTTTTAAAAAACTAGCAAATACATTTTTTTATAACTTATAGAAATTTATATTCTACAACACGAAAATATAGATTTTTCGACGAAAAATGCCGATTTTCCAGTTTTTAAGATGATTTTTGCCACTTTAAAATAGTTGATAATTTCCTAAAAGTATTTTAGTACTTATCACTAGGTTATTAGACCTTTACTTATACAAAAAATTAGTTCCCTCCCCCGATAATGAAAAAGCACTCTCAAAGAGTTCTGCTAGCCTGCCCGCTTTCCGGTCCCTTTAAAACCATTTTAGAAGGTCAGCTATCTAGTACTTTAGAAAAAGATGTAAAAACTTTCTACTACATACTTTAGGAAAAATCCCCCGGTAATGCATAAGCACCAAATTCCCTAGTCAGCCATGATCATCAAGCAGTTCGGCTGCCACAGGACTCACAACTTTTTGAATTTTGCTGTTCCCGAAGAAAGGCCCAAAAATCGTTCTTTTCGCGGGTTTCCTATCGACGGGCTTCCCCCCCCCCCTCGGTGGCTAAATGATAGGCTTTTCTCCCTCCTTTCCCCTAGTCCTTTTTTGTATTATTCTGTTGGGGTGGTGCTATGAGTGGGGGGTCCGTGGCAACCGGTGGGTTGATAGGAGCCGCAGGGGGGTGAGACGAGACAAATGGGGCCCTCTAATTGGCGCGGGGGCCCGGGCCCATGTGGCCTTTCTCAGGGATTTTTCTGCAACTGAAAAACTCGGCGGTATCGACTGTAGATTGTGTAAGTGATTTTTTGGTGCTTTTGCGTTATCAGGGGGGGGGGGTATCAATGCATTCTAGCAGAGATCCTGTTGAAAATGCTCGAAAAGCAAGCAAAACTCTTTGAGGGTACTTGTGCATTATTAGGGGGAAGACTTAGACCAAATAACCAGCAAAGTACTAGTAAGTATTTTACTATTCTTGTGTGTAAAATTTAACTATTTGTCAAGTGAAGAAAATACCAAGAAAACTTTCAAAATTAAAAAAATTTAAATTTTGATGGAAAATCGGTAATTTAGTAAAAAACGAGATTTTTGTATTTTTTAGTAAATTTTGTGGCCTTTTTACGTTTAGAAATAGTAAAAACAGATGAATTCCTATAGAGGATTATATTAGAAAAATTGGATTTTAGGCAAAAGTCTCCCTCCCCCCCCCCCCGATAACGCGAAAGCACCACAGGTTATTATCATATTTTTGCCGTTAATATTTCTATTACGCCACTTGCCATTCAATTTCTATGCAAATCATTCTCGCGCGTTCCCCGGGGCAGATTATTTCCGTTTTCGATCCTTTTTACGGCCCGCCACACCGATTCGGCACGCCAACATTTGCAATTCGATTACCTGTGGGCTGGCAAATAGGGTCGAACACTTTTTTACGAAAGCATTAACTGAGATAGCCTACTCCTCAGCTTATGCCTAGAGCTAAGCATAATCCTAAGCCTATGACTACGCTTAAGCCTTATATACGCTTGAACCTAAGCCTAAGCCAAGCCTAAGCCCACCCCTAAGCCTACGACTACGCTTAAGCATAACATACGCTTAAACCTAAGCCTAAGCCAAGCCCAAGCCAGGCCTAAGCCTAAGCCCACCCCTAAGCCTACGACTACGCTTAAACCTAAGCCTAAGCCAAGCCTATCCTTAGCCAGCCTGGGCCAAACTAAGCCCAAGCCTAACATGTAAGTCTAAGCCCAAGCCCAGACCAGGCCAAAATCTTGAATTTTCCCAACTACCGTAACCCCCAGTTACCATAACCCACCGGCAGCTGGGGGCTAATTTCGAGATTGGCCTGAGATTTTTGAGGTGTTGGGCAAGACCAACTACATTTCCGCTAATTTCCGGCCGCTGGCAAGGGCAAAAAGTGCCGGGGGGTGCCCGCGAAATTGGCGGGCTGGGCTCCATTTTTTTCGGGGCTGATGTGGGATACCGAGAAATCTTTGCTACGATTTGGTAGGTTGCGGAGTTGCGAGTCATATTTTATTATATTTTTCGAAAAATTGCAAGTTTCCTCAAAAATCCCTACTAGCCTGCCCGGATACAACTGAGAGCTCTCCTAAAGAGTTTCTGCTGGCCTGCCTTGGCTATAAAGACACTCTCGTCATCGCTAGTGCATAATTTTCCACAGAGAAACTCTGCTAGACCGCCCTTCCAGTTTTTAAAGGGCGCGTTAAGACATTTCCTAAATGATCGCTGCTAGTTTGCCTTTATCTAGGGTCGATTTCACTAATCTAAAACAAAGAAGTTTCTTAAATGGTTAGTAGTTAAATAGTTTTTTCACTATTCCTAAACCTGAAAACTTAACAAATTTCATTAAAATTTACGAAAATATCGATCTTTCGAACAAAAAAAGCGGTTTTTTGAGCAAAATTTGAAATTTTTACATTTAAAAAGTTTTTTAGCTAGTTTTTCACTTGAAATAAAGTTATTATTTTCTAAAAACACTATTAAATACTTCATATTTAATAACTAGACATTTCTCGGCGTTAGAAAAAATTACGTTCTGCTGATAACACCCCCCCGATAATGCAAAAGCTCCCACTGAAATCTCTGCTATCTGGCCCGCTTTTTCTTTCTTCCCTGTCCCTTTAAAGATGAAATACGATGATTTTCAGGGGTTTCCGCAAAGAACCTTTGCTAGCCTGCCCGCCTTTCCAGTCCCTTTAAAAAAGGGGCAAATCAGTTGTGGCTCGTTGCGCCACCCCGTCCCGTCGTCCCAATAGCAAATGTGGTTATGTGTTGGCGGGGGCTCATGGCCTCTGGGCCATGGCTTCTCCCTCCATTTTTTTTGGCTTTTGCTCACTTCTTCTATCCGCTCCATTCTATTCCCCACCACCCGCCTTCTCAACCCTTATCTCATCTGGGTGCTGCTCCTCCTCCTCCCCCTCATGCTCCTCTGACTGCAACTAGTTGCGAAAAGGCGCTCGGATTCCGTTCCTCACATTGAGCACCAGTTTCTGAGTCAGGCTTGGTAAGCCGAAGTCTAGGCTAAGCCTAAGTGAAGCCTAAGCCTAAGCCTCAGCCTCGACCTAATACTAAACCTCAGCCAAGCCTAAGCCTAAGCTTAAGCTTGTTCATGGCCTGAGCCTAAGCCCAAACATAAGCCTAAGCCTAAGCTTAAGCCTAAGCCGAAACCTAAGCTTAGGCCTAAGCCTAAGCCAAGTCGAAGCCAAACCCAAGCCTAATCCAAGCCTAAGCTTAAGCCTAAGCCTTACTTTGTCGCTTTATTTAATCTTTTTCTGCCTTTTTAGGGTTTTTTGGGATGATGCCAAACTGGGTGTGGCCTATCCCCCCGGATAACAAGCCGGCATTGTCCCACTTCCTGTGGACCCATTTCGGCAACTTCTTGCCTTTTCTTTTCTTCTTCTTGATTCCCCATTTTTTTCGGGATTCCGTGTGAGTACGGGCCAACGGCAGGCCGTATTCGCTCGGAATGGAAATTTTTCGCGAAGCCCACCGCCCATCTCGGCGGTGGATCACCCTTTTATGGCACTCATTTTGGCCTTGTCTCTCTCCCTCTCGCTTTATCTCTCGCTCTCTTTCTCTCTCTCTCTCTCTCTCTCTCTCTCTCTTTCTCTGCCATGAAAAACCCATTTCACCGGTAGCCCCCTCTGCATTTTACGGTTTTCGGCGGTTTTTAAAGGGGTTGTGACACGGACTGAAGTTCGGAAACCGGAATTCTACAATTTCTCTGTAAAAGTTACCGCATTACTTAATTAGCCTGAGTTCCAGTCATAATGCGGACAGCTGAAAGCCCGACATATTTTTGACGCTGGTTTCATGTCACGTTCTTTCAAAGAGAGGTGCTGTCGGTATTTTCCCCCCGCAGTTTGCCTTGTCGGGATTTTGGCCGTCGGTATTTTGTCCCCCGGAACTTTCGCTTGTCGGGATTTGGGTTGTCGACATTTTGGTTTTCGTGATTTTGGCGTACGGTGTCTTTTTTTCTTCCCGATGAACCATAACCGTAACCAAAATTGCGGTTGATCATCAAAAACTCTTTTCTGCCACATACCGTATCTTCTGTATTTTTTTGACTATGGTACATTACAGCCGCTGCTGTCCGCCCGGGCCGTCCATAGGATGGCCCCGTCGGCTCAGCTGTGCTGTTGCCGCCACGGCAAGAAGAAGCCGCTCACGGAAGGGATTCGAAGGTCTACGGAAGTGGGAACGATGGTGCGTTGTGGTGTGGCTTATAGTTTATGTATTGTAGGTGCTCAACGTCAGCGGCAAGTACGACCCGCATCTCATCACGGCGAATCCAGTACCTGGGCCGCTGAATGGAGCGGTGGCGCATAAGGCGGGACAATTTTTTGGGGGCTGGCTAGCAGAGATCATTGAGGAATCGAGAGCAGGCTAGAAGAGATCATTAAAGAAGCGGGGGCAGGCTAGCAGAGACTATTGAGGATTCAAGGGCAGACTGGCAGAGATCATTGAGTAGGCGAAAGCGGACTGGCAGAGATCATTGAGGAAGCGAGGGCAAGCTAGCAGAGAGCATTCATCCCTCTTTTTTCAGAGCAATGGAGCATCACGCCGCCTCTCCCAACAACCCGCCGACCCCATCGAGTCCACCAGCGCCTTCATCCAGTGCGACGATTACGTGCGACGATTGCAAGAACGACGGATTGAGGTTTTTGACGGTGTCCGGTCCCTTCAACGGCCCTTTAAGACGAAACCAACCCTGGCCCTGGATCGCCCGATCGCGGAGCTGGCCTACGATGAATCGGGGAGATGGGAGACGGCGAGGACAAGCCGGGAAGAGGCCGTGAAGTGGGTGGCTAGCAGAGATCATTGTGGAATCGGGAAATTCAGGGAAATTTCGGTTTTACTAAAACGTTTTAGGGACCATTTGTCGATGAAGGAGCTGATGCGGCAGGTTCGGATTGAAGAAGGGTTGCAGGTAAGAGATATGGTTTTTCTCTGCTTCTCTCTCTCTCTGTCTCTCTCTCGCTCGCTTTCACCCTCTCTCCCGCTCTCTATAGCTCCCTTTCTATCCTGCGTCTCGATTTCTCCTGCTTTAGAGCCCTCTCGCTCTCTCGCTCTCTCTCCCTCTTTCTCTGCTTCTCTCTCCCATCTCCCACTCTCTCTCGCTCGCTCTCTCTCTCTCTTGTTCCCTCTCTCTTGTTCCCTCTCTCTCTCTCTTGTTCCCTCTCTCTCTCGCTCTCTCTCTCTCTCTTGTCATTTTTCTCTCTTCAGGTCACCCCTCGTCCATCCATCAGCGAGACGGTCGTTATGAGTCGTCGTGCCACCCTTCAGCCTGGCGGCACCGTCAACATGCACGAGACGTACACCATCTACGAGCAGAACGAGACCATGGCTTCCGGTAGGTTTTAAGGGCTACACACTACAAGCTCAGGCTAGGCTTTGTTTACAGTTTTAACAATTCTTTCCAGCAAGCGTGACCGAAATCGACCACCAACTCGGCTACGTGAACGGCTTCCTGGCGCTGGTGCCCCCGAAGCGGGCCGTCTTCAACGAGAATGGCGACATTTCCGCACGGCCTGCGGAAGTGACGCTCGATATGGAGGCGCTGGACGCGAGATATGTTTATGGGGGAAAGGTGTGTGGTTAGGGCTATGGCTAAGCCAAGCCTAAGCCTGAGCCGAAGCTGAAGCCTAGCCTAGCAAGTAACATATAATTAATACATGTTTTAGATCCCGACCGTCTCCGAGTCGATCGACCGTCGGGAATTTGGCCCTCACACTTATCCAAGACCGGAAACCGGACAGACGGCGTTGATCAAGGCAGTGACGGCCATACCACAGGTGAGGATAAGCCTTACAGTAAAGTGTTTTTGGTCAGGATGGAAATTCGGTTCGGGACCAAGCCTACCTTGTGCAGAATTTTTCGCTGATTCCGAATCCGATCTCGAAATCTGCAGAATAACGCGGATTCAAAAGTTATGAAGCATTTAAGCGCGGTTTTCGGCCCCCGGGAGGTGATTGGCCCTGATGCCGTCCTTTTTTGTTTTACTGTTCTAATTTATCGCGCATAGGCTATCTGATAGCGAATTTTTTCTAATTAAAATGGTATATTGATTAAAACATGGGTGTTACTGGGCCGCCAAATACAGGTATGCAAAGTGCGCAGTTTTTCGACAAGTCCCATACAAAAATAATAAAAATAACAAAAATACCAACCATTTCTATCTCATTTCGAATTTTGACAATTTTGAGTTAAACAGCTCATCCGATAGAGAAAAAAATTCTGAGTAAGATGGCAATATCCTTTTTTAGAAAATCAATCAGGAAGATCAAAATAATCGAGCATGAAATTCTTCAATTTTGCTTAAAATGGACTTAAAAACGTCATAAATTTTGAATCAGAACTATTCTGCAGATTTGGAGATCGGATTCGGAACCAGCGAAAAATTCTGCACAAAACCCGAACCGAATTTCCATCATGACCAAAAACACTTTACTGTTAGTCAAGCCTAAGCCTAAGTCCAAGCTTAAGCCCAAGACTTTTGTAGACCCTCGAAACCGCCGCCACGGTCATCTACACGTACTGTGTGACGATGCTCGCGTATTTGATGAGTTTTGTGTGGAAATGATAGATTCGCTGTGATTACTGTGATTCCGTTTTGATACCAAAATACGATGCAATACGGGTAATTTGATGATCGCCAAAAAATGTGATTCCCCCGCTGCTGTGACCAAATTGATTTACCATAATTTGATGAGGATAAAGGATTTTGAAGAAAATTATGATGGAGAGAGCGAGCGGGGAGAGAGCGAGAGAGAGAGAGAGAGAGAGAGAGAGAGAGAGAGAAAGCGAGATAGGGAGAGAGAGAGAGAACGAGCGAGAGTGAGAGAGACATAGAGAGAGAGAAAGCGAGACAGGGAGAGAGAGAGAGAACGAGAGAGAGTGAGAGAGAGAGAGAGAAAGAGAGTGAGCGAGCGCGAGATAGACCTAGTGCGCGACAAAGAATGAGCGAGAATGAGAGAGAGACAGAGAGAGAGAAAGAGAGAGAGAGAGAGAGAGAGAGAAAGCGATAGCGAGAGAGGAAGAGAGAGAACGAGAGAGAGTGAGAGAGACATAGAGAGCGAGAGAAAGCGTGGCAGCGAAAGTATGAATCAGCCGTCTAAATATAAATTTCGTGCAGCTGAAAAAGGGGAAGCAAATCTAAATTTTTCCACTTTTTGACATTATCGAAACGTAGTTTTTAAAGCTTTTTTACTTTACCACTTTTCTATTATTTATTTTAAATTTCAGGCCGCGCAGCCAGAATTCCTCTCGTGCACGTGCCCTCTTGTTTACCCTTATTTTTGTTGTTCTTTCCCCCCTTTTCCGCTTCTGTTCTCTTTTCGGGTGGGGGCGCTGGGCGCGGTGCCAAAAAGAAGGCTGTTCCCCTCTTCGGCCCCACCCCTAGAAACTCTGTTTTCCCCCAATTGCAACCTACCCGAAAAAAGCGACCCCAACTTTCCGATTGACCTTGTTTTTATCCGCTGCAAGCTAAAACTACAAGGTACTATTTTTAGCAGATTTTCCATACTAAAGTGATGTCGCAGAAAACGATGCCGAAACTGGTGAGGAACCTTTTCGGGGATTACGAAACTTCTGTTTTTTGATTTTAGAGTGTTAGAACCGAAATTTGAATTCCAACCCAAATCCTGCCAGTCAAAATATAGACATCCAAAATTTCGATAGCCATAATGCCGACAGCAAATCCCGCCATATCCTTGACGCTAGAGAATGCCACTCGCTTTTAAAAAGCCATTTTCCGTGTCTGGATTTTGGCGGTAGGGATTTTATCTGTCTTGGTTGTCGATATTTTTGCTGTCGGGATTTCGGCATTTTGCCCAGACATTCTTTTCGTTTAAAAGTCAATTACAAGCCAGGATTAGGAATTACTAATTCAGGCACAAAATCGAGCGTCCAGTGGAGCTACACGTAGCTAACAAAAAGTTTCTGTACATTGATATTGTAAAATAAAGTATTTTCTGACGTTTTAAAAAGAGTGACGACTTTATAGCTTAATTTTGGAGGTAAAAACAGGTCCTCGACACGTAGATGGCTTTTGCATAATGAAAAACAGTTTTTTACGTTTCAAAACTTGGGGTTTTTTATTTAAATTCTGAAACATCAGTTAAAGAATGCAAAACTCTGCTATTTAAAGCCCAAAAGGAACAAAATTACCATAATATTTTTAATAAACTTTTAATTCATTGTTTGGTCAGTTGATAAACGCCGTTAAAATTCTAAAACACACTCGATTCACGGTGTTGTGACTCAGTTTATGACCCAGCCCCGCCAAAGATGAGACATTGATCCGTTTTGAGCGAATGCTCCGTTCAACCGTTTTACACTCCACGGCCCCTGGGCCCTTAGACCTCCCCCCAAGGGCCCACCTCGCCCCTGAACTTTCACCGATTTCACCGAGCCGTCCTGGCTGTTAAGGCCAATTTTATTTACGTATTGAAATTATAGATTTGGGGACTATCAAAATGATTTGCCACATTTTTTCCCTATTTTTCGAACATTTTTTTGTCGCAGAATCACGAAAAAACCATATAACCAAAACTTTGTAAAAGAAAAAGCGCTGGGAAACTAGCTTTTTTTCCGCGCTTGATAAAATTATGCAGATGCGACCCGAGAAATTTGAATAAAAATTTGAAAATCACGCATCCATCACTTCCCTAAAAATGCGCAAAATTTCAAACCATACCAAAACAAGCCAAATTTCACCCTCCGCGATGGCCACCGAGATTTCGGTTTGTAACTTTGAAGTTTAGCGTTAAAAATTGATAAATCTAAGACTTTAAAAAGTGGAAAATTATCTTCTAAGCAAAATGCGAAAATGTAACGACAAGAATCACAAAAAAAATCCAGATGGAACCGGCGTACGACTTTCCGCGTGTCGTCGGCTCGGCGCGCATCGTGCAGCTGGCCGCGCTGGCTATCCAGGTACGCTTTTTCCTAATGACGTAAGGGGCCTATCTTCTATTTTAATTTTCATTAATTTTAATTTTTCTAGGTGCTGTGCCTCTACGTGTCCGCGGCGGATATTGGCGGCAGCGTGATCATCCACATCGGCGTCATCGGCTTCAACCTGGCCCATGTGGCGCGCCGATGGTACGTTTTAAATAATTTAACGAACTTTTTAAGCAACGCAAATTTTTTAAGATATTTCCAGCTTTTTATAACGTTTCTAAACCCCTTTTTTCAGGTTCTACAACATTGACGGGCGCTACGACTTTCGGCAAATGATCGCGCCGAACATGAACAACACGCTGCGCACCCAGTACGCCATCGGTGGGCATGGTTTTACCAATTTGGCCCTTTTACATTATCAGGGGGGTATATTTAGTAAAATATAGCTATCTACAACTAAAAAATTATCTAAAACCCTTTAACACTTTTGAAAAATTCGAAATTCCTACGGAAAATCGGACATTTCTGCAGGAAAATCAATATTTTTGTATTTTTCGCTTAAATTTGTAAGATTCAACGTCTGGAAATAGTAAAAAAGTTTAGAAGCCCCTCTATGAATTCTTATCAGAAAAATTGGATCATCAGCAAATACTTCCAGCTTTCGAATTCTATTATTTTATTAAGCCATTTTTTCGTTTTAAAGGTAAGCTAGTAATACCCTTCAGAACCAGATGAACGATTTTGTATGCTTTACAACCCGTTAGCGCAAAGGAGCGTAGATTTTTCAAGTAATAACACTGGAATTTCAGCGCTATTTACCGGGGTCGTGCTCGGGCTCGTCGAGTACTTCATCGCGCCGCCGATCGGCTCCGCCCTCTTCCGACTCGTCTTTTGGTGCGTTTCGTAGCAATTTTTAGTTTATGTTTTGTAGACTACTAGTTTATTTTATTACCAATTTACAAGTTCCTCCAAATTTCAGGTTGGCCCTCTACGCGCAGCTGCTCGGCTCCATCGCCACGCTGGCCTTCGAGGCGGCCGAGGTACCGAAATTTGCCTTTTCCGGAGTTTAATAAAGCTATATCTTAAAGACTATTCCATAATGGGTTCAACTATATAATTAAAGCTCATTCTCCCTTCCAGGTGCTCCGCGGCAACAAGAACTGACCAACCCACAACCCCGATCTCCAGCCGGACCCCCGAAAAACCCCGAAAACCCGCTCCCACCAATACCTTCACATACCCATTTATTACTCGGCTCTCGATAAATATAGACAAACCAAGGTTTTACACGCTTTTTTGGCGTGATTTCTAAAGTCCGGCATTTGAAGTTGAATGGGTTTCTTGATGCAGAGGTTGGAAAATTGGCGGAAAGGCGCTAAAACTGAAAAGTTATGTACTAAAAACTCTATACTCGGTTGTTTTTATCTTTATCTAGCTGGAAAAATCCATCTAGATCCGAAAAGCAATAAAAACCGATGATAAAAGGTCATAAAACTTAAAATTTACGTGCTAAATACTCTAAGACGGAGAAACGAGGGTAATAAAAGTTATCAAAAGTGTAAAGTTACTATAAAAAGGCTAAAACAACGCTTTTTTTAGTTTTAGCATGCTAAAAAGCAGCGAAACTATCGGAATTTACTTCATATTTTCTTTTCTATCATACTGAACTCTAACCTATCGTTTTTCAAAGACAAACCTAGCAATTTCACGTGGTTTTTTGAAAGCGCGGCAGGGAGAAGCCCTGGCTTGTACTCGGCTGCCGCTTACCAGCCGAAAATAACAACAAAACCGGCGCCGGGGCATGGCCGATGCGCCAACTGGCTGTACTGCGCTCCGCTGATGCCGAGGTGAGATTTTGTCATTTCTTTCTAGAAATAGTCATTTTGTTTTCGAAAATTAGCGTTACAATTTATTCTAGACTTTACAATTGAGCAAATTTACGCCTTTCATCTAGAAATATTAAATCTTGTTATGAAATCTTTTGAAAACGTATTAGATAAGTAATTACTTTGTGGTGCTTTCGCAATATCGGGGTATCGAATCATGTACTAGTAAACGTAGTCTTCTTTTTGATGCGTACGATAAGTAGATAGGTTTAAAGTCAGAAAACGGTTTAGAAAACTTTGAAATACGCTCAAAATTTGAAATTATAGTTGAAAAATCCATATATTTTATGCGTGCGCTTCACCCCGAGGGGAACTGTGAATTTCTCATTTTCGCAAATCCTTTGCTAAGTATGAAAAACGACTAAATTAATTGCTATCATTTTTCTATCCCACTTTTTCAGGTTGTCGGCTCATCAATGGACGGCCTGTTGCCCTACACGTTGCCCAACAACTTGAGAAGACAACTCGTACATCTTCTAAAAGATTATCGACCAATCTTCCGGCGTTTGAGAGACTATCAACAGGTTTCGTTTTGGTTTCAGTATTTCTAGGGATGGATAAATTGGAGAAATGTCTAGAATTTTTCCTTTTAGTCGAAAATCTTTTATTTTTTGATCGAAAACCTATATTTAGTAATTACTACATATTATTTAGCATTTTGAAGCATAAATCATAAAGTTTTAACGATTAGAGATAGTAAAAAACGGAGAAAGACAAGACTTTCTGTGATTTTAGTATCACGGAAACGGGTAAATGTTTTTCGTCACTGGAATTATTAAATAACCCGTTTACATATTATATTAAAACTCTATTTTCTTTGTTTATTTTGTTGTTATTATTATGTACTATCAAAGTTTTAGGTAATTACTGACCCGGAGACCGGAAACGAAGTCTGGCAACTAAAACCCCCGAAGCAGTACCATGGCTACTTGTTTGGAGCCCTGATTGGCGAGGGCAGCTATGCGAAAGTAAAGGTTGGCTTTTACACCGATTTTAATCATGATTTAGGAAGCCATCTACAAGAAAACCCTACAACGAGCCGCCGTCAAAATATTCAAGGGTAATTGCCCGATACTTGAGGTTTATTAGGGTTTTAGAGCAAAGATTGCGCAAGATACCGAACGGCTTCGAGCACGTGCAAACGGAGCGCGAAATACTGTCACGGTTGAACCACCGGAATTGTATCCAGATGTATCAGGTTTGTATTTACTACGAGTATAACACTTTTTTAGTTTTTTCGAATCGAAGAGAAGGAAAAGATGTATATGGTGTTAGAATATTGCGTGGCGTCACTGCAAGAGGTAGGGGAATTGGATCGAATTTTACTGATTTTTTTCTAGGTCGTCGAAAACTTTGACAACGGGCGTTTGCCGGAAAACTGGGCTCAATTCTTCTTCAGGCAGCTCATCACCGGGTATATTTTTCTTATGAAAGTCCGTGCTTTTGCAATATGGGGGGGCGACTTTCTTCTATAAGTCCAGAAACGCCTAGTGATGTCATAGTGAGTATTTTAAAAGTCTTTTCGTCAAATTTCACAATTTTAAGTGGAAAAACCTTTAAAAAACTTTGAAAAATGTTGTACTTGAAATTTTGGTCTAAAAATCTAGATTTTTTAATATTTTGAAGAAATTTTGTAAATTTTTTACGTTTAGGAATATTAAAAAAAACAGTTTAGAAAAACTTCCTCTATTTGTATGCGAAAAAAACGGTTGTCCCGCCCACCGCTAATGCAAAAGCGCCTGAAAAATCGTCGATTTAGCCTGGAATATCTGCACTCGAAGGGCGTCATCCACAAGGATATCAAGCCGGCGAACTTGCTGATCTCGGCCGACGGCACGCTGAAGATTACCGATTTCGGGGTCGCTGAGCAATTGTCGCCATTTCAGGTAAATTTTTTTTCGTATTAAAAATGTACTTCCTTTAGAACGACGACGTTTGCACGGCTGCGCGCGGCACGCCAAAGTTTCAGCCACCGGAAGTGGTCTCCGGGCTCAATGCGGTTTTCAAGTTTGTTTGATAGTTTAAAAAATAATAAACCCTTTTTAGCGGGTATCCAATCGACATCTGGTCCGCGGGCGTGACGTTGTACAATCTTGTGACGGGCGCGTATCCTTTTGAAGGTAATTTTTTTGGAAAATTTTCTGTTATTTAGTATTTTCCCTGGGTTTTTTCCAAAAAACTATTTTTACGTTTGAATGGAATTGTTTAATTAATTTATTCTAACTACCTAAAGCTTTTATACTGTGTTTTATTATTCCTGAACTTAAAAACTAATTACATAAACAATTCAAAAAAATATCGATTTTCGACGAAAAATGGCCGTTTTCGAACAAAATTTCGGAATTTTCTAACTTTTAAGATGCTTTTTGCACTTTATGGATGGTAATTCTATTAAAACTGTATTAAAACACTTACAACGATGTTTTAGAGATTTCTGGAATTACAAAACGAAGATCCTACCTGTAACGCGAAAGCGCCGTTTACTAAATAACTCATTACTACGTGTTTTGAAGTGTTTTATGGTGTTTTTAGAATTTTTGGATTACTAAGAGGTCTTCAAAGCCTTTTTCCAAAATTTTGAACATTTTCGTGTATTTCCTTGACTTCAAAAAGGCGTAAAAGGCGATTTTTGAGGCGTATCTTTTCGTATACCGTACCCTACGTCCCGAGAGATTAAAGTTAGCTCCCCCGCTAAGAGTCCAATACCCGAATTTTCACCTGTATCCTCCAATTTCCAGGCGAACTCATCATGCGGCTATTTGAGAACATTGCCGAACAGCCCTACCTACAACCAACCGTCGAATTGAGTTCAGAACTTAAAACGTAAAGCCTTTCCTTTGATTTCAATCCACTTTAGGTTAATCGACGGGCTTTTGATCAAGGACCCTGCGCGGAGACTCGGGTTGCAACAAATTTTCAAGGATCCCTGGGTGCTGCTCGATTTCCGGCCCGCGACCAATTAGTTAGCGACGATCTCGCGAAGTCGATTGGAAAACAAATTTATTTTTTTTATTTATTTATGTTTGTGATATTTGTTACTGTGTGATGATTTTTTGGATAAATTAAAGCGGCATAGTTGTCGAGTTCTTTGGGAGCCCTTAGGGCTCGCGAAATCGATTGGAAACGAATTCTTTATTGATTTATTGATATTTATTACTGGGTGTTCAATAAATTAAAAATGGGAATAGTTGTATAGATTCTTTGGCATTATCGGGGGGAAGGGTTCTAATATAAATCGAGAAAATGTTTTAAACTTATTTTCACTATTCCTAAGCGTAAAACTTTAGAAAATTTACTAAAATATGAAAAAATGGGTACTTAGACCAACATTTCGGGGTTTAAAAATCATTTTAGGTTTCTAGACAGTTTTTCCGCCTGAAATCTAATTAAATTTTACTAAAAATGGTATTAAAACGGTAACTATTACATTTTAGGCATTTCTGAACTTCTAGGAAACCCCCGATAATGCACAAGAACCGGGCGGATAGTGATAAAATTCTCTGGGAGCACCGGGGGATTGCACAGTGTGGATTGCGGGGGTAAGGCGACCGGACCTTACCAACGAAAAATAGGGTAAAATTGTTGAATTATTATCGTTTAGAGTTTTAGAGTTTAGCCCCCGTTTTGGGCGGCTTTCTCCTTCTCCTTTTGGCGCTGCTCCTCCGCCAACTCCTCCCATTTCATCGCGTTATACCTGTAAAAAAGTGCGTTTTACTAGCATAAAAATAATATTAATTCTGATTATAACAAAAATAGCTATTTCTACATCTAAATTGTCAAATGCATTGAGGTAATTATCAATTTCAATAATTCTTAAGTTTCTAATTTTTTTAGGCTTACTCGCAGCGCTGCTTCAGCGTCTCGCTCTTTGGCAGAACCTTGGCGATCAGGTCGTAGCACGGGGCGCAGATGCCGCGCATGAAGCCCACCTAGAATCTTTGGCATTATCGCGGGGGGGGGACTATTTTTGGTTCCTTCTAGGTGTTGTTATAGTGATTTAGTAAAATTTAACTAGATTTCTGGTCGAAGAACTATCCAAAAACTAAAAAGGTGGAATTTTGTCGAAAATCGATTTTTTTTGTAGTTTTTACAATGGTTCCTCCTCCCCGGATAGTGCAAAAGTACCCAGTTTTATTTGTTTTTATTAATGAGCCCAAAACGAACTTTTCTAGACAAAAATCCAGCTAGTTTCTCGGTACGGTTCTATTATCAGGGGGACTATAGTTGTTGTTTCATTTTCAATCAACGTTTTTATTAAGGTTATGTAGTCATTTAGCACCTACTCATTTTTAACATAAGAATAAAAGAGGAAAAGCTGTAAAATCAAAAAATTCAACAAAAAAAACAATTTTTGGTTGTATAATGCAAAATTTTGGGTATATTGAAATTTTTAGGCTATAAAACTTAGAAAAAGTATATAAAATTATAGGAATTCGTTATTATTGAGCTCAGGAAGCCGACCTGCATCTGTGGCAATTCATGCGCCTTATTCCGGTCCATCATCGGGATCGGCGACTTCCCATTGACCCGCTCGGCGTCGCCCTGAATTCAGATTTTCTTTGTTTTCCAGGCATTTTTGTAGCGGCACAACATCACAATCATGTTGATCAGTACTTGCTCGTAGAACTCCTCGAAGATGACCTTGACGGTCTCCGTCTGGATCTGCCACGGTTTTGCGCTGGCGATCAGGTCACAGCCGGTCATGAGAACGGCTTGAGTCAGTCGTCGATGCTCTGGGTCGGCCACGTTGTAGCTGCCCGCCTCGACGATCGTGTTCAGCTTGGCCCTGAACGAGGACTTACTCATCTACTTCCGACCCACTTATTCGGGAAGAACAGCGCCAAGTCGGTGGCCAGGATGCAGTGCTTGATCAGCCCCAACACCGACTTGTACTCGGCCGACGTCAGCGAACGGAGGATGTTGTGACCTTCCTAAACCCGGGCTCGACTTGAAGGAGTTCAGAGTACCTGCTGGAGTATGGTGACAGTCTGGTTGAAGTGGTGGTGCTCCATGACGGACGTCGAGTAGATCGAGGCGAGCGGCGTGGCCATGTCTCGCATGTAGGCGTTGTTCTTGCCGCGGTGGTCGAGGTCGTGGCACAGGCAGGAGACGTACAGGGCGAGGGCTTCGTGCGGGGTGAACAGCTCGCGGTTCTGATGCAGCAGGACGTACATGGCGTGCGCGACGGACCAGCTGGAAAAGTTAGTGTTTTAAACAGGATAGGATAGTGGTTTTTGGAGGTTTTACTGCTTGAAGAAGCGGTTATACGGGGTAGTACTTGTCGTATATGTCGTACCCGTTAAGCGGAATAATATTTTTAAGCCTAAGCCCTAATATAGGCCCAAGTCGGCGACGAGGTTGTACTGCTTGAATATGTGGTACCTCTGGGTACTACTCGGCGAATATGACTTGCTACCAGACTGTGCTCGCTAAGCCTGAACCGAAGTCTAAGTCTATGCCCAATCCTAAGCCTAAAACACCGCCGATCTCGGCTGTACTTCTGAAGATGTGATACCGGCTGGTCGCCAAATCAAACCTCGGCCCACAACGGGCCTGAACTTGCCGAAGAAGCTGGTAGACTCCCCTGTTGATCATCTACCTACCCATGGGCCCAATTGTGATATGCCACCCTCCGATAATTCTTCCGCACCGTCAGCACGAAGCGCACCAGGTCATCATACTCGAACGGGCTGGAATTTGCGTTCTTGCGTATTCGCGCGTACTCCTATCCCTACATTGTCTCGTGGAACAAGTGCTTGAACATGTAGACGGCGTACAGCGGCTTCTCCAACTCGGACAGGCGCATCCCGTTGAAGTCGTACCTGCAAACTACCTACGTTTTCGAGCAGTACATCAGCATCTTTTGCATCAGCAAAATACCCACGTCTCCAGCTCCTCAATGCGATCCCTGAGCGTGATCTTCTTCAGCTTGGCCACCTCGTCGCGGTTGCACACCGAGTGGTAGGCGAGGACTTCGAGAGCGACACGGTTTTTCTGGAATCGGGCGAATAGCTTGTTTCTCGTCAAGTTCAAGCAGTTTAGTGGTATCCTACCGGTAGGCCCTGTTTTACCTTATTTACGCCTAACCGAAGCTTTTAGAAGGTTTACTACCATTTTGTAAGACTAAGCCAAGCCTAGGCCTTACCTGCTCGCTCCTCCGGATCTTGTCGTACAGCTTGGCGTGGTGCAGCGCCAACCCGCAGTAGACGGCAAACATCTAGAGATCGGATCGATAACTTAACAATTAAGTAAAAAAAACCTCAAAGGCATCCTCGTCGCTCTTGTTGAAGATGCCGTCGGTCTTGTTGACCATCTGGACGACCCCAATGACGTGATGGCGGATGAAGATGGGCATGCAGAGGATGGAACGGGTACGGTAACCCGTCCGTTCGTCAATGTCCTTGTTGAAGCGGGGGTCTGTGTACGCATCTTCGATGTTCAGCCCCTGGCCGGTGGCGGCGACGACACCGGCGATGCCTTTTGACATTGGGAATCTAGGGTTTGAATTTGGATTAAGCCTATTTTCAGATGAAACCCTACTGGCCGTGGCCGTAAACTAATTTAAAAGAAGCTGCCGCTTCATCTCGTCGCTGCCATCAATCGAACGATCTCCCCGGTTGCGGGCCAATTCTTGGTGCTCAATTAACTTATGCCATTGTGCCTTGTCGCCTCCCAGTTTGCATCCGGTGTCTTTTTGCTGCCATCTCATTTAATCCGTCCGACAACAACCATCATTGATCTCCAAATGCCCATCGTCTGCCAAAAACCTGAAATTTATTTCGAAAGACGACTATTGCACACATTGCTAGTTCTGTGACATGATTTGGTGCTAAACCTAAGATATACTCAGGCAATAAATTGTTTCCATTTTATGTGTAACACGGCAATTTGAATACGAAAATTTGGGTCTGGGAGCACGTTTCCGGAGTCCCTGCTGTCCAAAATCCACAAAAAAAACAATTATCCTTTTCTACTTGTTTAACGAAATCCAGTTTGTATATATCGGTGAGTCTTAACAGTCTCCAGTCGATTACCTTAGGTTAGTGTCGAAATGCAGAACAAAAAGGAAGCAATCCCGCCGCAGGACTCGGAACCGTATCTTGTTCACGATGTCAAACCTCTTTTCAGAGTCGTGCAAAGCAAAATGGCCGCAAAGGCAAGCCCGAAAAATGAACAGAAGGACAGGATGATTGTGGTAAAGAGCGTAGCCATTCCACACCGCGTTTTAGCGGGACGCTCCTGCCTCCGAGCGTTCAGTGAGGACCTCCATTGAAAGAAGCCCTGTTGGTGATTCGCGTAGTATAGCATGCACCAAATTATCCATTCAACGATAACCTAAAACACCCATTTATCTTAGTCGGAAAGCCGAACCGCTCCGCTGATAGAAGCCGAGGTCCGACTCCCCGCCTACACCGAGCAGGAATGGCTTGAGGGGACCCCGGCGTACAATTCCACCCTGCTCAACGTCAAGAAGGGCACGGTATCACTACCACGGTTGAACATAACATCACATCCCGGCAGGAGCAACCATTGGTGTTCGCTGCGCCAGAGATTCGGAGGACGGTGGAAGTTATGGAGCCGCTCCAGGCGTCGAAGTCCAAATCCAAAACCGGTAAACTGCTCACCCAGGTTATCAAAAAATTCAGCCGCCGACATCAATGTGGACGCCATCGCCGCGCTGGTTTCCGAAATTGCTCGCACGGTGATCGAGGACAAAGCCAACAACGCCGAGGTTGTTTCAGTCTTCCGCGCTTTCAAGTGTTTGTTTAGATCGAGGTGCTGGTGCGATTCGGCAAGAAGACCTGTTGAAGATCGATTGAATAAATGATATAACAATTTATTTGCAACAAAAACAAAAGTTCTTAACGGTTAGACTTGGCGACACGCTCGAGCTCGTCCTTCTTCTTGATGGCATACGAGTTGGAGCTTCCCTTGGCGGCGTTGATCAGCTCGTCGGCGAGGCATTCGGCAATCGTCTTGATGTTGCGGAAGGCAGATTCGCGAGCACCAGTGCAGAGCAGGTAGATAGCCTAAGTGACAAACTTAGGGGAGAAATAACTACCCTTTGCTTTTGAGGTGGGTGTCCTCGGAAAAAATGCAAAAACAAAAATCACAAAGATAAAACCAACCTGATTCACACGACGTAGAGGAGCCACGTCAACGGCTTGACGTCTGACGGTTCCGGCGCGTCCAATACGGGTCGAATCTTCACGGGGTCCGGAGTTGATCACGGCATTGACGAGCACTTGCACGGGGTTCTAAAATACAAAATTAATAGCCATTAAACTGAATGTTACCTCGCCGGACAGCAGGTGGATGATCTCGAAGGCGTGCTTGACGATGCGCGTGGACATCAGCTTCTTGCCGTTGTTGCGGCCGTGCATCATGAGCGAGTTGGACAGGCGCTCGACGATGTGGCACGAGGCCTTGCGGAAGCGGCGAATTTGGTATCGCTGTGCGTTGTGCGGCGTGTACTTGGCGTTCTTGTCCTTGACGGCGATGTAGTCGACCAAGGAGATGTCAGAGACATTGACCTCCTGGAGGCTCCACTTCCCGAACAATTTCACTTCCGGCAGCTCAACACCGGGGATCTCGAAGGCTGGGGTCTCGTCAACGACGCCCTCAGTTGCCCAATCGTCTTCGGCGGCCATTATGTCGTTACCTGGAAAAGTTGTAATAGATTGGTCACGTAAACAGCGTAATTTGAATTCGAGATCAGAAAATCGTGAATGAATAAGATATCTAGTTGCTGGTGACGCACATAGCATAAGAAATCGATGAGAGGAAAAACAGGGTAATTTTGCGAGGACTTGTAAAAAATTCTTTGACAGACTCATGGCTAAACAAATCAGATTTGATGTCAAGAAAACGAAAAATACAAGTCGGGAAGATGGAAAATGGCAAACCCTCCCGCTGCAGGCTCTTTCCCCGGAAAGGCTGCCTACGGTGCCCACTCGGGTCTCGCCACGACTACCCTGGCAAGCGCCCAATGAAAGGCGAGCGCCATTTGACGGCCCTCCCAAATTTTCCAAATTGATTCTCTGTTCAAAGTTCTAACTAAATTGTTGACGATAGTTTTCGATAAATTCTTGCAAAATTACTCTCTGCTGGTACTCTGTGATCTACAAACTTTTCATTACTTTGCGATCAACCTAGATTTCTTGCTAGCCCTTTTTTGCTCTTCATTTACTTTTTTCGGTTCTCTACGCCTCCCAGCTACAACCCTTTTTCAGCAATGGCTCCGAAGGGTAATCAGGTTATCGCCAGCTCTCATTTGCGCAAGCACTGGCAAACCAGGGTCAGGACCTGGTTCAATCAGCCAGCCCGCAAAGAACGTCGTCGTAATGCCCGTATCGCCAAAGCATCGGCGATCGCGCCCCGACCGGTCTCTGGACTTTTGCGGTAATTTTTTCTCTTTTGTGTAGATGAAGATCGTGGCTGTTCAATGAATGTATTACCGAAAATTATGAAGGCGAAGCTGTTTTTGCTGCGCAGGAAATATTCGTTTGACCTGCTCATGCGCATTTGGAAAATATATTTTTGAAGCGAAGTGGCTGCTCGGAAATGTGCATTGCTTCAGACAGTCACTCATTTTTTTTTCAGGCCACAAGTGCGATGCCCGACCAACCGATACAACAAGAAGGTCCGTCTTGGTCGTGGCTTCACTCTCCAGGAGCTGAAGGAGGCCGGAATCGCCAAGACCCAGGCAAGGACGATCGGCATCGCCGTTGATTACCGACGCATCAACAAGTCGAACGAGGGACTGAAGGTAATCCAGTCTTGCATCTCCAGATTTTTGTAATTCTAGGCCAACGTTGACCGCCTGAAGGAATACCGCGCCAAGCTTATCCTCTTCCCGAAGAAGCTCAACGCCCCCAAGAAGGGAGACAGCAACGTGAGCGCCCTGTCCTTTTTTCCATTATATTGATTTTAGGCCGAAGAGCTCAAAGTTGCTGCCCAACTCGCCGGAGACGTCCTTCCCCTCAAGAAACCCGCAGTCAAGACCGAATTCCGATCCGTTACCGAAGCCGAGAGGAAAGTTGAAATCTTCCGTTACCTCCGACAAGTGCGCGCAGACAAGAAGTATAAGGGAAAACGTGAGAAGAAGGCTTCTGATGCCGCTGCCGCTCTCAAGTAAATCTGTTTTTTGTTTTGTTTTCTATAAATTGTTGAATCGTATTATTTATTCAAAAGTCACATGAGATCATTGTTTGCCGTGAACCTTATCGTAGGTGTCTTTGTTCTTGTATGCTCCAACATATCCGCTGTTGTCGGCTAATTCAACCCGGCCGGCCTTTCCTTTGCCCGTGCCGTCTGTGTTGAAGCGTTCTTTGTGGGCACCGGTGTACTTCGTATGATCGGTCAGACGGCTGTACACTCCATTAGCATCGGACTTCGCGGCGGAATTGAGCGTTGGTGCTTCCAGACGCGCCAGTTTTTCGCAGATCGCGTCGAGCTCCGCCTGAAATGTCTTTTTGGATAGCTAAATCGGGCAATACTTGAGGATCCGTCTTCGCCTGTTTAGCTCTGTCCTCCGCAACAGTAGCTAATACTTTCTTGGTCTCTTCGAAAGTAGCTTTCTTCTTCGGCCTAAATTGTCTTCCTTATTTCGTTGACAAGTCCTACCCAGTCACTTTGCTGAATGCGATCCCGGTCATAGTCGTCGTGATTGCCTTCGGGTCCAGAACGCCGGCATCCTTCAGCCATTTGTCGAAATTTTTACCGGTCATTTCCGTGGCGGTAGCCGCTCCGAATTTGGAAAAAGCTTCCCATCTGAATTTATTCCAATTGTTGTTTTTTAATTTAATTTTATTTTGATGGATCTACAACGTACTTCGGCTTGACATCTTTCGCATCCCATTTGAAGTCGAATTTCGGCTTCTCAGCAGCCATCTGTCCTAAATTTATTGAATTTTGTCGGCAGGGGAAGGTGTTGCGGAGCGCCAGAAAAAAAAATCGCGGTGGGATTTCCAGCGCCCTTATCTTTTGTTTGTGTAGAATTTTTGCGCCGGGTTAGTCAGAATAGCCGGAAACCCATGAAAGTTTCGCATTGATCAAAAGATGGGGGAGTGAACACTGACATCAGAACCCAGAAAACGAGGCAGTTCAGAAAGCTTTAGAACTAAGCATGTAATGTACCCCAGGATTGGCGAATTGGGGGAGGAGGAAGGGTGTTGGGCCAAATTTTGGGCGCTGCTCGTTAGTAGCAATTGGGAGAGCCAGCCGTCGAATGAGCCTATATCCCTCGGGGGTTGCAGCTAGAGACAAGCGTGTGGCTGATTGCCACCCGCCTGACCTTATCGAGATCGGGCGGCACCGGGAAGGATGTCAGATTTTCAAAAAGAGCGGATGGAAGTTCCGGTGCTAATGCAGTTAGGGGGGGCAGTCCAAAATTGGTAGTAAGGGGTTACGAGGCGCTCCGCTTAAGCTACTTGGTTTTCAGCTTAAGCCTAGGCTTAACTTAGGTTTAACTAAGCCTAAGCTCAAGCTAAGCTTATCTTGAGCTTCAAATTCACTTACGAGGTCAAAATGGGGTCATTTATGCGTTAGCTTAGAACTAAGCTAAGCCGAGGCTTCGTTGGTTTGAAGCTAAGCCTAGGCTTAAGCCTAGCTTAGCTTTTCCAGAGGCTTCGAGTTTAAAAAACGGCATTTGGAGCGTCTCGTAGTCAAAATCCAGACTGCCCCCCCCCCAAGTGCATTAGCACCGAAGTTCCTAGTCATAAAAAAGTGTGATAAGCCCCAAACTGAATATTCAAGACCTTTAGGAATTTAGGCAATGTTTGCAGAACACTTAGGTCGATGCCAAACTGGCGGACGCACTCCGGAGTACACATAACTGAAGACGGACTCGAATTGGTTTCTGCATAGCCGGGCACCCAAACGAGGCAAGGGCCCCCGGGAGAGAGATCACGTGACAATGAAAGCCCCACGCGGGCACAAAGCGGGCCCCTGCCGGCCATAATACTCGACACCGGTGCATTGTGTTGCGGGTAGGAGCAGGGGTGGCGTTTAGCTTCAGCTAAGCCGTAGGGAAATTTTGGAACGTTCTACATAGTCTGAAAATCAGAGCACAGTCTAGGATAAGTAGAGAGGACAAACAAACTGGCTAAAACGTAATCTAATGAAGGGCACATTTGGTAATTTGATAAGCCACATCCGCTCTTTTGGGTTTGGCAGCCCTAGGTTGATGCTAGTAGAAACAAGCGTCAAGGGGAAGCGCAGCCGCAACTACAAAATAACATTTAGCCTCGCTGCGCCGCCTTGATTCACCCCCTACCCCCAGCACCGCATCACGGCCGAGTCTCAGATTTCTAAGAGGCGCCGTGAATTTCGAGGAGCGATGCGAAAAGCGGAAAGCAGGGATGGGACATCGAGCGCTCTGGGAAACCCGCCCGAGACCCGGGCACCAGAATAGGCGATGCCCGAGTGTGCGAGGAGCCCTTCTGTAAATAGGAGGGAGGGGCCCCCACCTGAAACAGGGGGGCCGCTTCACCTATTCAGCCGGGCTCGGCCCAAAATCCCATGGCAACCGTGCTCTTTTTGGCAAAGTCACATGAAGCAAACAGGACCCGCGAATAGCCCGGGCTGCCGCCTAATTAGCGCGAGGCCGAGTGGTGGAGCTGTATTTTTTGGGGGTGGCGGCAAGCGCCGAAAAAATTCTCCCGAGGCCGGGATCGGGGGTGTTCGCGGTGGAGGGCGGGATGTGGGGGGAAAACAGCTGCCAGCAAGGAAATCTCAAGGGGGTTGTGGAACGACTAATGAGAAATGGGCGATAAATTGTAGCGTTGCCGTTCCGGTACTGGACCGTTAGCGGGGGTGGAAATCTAGCTAGTCCTAGCAAGCATTTTAATCGTTTTATCGTGCCGTATTACGGTGATGTTAGTAGTTTTTGATGACTAAAAAGTCGAGAACTTTTTAAGGAAATCGTCAAAAATTGAAATTTTCGCAAAAATCATTTTTTTTCTAAATTTTAACATTTTCTAAAGAACTTTTTATGTCTTAAACGGAGTAAAAAGCCACACAAATGGTGTAAATCTCCCTGGGACCCTATTGGATGAAAGGCCAAATTAGCCCCCTCGCTAACCGACCAGTCCCCCTTTTTCTTTCAATAATTTTAAAAATATTTAGTAGCAGAACACGCCGCATAATTGCCACCCGGCTAAACTGGCTTGGCATGCTGCCATTGCCCCCACTAACCCATTGGCCGCCATATGGGGCATGGGGGACGGCAGTTATGTGCCGTGAGCAATTGTGGATACGCGCGGGTGGTCATGAATTATTCAAGCTTTCCCTTGGGCCCTCAGATAGACCAACTAGGGGCCGAGGGCCCACAGGGGGAACGGCCATGCCAATTCATGCCAATTGTCTCCATTCAACTGGGGCCCGATTTATGAACTATGGGCGGGGGATTGATTTCTTGATTCTGGCTCTGGATTAATTCACTAAAAAGGGGAGGTTTTTAAAGAGATAGTGCAGTTATTGGTTTGACATGGCTCGATAGAGCTTAAAATTCCGTTTTTCTAAGCCAAATTTTTTCGATTTTGCTGCAAAATTTGCTCTGGAAAGGGCAATTTTGTTTATTTTCGGGCCCGGTTTAACAAACTCTGGACTTCTAGATGCTCGTTATCGTTCAAATTTTGTGGGATATAGGTCGTGCTCAGCAACAAATGAGCTCTGTGCTCATGCTCACGCGAATGGGCTATGTCACATCCCAAGGCTGCAATATCACCTAAAATCTACTCCTTATAAGAGCTCCAAGAGCTTGTGGAGAAGCCGACACGACAAGTTATACAGTACCCGCGAAACTCCAGATTTTGACGCAGCAAACGTTCCCATGAAAACATCGTTTTTTTTCGAAAAAAAAAAAAACACTCCCAAAAAACGCGCGGAACTACTGCCAACGCTCGCACGTTTGAAATTCAAAACAACACCCAGGCCTGGGATACGGCCGGGGCGCGGGAGAGTGTGGGGTTGGCGTGGCGAGCAGTGGAAACGAGCGAGGAGAGGGCGTTGCGAAATCAGAGGAGGACTGGATGCTGCTGCTAGCCCCCACCCCTTCCACTGAGTGAGTCGCATGGAATTTTGCGCTCTTTTGGGAATTGGCCGACCGGATTTGGAGGCGCGCCGTTGCGAAAGGGCACGCCTGAAAAATGAGCAGCTGTCAAATGATATAGGTCGGTGCATAACGAGGCTTCTCGCGAGCTTCATCCAATATTTTCATTCTAAAGGCACCTGAAAGGACTACGATGTGAGCACTTTAATTTTATTTCCAAACAAATAGACATTTCATCAAACTACGCAGTCAAATAAAGACACTGACAAGACAGACCGAGATCACAATTTGAACGGAATGGGAATACCAGCAGTCGATGCTTTCAACGACATCAAACGTCGTCTTAGCGCTTTGCCGGAAGAAGCAGCTCACCGAAGACGGGCACTGCGGCGAAGGTGAGCCTATATTTGCGCATAAAATTACAAAATATAAATCACTACCTCGTTTTCCCGCGAGCTGGAGGCGCTCGGGGTCGGCTTCTTCGGGCTTGGCTTGGCCTTCGCCGGCTTCTTGTCCTGAAAACAAAAGGTTTGAACTCAAAACGGGCACCAACCTCTAGGTAAGCTTCACTCAATCCCTGTTCAGCGGCATGATTTCGAAGGAATTCCAAATCTATCGATGACAGGGTCATGTCGGCAGCCTGATCAGCTCGCAATCGGTTGTAGCGCTTCGTGTTATAAGCCTGAAAAAGAAATACAAAACTCCAGAAAATGTTACTCACCCTCCGCTCCTCGACAGACATATTATGATAGCGCTTCCGAGAGAGCTCCGATCGGCGAGCTTTGGCCTCTTTGATCTTCTTAATACGAGCCCGTTTCTCTTCGCTCATGGCTTCCGGGCTTCCTTGTAGGGCGAGCGTCAGCTCTTCTTCCATGCGCTTCCGCCGGAAGGCCTCGGTGCGCTTCAGGTTTAGCAAACGCTTCTCCTCTGCAGACTTTTGATGGTATCTAAGAAAACACTTGTTAAGATTTAGCAAACGATGCTATACCTAGCCCGCGCAGCCGCAGCCTTCTGTGCATTCGTGGCCTTCACTTTGTTCTTTTTCACATCTTCTGCGTCCATGAGCTCGAGTAGCAGGTCGTTGGCCTCCTAAACAACACATATTCATTGCCGAGGTATTGTTGCCAATAAAAAAAGTTCTAAACATACCTTCTCCTTTTTCACGCCCTTGCCAGTCCGTCGGCCAGCCCGGCGCTGGTTGTACGCCCTCCTTTCCTCAGGTGTCATCTTGTAATACCTGGCAAACAAAATTTAAAAAGGATTGAATTATTTCACCTTAGCCGCGAATTCTCGGCCCATCTGGCGCGCTTCTGCTCGTCCGTCAAGGATGCCATGGACGCGCGGGGCTCGGGCGAGAAGTCCTGGACTTCCTCTGCCTCTACCGGTTCATTTTTTATATACATTCCGTCGACGGACATCTCCATGCTGTTCAGCTCGCGTGCCATCTGTCGCTTTTGCCTCAGTGTTTCGGTGCGTTTCCGGTTGACGGCTTTCTTTTTCTCGGGGGCCAAACGGTGATACCTAACAAAATGGTAATATTTGATGTGACACGAGGTACATATCGGATGCGACGCACAAAGCCCATCGTATGTTAGACACTCACCTCAGTCTGGCCGTCTCGGCGCGTCTAGCTCTTTTGATCTCGGCTTCTTCCAAAACATCGGCTGGGATTTCGCCTTCAACAGAGGGAATCGAGTACAGCTTCCGCATCGGGTCCGACGGCGCGAAGTACGAGTTGATGAGGTCTTTCAGCCTAAAACTTCATTAGAAGGTATAGGAATCCCCTCACCTCTCATTATTTTCTCCATCAAAATCGTCCATCGACGAATCTGCCATGCTGCTGTCCATTCCCCCGTCCGATACGTTGCTGTCATCAAACACGGGAATTTCGATAGGTACGCTCGTGTCGCCGATCAAGACGGTGGCAGTAATCTCGTTTGTTCGAATGACTTCACCCGCGTCTGCAAAATTCAAAAATTAAAGGATATAATGTTTTTATTACCGTCCAAGTCGATGGGCTGCTCCGGGGGCTGCGCCTCATCAGCTCCTGGCTTGGTCATCGCTTCAATTTTGGCAGTAGTGCTGAGCTGAAAATGACAAAATTTGAAGAACCAAGCCAATCAGAAAGCGGGAAAGAAAGAGATATCATACCTACTATCTATAGATTATCAATCCAATACCCTAACACTGACACCGCGACCATCTGCCCTCCCCGGTGCGCGGTCCCTTGAGTCTGACCTACTGTAAATATTGCTAAAAAATAGCACTAACACTCTTTCTAAGCAAATTCAGAATCGAAAACGGCCTAAAATCGCGTTAAAACCAGATTTTTTCACCTTTAGCGCTGTAAACCCACAAAAAGCGCATAAAAAGACAATAATAACCGAACACCCCTCGCCAATCGCGATAAATTCATCAATATTCAAAACAGCCAATAATTCCAGGCGCAACGAAGGGGTGTAAAATCGTTTTGGCGGACACGAGGCGAGAGCGGCAGGGAGAGCGAGCGTTAATCAATACTGGGCGAGAGAGCAGGCGCGCGGGAGAAACGGAGAGAGGCAAAGGGAGCGAGAGACAGAGAGAGATACCGACTACTCGCCCGGGCGCCCACAGGGGGGTCACCGACCGCCTTTGTTCGGCATGCCGAGAGAAAAGATGAGATCACAGGGCACGGACGATGAGGTTGAAAAATTTCTGACGATTTTACAGGGGTGGCGAGGTGGGGGGAGAAGCCGTGCGGTTTTGGGGCTTAGAATTGACGTTACGGCGTCGCGCGGCCGTGCAACAGAAGAGCAATGCGCGTAGGGTTGTAAAAACCACTGTGGAACGTACCAGGAGTGATTTCTTTGGACCTAAAAACTTGATGAAGCCGATTAGCAGGTTTTCACAAGGTTTCTGGCTTTAGATTTGGGGTTCCAAGGCCGCGCGACCGCGCGCGCATGGTTGTGAAAACCACAATACAATGTTTTATTATCAGTTTGGAACGAGTCGGAATCTTTATATAGAGCCCACAAAGCCGGTTGGCAGGTTTTCAATAGAATTTTCGCAAGCTGCCCACGTTTTTCGACAAACTCAGCTCGAATTGTATTGCTAACCGCCAGAAATAGCGACAAAACCCCGACAATCGCCTTCCGCAAACAATTATATTCAAACGGTTCATCTACCAGACTACCCGTCTATTCTTTCCGCTAGTGCAAGAGTTTGGTGGCCGACTTGCCCGCGCCAAGGTCATGCCACTTCAGCATGCTTCAACCTCGAGACGCCTCAAAATCCGGCCGGGTGCCTACGTTGTAATAACAATTACGGAAGACTGTACACTGTACAGCAGTGGAAATAAACCGAACATCGTAAATTTTGTCTTTTTTTCAGGACTTCGAAGCGGTCGGCCCCAAAGCCCAGAGTCATTATCAAATTCAGCGCGTCTTTTGGCATCTGGAATACAAACGTTTTCGCCTTATGCACTGTTTTGGTTTTGTTTTTCAAGACGTTGTTATCCTGGGATCCCGCAGTATCCCCCAATCGTCGCAACCAGCCGATGAGACGAATGCGGTCGGCTGACTCGCTCCCTTCTCTCCCCTCTCCCTTTTGCCGGCGCCTATTTTGAGCCCTGGGACAGTAACTTGCCCCCAATTCAACTTCGTCGTTGAAATCATCACGACTGCGATGGAATGGATGAAAATCAGCGCTGAAACAAAATGCTTTTCATAAGAAAAACTTCGCGCTCAAACTCGAGTCGGTCGTCTTCTGCTTTTCTGGGGCCATGACAAATGAGCAACGACGTTTGAGCAACAATGACTTCTTAGTAAACACGCTAAAGTGGTGTTGCTCAGTTTTGATTTTGGTTTTTTTTTGTGGTTTTGCTTGCTTGCTTGTTCATCTGTCATGGACCCTTTTTTGCGCTCCTGTCTTTGCCTTTACCTGTACCTCCACATTCATGTCTTCCCGGTCGAAGCCTCGTCCTTTTGGAAATTCCATTTATATTAACTTTTTTACAGGATCATGGCGACGATCAATGCCGAGAAGCCGGTGCTGAAGATGGAGCTCGATAAAGGCGGCGCCTTCAGCTTCGACAACTGCTTCAGAAACATGGCCCTGTGCCGAATGGGCGCCGCTGCCCCTCGCCTTACTTCGACTGGTGATCTTGACCGATTTTTAGGAAATTCATTTTAGGTACCACAATTGTTGCCACGTCGTACGACGGTGGGCTTGTGATGGGAGCCGATTCTCGAGCGACGGCCGGAAACATCATCGCCGATAAGCACTGTGAGAAGGTGCACAAGATCACGGAGAGCATCTACGCCTGTGGAGCAGGAACTGCTGCTGATTTGGATCAGGTAATTTTTGCGAAATTGCTCGCGGGAGCCGGATGATTTTTTGTGATAGTGAGCCTCCGATTGTGTATGCAAAGAAAACGATATTTCTTTTTTAGGTGACAAAAATGCTGTCGTCGAACCTCCGTCTGATGGAGCTGAACACTGGCAAGAAGGCCCGCGTGATAACAGCTATGCGCCAAGCAAAGCAGCATCTTTTCAACTATCAGGTATGCTCTTGTGCAGACCTTGACCTAACCAAATCGTAGGGTTACATTGGTGCCTACCTGTTGATTGGCGGCGTTGACCCGACCGGTCCTCATCTTTATGAATGTACCGCCAACGGCACCACGATGCACAAGGAATTCGCTGCTCAGGTTTGTCGACGGCATACTTGCTTTACCAATTTTTAGGGATCCGGTAGCTATGCCGCTATCTCGATTCTCGAACGCGACTTCAAGCCCAAGATGACGGAAGCCGAAGCGAAGGTTTGGTCAAATCAGAGTTACTTTTAACTTTCCTGCAATAGGATCTGGTGCAACGTGCTCTCCACGCCGGTATGCACGGTGACAACGCGTCAGGAAACAGCCTAAACCTGGTCATCATCCGCCCGGAGAAGACGATTTTCGAAGGACCGATTGTGCCAGAGTTCTGTAAAAAACCCGAACCCATCGATTTGGACTACAAATTCAAGGTATTTTTTATTTGTTGACGTAATCTCCTTGGTTTAGGCTGGCTCGACTGCGGTCCTCAAGCGCAAGGAGATCAAGTACGAGATCGTCGAGAGCATGGATGTCAGCCACTAGGCGCCCCCTTTGCCATCGTGCAAATGTGTTTTATCGTTCATTTGTGATTTTCATCTTTCTTAATTCGTGCCCGGTTTAATATATTTTCTGCAACTTTAACTGATAAAGATTCCCAAGAAAAAGGCCAGACCGAATGCGCGAACGATTAGACTTCAACATTACTTTCGGATATGCTGGCAGCAGAAGTAGATATCGAGTTTAGGAAGGCGATGGATATCGAGGCTTGTGAATTTTTGGCTGGTGAAGAGCTGGTGGAGGTCGTTCCAAACTTCACGAGCGGCGCTATACAATTTATCGGAGGCGATGCTGGCCCTTTTGAAGCTGGGCTACCGTCAGAAGTTCCACTATGGGTTGCTACGAATCTGCGAAAGCGTATGAAGTGTGTTGTAAAGGTAAAGATTTTGTTGTTTTTTCTTAGATTCGTTTAGATTCCCGACTGGCTTTCTGTAGAAAAGTTGAAGGAAATATTGCTGGCCGAAACCGAAGCTGTTGATTCCCTACTGCAGGTGCGTGTCCACCGCATTGCCTAACCGTTCTTTACAGCTTCCTTCACAACATTTTTTCGAAATGGCTCACATATTGGTGCGCGAATGCAAAGAAGATTTTCAAGATGGTGATCAGGTACGCGTGTTCGGTTTCCTTCTGGTGAAGTTTAGGCGAAAACGCTCGTACAAGATATTTGGGACAAACGGGAAGCAAAACTACGAACGACGACTTTGAGATATCTGAAACAGGTGAAGTTCGTTATTTGAAGTACGAATCAGATTTTAGACGAGTCACACTTACGCCCATATGGACAACACTCAACAGTTGGAGGTAGCTCGCTTAATCGTTTACTTTATTCTTTATTAGATCACGAATCTACGACAACCCTTGCTGGCGGCCCTGAAGCAAACAGACAATTTACTCCAGAACAAACACTACATCCAGCAAAAATAATCACCGGGCCACGAATTTCCCGCTCAATTTCTAAATACTGGTATTCGATCTCATGCGGTAATAAAGACTCGTCTATGCATTACTTGACCAATAGTAACTGAAAGTATTGAACTCTCGTGTATCTGTGCCTCTTTTGCTCTACCTGGGAGGTGGGTGCTTGACCGACTGCTCTAGCAAGCCGCTGCTAAACCGCGCCCGTGTCACCGGAGGGAGGGGATTAGCACGGCCGTAAAACCCCTAGGATCTATGCATGGAGCAGTCAGCTGGGACTTGAGCGGTCAAATTTCGAGAAATGTCTAAAAGATTGATCTGCTTTAATCCGTCCTTTCATTTTGATCAATAGCAACCCACAAGCACGTATCTTTATTTTATTTTTCAGATGCCACGACAAGACATTGCCCAGGCGCGCCTTGTACTGAATGACATACTTCGGAATATCGGTGAGAATAAGAAGCTCCAGGACGATGTGTCGCAGCAAGTGCGTCATATCAGGACCAGCATCATCCCTAACCTCCGGTAAGCGGTGAATTTGCAACTTATTGATCTAGCAATGCCATCACGGTACTAATTGTGTATTTCCAGAAAAGCCCGGTTTTCGCAAGCCAAAGTCTTCCGCGATCTCCAAGAGAAAATCAACGTGCAGGGCTCGTTGTGCCAACAACTAGAAGATGATCAGAACGCACGCGAAGCGGCACTCAGCAAAGTTGGTTTTGTCGACGGTCGCCTAAAGAGAGTCACATGTAAAGTTGTCATATCCGCATTTTTTTTCAGCTAACTACTGACGAAATCGAGGCCAAAGAGATGCTGGAACAGGTGCTTGGGAAATGTGAAGCTGAAAAGAGCGCCGACGACTCTTTGCGCAGGGGAATTTCTGATGATTGCGAATAGTATGACCCTTATCAGTTCTGAACGAAGCCGTTTAGCCTCGTTGAATCGACCTCAGAAATGGCTGTAAAGCAGATTGCTGCAATGGAGAAGCAGCTGAGCGCCCGGGAACACGGCTGTCTTGTCGACGTGCGAGACGACGGCGTAAATGTAGGCGTTGTGGGCGTTGTCGTTAGATCCAATTTTTCAGGTCATCGGCTTGCACCCGGGGCTGCAACAGTTGACACATATCAGCCACTACGACGAGAACGGAGATGAGATTATGGATCTCCCCGATCGGGTGGCCGAGGCGATCGGCTCATTTGCCCTTGAATAGCTATCATCCAATATTTTCAATTGTATTCTGTGGCGCTACGCTCTCTTTCACTGCTATGATCTTCATTTCACTGTATTTTGGTTGAACCCCTTATTTCTTTGTTGTTTCGACTGGATCCTATATAATTTATCTTCGGGCGGATCCCGCATCTTGTATTATGTGTTGCCAGTATTTCCTTGTGTCCTCACTCGTGCTCATTTCTTTAAGGTCTCTAATAAATCAACATTCCAGGTATGTCTGGCATCGAATTGGATACCTACCCGTTCCCAAGAGACGTGCAGCCATTATGTGATGACGGGTCAGGCGGAGATTTTCAAGAGGTTTATCATAGCGCATCTATTGATATCTGGTGTTTAGGAAAGTGTCAGCACTGCCTTTGGGAAGGTCAAAGTGACAATATATGGCGATCGTGCACGCCTACCTCTCGTCACTTTCCATGATCTTGGGCTTGATTGTAGGTTACGTGCGACCATTCAATTCATAAGTTTTTTTAGCGGAGAGCAACTTCCAAAATTTCTTCCAATTCGTATCGATCGCCGAGTTCACGGACAAGTTCTGCATCTACAACATCAACGCTCCTGGCCAGGAGATGGATGCGAAGCCACTGCCTGAGAAGTAATTGTGTTTTTGCTATTTATCTTTCGTTTCAGTTTCCAATACCCGACGATGGAGGGTCTCGCAAACATTGTGGAAAATGTTGTGGAGCATTTTAAGTAAATTTTCGGTTCGGTTTTTAGGAGAATTTTGTAGATTGCCGCACTTTTTCGCGTTTGGCGTCGGGCTCGGCGCTAATGTACTGCTGCGCTACACGGTAAGCAGCTTAAAAAATTCATACACCCTTTTTAGTTGATGAACCAAGACCGTGTCAACGCGCTCATCCTGGTGAATTGTGTCCACAGCACTTGCGGCTGGGTCGAGTGGGGCTATGAAAAGGTACGTACTTCTCAGTTCATACGTAACATCCTAAAAATTAAGGTGAACCAGCGTCACTTGAAGAATTACGGGATGACCTCATTTGTCGCCGACTATTTGATGTGGCATCATTTTGGCCGTCGTATCGACGAGTGCTCTTCCGACATCGTCAGGTTTAGTTTGTGGCTTTTGACGTATATACAGCTTTTTTCAGGCAGTACCGGGTCTATTTCCAGCACCTGCCGAATCCCACAAACCTTTCTATGCTAATTGATGCCTATATAAAGTCAGTTAAATTTTTGTGGCCGTTTTATGACTTTTTTTTCAGCCGAACTCCGATCAACTTCTCGCGTGAAGGAGGCGCTGCCGGGCCACAGTTGAAGGTCCCTGTCTTGCAGCTCGTCGGAGCTGGTAGGCGTTTTGTCATTTTTGCATATTGTTCATTATTTAGGCTCGGCATTTGTCAACGAGACGGTTGAGGTGAATACCCGCCTGGATCCGTCCAGGAGCGACTGGATTAAGGTACAAAATTGTTCTATAAATAATTGTTTGACGTATTGTCAGGCACAAAAATTTAACCTTTCGTTTTAGGTCTCCGGCTCTTGCGGGCTAGTGCTGGACGATCGACCGGAAGCCGTCACCGAAGCTCTGATGCTGTTCTTACAGGGACTTGGATATTGTAGGTGTCCCATCTATCGATTTCACTTTTTCTTGCAGTCCCAACGATGAACGTCGTCAAGCTGATGAAGCAGATTCACGAGGCCCAAAGCGGCTCCTATGCGGCCGAACAGCGCTGCGTCGACGAATGTTAACTCGATTGGACTCCTCCGTGTCATCCTCCGTAGCGCTCGCTAGTTATTACATGATCTATTCTGTGTTGTGCTATCATCTGTCCTTGCTGTCATCTCTCCAAGCGAACTTCAGCTCTTTCATTCCACCCAATCCGCTGCTTTATTTTCGAAAAATCGTGAATCCTTTCCGCCCTCGAGATTTATCGAAGTTCCGACTCGCATTTTCTTCCATCCACACGGCCTTTACTTCCATTGCTAGTCTTCCTTGTGCCTGACGAATAAAGAATAACTGTGCTTACGAGGTGGAACTCATTTCAGCTGGGTCACTTTTCTCCTGCAGGGCTATCACATCGAGGTTAACAGCGCGCGATCAGATTGAAATTTTAAGGAACCACAAACTTGAGTGTTTTTGCCGGGTGAGAGCCTCTGAATCAGAGGACATCGTCAAATCGCCGTGATGTCCCTCATGGGCAAACCACCAATGCCGCTGCCGCTCGCTGAGCTATGCGAGGTAGTGCTTTGCAGCTGAGTTTATGGCTTCAAGTCGAAGCTGAACGCTTATTCGAACGTTAATCGAATTATTGGCTCTACAAATCCGTTTAAGGCTTGGGATAAGCCATCGACGTCATGGGTCGATTACTTCCTCAAGGCTAACGATCTGAAGTTGTTGCTCACCCATCCCGCGCTTCATCGTGGTACGAAGAGTCCGCTTTCGCAGCTCCCGTTTAGATGAAATCCTGTCCCTCACGCTACAATACGTCGAGCAGATGATCGCATTGGACAAGGACATCCACAATTTGGCGAAAAGGAGCCAAATATTGTCCGTCGCTTCGGAGCGACTAGAAAGTGAATTTTCATTCTCATTACAAGGCTTTTTTGATAATTCAGCCGAGACCGATCTCCTCTATGTGCGGCGCAAGCGAGAATTGACCTGGTTGTGCACGATGGCTTGCTTTGCGGCCGTGGACTGGGCTTTTGACGAAATGATTCAGGAGCAAAAGTAAGTACTTTAGGTTTGACCAAAATAATAATGTTTTAGAAGCAACATTCACCTCGTCCATTATTTGATGGAGAACGCGCGGTCGTATTTGATGGAGCACGAGGTGCCTGATTATTGTGGTCTTTATTTTTTTTGTAGGTGTTCAAACATTTCATCGCGCTTCTGAGCTCAAAATTCCGATTATACGTTAGCAACAAGTTTCGGATCCCCGTCCCGGCCGGTCGACCCCAGACGAACAACCCGTAAGCGCTGATTTCTAAGGTTGAGGTTCTATCTTTAGGAATACGCAAGAGGACAAGGGAATTCTGTTGGCGAATAATAATCGCGAGGCGATTAATCAGGTGGGATCGACTTTGTTTAATGAGCAAAACAGATTGATTAGTCGAGAGCAAGATGTGGTGAGGCTGCCGCTGAGCTGGAGACGATGCTCCTCGAAGGACGAAAAATTGAGGCCCCCACTGTCGAAATGTTCCTAATTCCTTTTTTGCAGGTAATGCCAGAATCTTATTTTGCAAACACTTCCTTTCCAGTCCCGCGAAAGATATCTCGCCGTGGCGCTGCTCGGTCCCGATTTGACGGTCCAGAATCTACCGGTTGCCGATTTTCAGTTGCCAAGCCGTTCGATACCCCAGGAAGAACTGCATAATATTGTGCGTCTTTTTAGGGCTGGCTTTTTGATAGGTTTTTTTTGCAAAAACCTCTGTTTTAGTTGCGCTACGAGCTGGCCTGTTACCACTTTCAACTTTTGAATTTTGCTGTTGTACGAAAGTACCTGGATGACGTGAGTTAATAGGATTTGGCTGACTTTCTTTTCATTTCTTTAGTTGACCCCGCTTTTGCCCGCAAATGGCGAAACCTTCCGGCTCTGCGTCATCGATCGCGACGAGTTGAACGGGTATGGCTTGGTTTCATGCTTGGAAAATATGTTTTAGGTATTTGATTGCGGTGCAACGTCCACCGCTTCCCGGTCGCCCCCAGTACACGAGGCCAACAATTCACGAAGGGGTATGGTGGTGTAGCCCAAGTTGACGTACTCTTTCAGATGCTTATGGAGGATCACACGCCGCAGCGGAAATTTTGGATTAACCGCTCCCTATTTCTGCAACAGTCCCGCGGTGCGCTATCTCCAATGACAAAGGTTTAGCTGTTTTTTTCGCTCTCACAAACGTTTCAGGCGGAAAACTTTGCAAGGGACGCAATGGACGGAATCCACTTTTTCGCGCCGACGGCTTTCCACGGACTTATTCAAGCTTCGAAGATTCGTTTTGTCCAAGTGGGTTTTTAAACCTGTTCCCACGATCGTTTTTGCCTTCTGGAAAGTGATTCGAATCATTTTAGGCAATCGCTCGGCTAATAGAGCGGATACGTGACCCGATCGCCCGAACCAGCGTGAGAGCCCTGCTTTATTTGATCTCGGCAACGGTGCCAAACTTCCAGGATATCGAGAGGGTCCTTGTAAAGGTATATTTATGATTACTTACTTTTCAACGTTTCCGCTTTAGAAAGCTCTACCTGTTGAATTTGCTGTAAGACAAGCAATTCATCCCTCTTCGTCGCCCGAAATTCCTGCTTCCGCCGTTGACGGATCGGGTATGACTTATCGATGAATATAATCTGTTCTTTTTTTTCCAGCTTTATACACAGTTCCTGGCGACCCGTTCTGGACGATGCTGACCTCTTTCGACGTTGCCGAATTGTGCCGCGCGATCAGCCAACTGGAAGCTTTCCACCTTCCATATCTGGTAGATCCAGAAGTTTTGCTTCATCGCATTTTAGTTCAAATACCCCGAAATCTTGACCGAGGTGCTGATGCAGGGCAAACAGAACCGGTTGAACGCTGTGCTGCTAGCGAAATTGGAGCAGCTGGCGAGCATCAAGGTATTCTTCCCAACTTGGCTTCACTTGGCTTTAGAACCTGAGCAAGTGGAGCGAATTTCTGAACCTCGTCGTGACCAACACGCCTGTGTTGCAACAACGCAATGATGCCACCATTCAAGAGGTTCTGGGCTTGATGGTTAATTTTATCTATAAACAACTTTTAGGCTGTTCTCGCGCAGACTCGGTGCCTTAACTATCAGCTACAAACGTCGCATTGTGCCGTCGATGGTAGGGTTTTGCCCCCGAGGTTTTCCTATCTCCGCTTTCCAGAAGTTACCGTCAACCACCACGTGAATCTGATTAAACAGCTGCTCCGCAAGTCGTCATTGCCACCCAACGGCCAGTTTATGATTTCGGTGAGTGATTCCGCTTCAAGCCAGAGTCGAAACAAAATTTTAGGCGGTCGCCTTTCTGATCAACGTTGCGCAAGACGACTTCGTTCTATCCGAATTGTCAGTTTTCGTCTGACACTTGTCAAGACCATTGGGAAAGATTTAATGTATTTTTTCAGAACTCCAGCCGTCAAACCGCCGTACTTTCTATTGGCCCAATTGCTCACCGCCTGGAAACAGGTAGCCATTATAGTCCAAGGAAGATGAAATGTCAATTTTTAGGTGCAAGGCCATGCCAAGGAGGCAAAAATCCAGTTCACCGGCAATTTTGCGACGTATTTTGAGTCGAACGGCTTCTTCTCTGCCTCATCGTGAGTGGCTTTAAGTCTAAGAAAGCCACTAAAAAACTTTAACGGTGCTTTCGCAATATCGGGGGAAACCAACTTTTTTCCTATCAATCCAGAAATGTGGCGAAATGGTAGGTATTTTCATAGTGTTTTCCTTAAAATTAACTATTTTTGAGGTGGAAAAAGAACCAACAAAGATCGAACAAGTTTTGAAGTCGGAATTTTTATCGAAAATAGTCGACAACCATCGATGTCGGTCGAAAAATCTATATTTTTGTGTAATTTTGAACACAATGAAAAGTTTGACGTTTGAGAATAGTAAAAACATTTATACTAGCAAAATTGAATCCTAAGAAAAAAGTTACCCCCCCCGCGATATTGCTAAAGAACCGCTCCAACTCGGGTCTTTGTTTTCAGAAACAGCCGTCAGTTCGAGAACGATCGCATGAATCTGCTCTCTTTCATCAAGCTGCTACGGGTAACGATCTCAGCGAATTTCTGACCTTTTGAATTTAGGACCAGGAGCACCTCTCCCTGCTAATTTCCTTCTTATGTCACCTGTACAATCGGTACCTCCTCACGGCCAAGAAGCCCCAGCTTGCGCTCGAATTCCAGAGCAAAGACTTGTGGAGGATTGACGTCGAGTAAGTCTTAGCGTTTCAACGAAGCAAATTTGAGCTGTTAGATTACCAGCGACCAACGTCGAATACCTTGATGAGGCTTTATTCACCGCTCTCTCGGCCGGGCTCCGCCTCAACCCAATGCACGCCTTTTGGCTCCGGTCGCTGGCCGACTACTATTACAGTACGTCGTTTTCTGGACGCGTGTTTATCACGTATTTTCAGCCAAGGGCGCGACAACAAATGCTCTCGGTTACTATATGGAGACTGTATGCGCGTGCATGGAGAATGAGCTGCTCCCGCCATTCCCTGACGTTTTGCTCGACGATTTGGTGAGAATATCGTGTTTACGATATTTTTCTGGCGTGTGTCTAATTTTTGTTACGATTTCGAAACGTGAAAACGTTGTCAATTTCGATTAACAACTACAAAACTCGGATTTTCGACCATAAACTGCACTTAAAAATTTGTCTAAATTTTTGAATTGTTTTTCCACTTGAAATCGCGCTATTTTACTAGTTACTGCAAAGTTGCTAGGCATTTCTTGGAATTGCAGGAAAAAATTCGTTTCGGCCCCAAAATTCGGAAGAGCCACAAAAAGTCGTGGCACCATTATTATGCCCCGATTTACAGATGTGGTACCGGATTCGCGTGTGTTTGACGTCAAGCGGACATCACACGCTGGCCGCCATCGTTGCCCAGCTTATCGTGGCCAATTCGTACAGGCTGGATCAGTACCTCTTGGCGGCAAACGTTGGTTTTTGTTTTGCTTCTTCGGCTAAAATTTAGCGATCCAGCTTTTGCTAGCTGCTAGACCAAATTCATGCGCTGCCGCTGCCGCTAATGTCCTAATTTCAGAATATCCGCACTCAATCGGTGCTCGACACGATGGAGACCCTCGCGCCGTTGTGCTTCGACCATGCGCTAGTCGAGGTAAACTTGTGGTTCGTCAGGTTATAAACTTTTTTAGACGCTGACCGACACGTTCGAACGGATTCAGATGACCACCCGGACGGATGCTTTTGTGAGCGCTTTTCAAAATAGTTCATTAATCTCGATTGGGCCCGTTTTGTGGGGTTATTTGCAAAACATGGGAATTCATAATTTCGAAATTTCATAATGTACTGTACTGTAATAACTTAATAGCAAGTGTTTTAATAGTTTTTTTAGTCAAAAGTAACTATATTTCAACTTGAAAAACTTTTTTAAAACTTTTTAAATTCGAATTTTGGTAAAAAAGCGACAATTTGGTCGAAGAATCTTTATTTTTGACATTTTTTCATAAGATGTTGTATAGTTTTCGCGTTTACGAATAGTAAAAAACCATTTAGAGACGCTTTCGCTAGCTATATTTAAAAAATTAGATCCATAGTATTTCGACGTTTTTAGGTTTCGCGATTATGATAGAAAATCCGCTTTAGGTATTGGCCTCCGGACAACCCTCACTGAACATGGCCAACTCGCCGGAGGTGATGATCGCCGAACGGAGCCGCCGTACCGTCCGCCTCCTTCGCACCATTGCCGCTATGACATTCCGAGTCTACGCATAGCGGAAAAATCCCATCCCATTCACCCATCGTCTTTCCGCAAATTTCCATGTTCGGGTCCTGTTCTGCACATTTTCTGTTGCTTGGTTGTTGTTACGTTTAAATGCTTTTATTCGAGACACAGCGACGTGATAAACAGTCGCGATAAGCACATGCTTTCCCATCGTGAGCAACGTTTTTCGGATTAAAGATCATTTCAGCAACGGTAATGTTTTGTAAGTGGGGGGTATCGGGCGTGGAGACGTCGAGCAATCCGGGGCGGCCTACTTCTTCCCTGCGTGCAGCGCTTCGCCTAAAAGAACTCGCGGTACTCGAGCGTTACCGGGGGATTTAGCTTTTGCGATCTAGGAATTTTTTTGTTTGTAGTGTATTTAGGCGTTTTCATTACTAAGAAGCTATACAAACTATTTAAAAATTATAAAAATAAGTTTATAACCCAAAAGCGATTCGTAAATGAAGGTCGGGAAATTTGGAAGTCTGAAGCGGAATTTCCGGCTCTGGACCGTGTATGGGGGGGAGAACGGGGGAGTTGTTTATTATCTTAAGGAGGGATGCCGACGGCATAGTCAATCGGTTACGCGGAAAATAAAATGCTCCTGCGCCTCCCCTGAGCACGCTCTCTCCTGGTTGGCTACTTGCCAATTTGTTGATGTGGGGGAATGACACATGGGGTCAGCAGCCCTTTGCTGTAGCGCGGTTAGGCCCTGGAAACCCCAATTTCGCTAACGACCCAGTGCCAGAAGCCGCTAGGTCATTTCCGGTCTAAACCCGTACGTCGAGGGGTGCCCCTCGTTCTTGCCGTCGTCCGGGCGGTGGCCTTCCTTCGAGTGGTCCTGGTCGCCTCAGCGTGAAGCCTCAAGGGATGGCTGCCTTCTTTTCTTGGACTTCTGCGGTTTCAGGCCTCCTCTTCGGCAATGGTATTTCTCCTCCTCGGTGCGGTGCTTCTCCTCTTCAGCGCGGTGCTTCTCCTCTGAAAATTCAGACCCAAAATTAGCGCTTTTTTGGCACACTTACCCAACGCTCATCTGTTCGTCAATCTTGCTCTCGGCTCCTCTTTGCCATCGCTAGCGCCGGGGTGGCAAATGCTTCGTTGTCGAAGTAAGTTTTTTTTCCATCTATGTTTTTGGGTTCTTTCGCATTATCGGGGGGGGGGGGTTCTATTCTAGAAATAGCTAGCAAATTTGACAAAGTGAGGTTTTTAATAGCTTTTTGTCAGCAATTTCAACTATATTCCTGGCGGAAAACAACCGAAAAATTAAAATGTTAATTTGAACTATATTTCAAGTGGAAAACAACCGAAAAGAATTAGCAATTTTTAATTGAAATTTTGGTTGAAAATTGGAAAATTTTATAGAAACTTTATACTTTTTTGGTACTTTTAAATGCAAAATTTGTAGGTTTTTACATTAGGAATAGTAAAAACACGTCTTAGAAACACTTCGTTTCTTTATATTAGAAAATTCCATCCTAGAAAAAAGCCCTCCCCCGGTAACGCTAAAGGATCCTGGATTTTAAGATCCCACCGAGTTCTTATGACGCGGGTTGAATGGCGGGCTTTTTCTTTCCTTCCTCACATGCTGTTCCTTCTTGTCGTCGTGCTTCGGGCTTCTTCCTCGTTCTTCGGCTTCTCGTCGTGCTTCGGGTGCTCTCCTTCTCATGCTCATCCAGCGGGCTCGTGGTTTTGTCCTCCTTCCGCGCTCGGCTCGAGTCGGGCGTGGTCGAGCGCTCTTGCGGCTCCATTCCAGCAACGTCAATCTTCTAGCAAAAATTCATGCGTTGAATTTTAGCGCACCACCTCTTCCGGACTTCTCTTGCCGCCGGTTTTGCGTTGCGGCGCTGGTTGCCGTGCTGATTACGGCGGCTCTGCTGTTCCCTTGACATCTTAGAAAATAGACATCTACTTCCGGTTGAAACAGCAGCTTACCCAAACAACGATTCGATGAAGCTCCGGGCCGGCACATGCACCTTCCGCCCGATTTTCGGCTGTAATCCATGGAATCGGGTGGTGGCCGCACGGGAAACTTACGACTGCGCGGTGCTCTTCTGGCACCATGTTTGTGGTCGCCCATCGCTGCGAAGGCGCGCATAGCACCGTTTATCTAGTTTTAGACTAGCAAAAGATGGAAATGTCGTCCCGGAAAACACGTTAAAGCGCAAATTGCCCTGCAGCCCCGGGGCGTCGCCACGGGTAACCGGGCCGGTGGCAATTGGTCTATGCTAAGCGAAAAGCTATATTCTTAGTTATATTCTTTTTAGGAATGGATAATGATAAACAAAACATCATTACCTCTCGTCAAATTGGCCCTAAAAATGGTAAGTATGTTTCGCGAGCTTTTATTCTCGACGGGAAGTGCTGACGAGTCTCCCGTGCAAGCCTTTTTCCATTTCAACGTGATTTATAACGATTCTACTCATCTATAGGTCTCTTGCCTGCTTTTAAAGGTAAATAGTTTCAAATAAACATTAATGCTTTCGGTTCTTTTCGCATTATCGGGGGGGGGGATTTTTTTGGTATAAGGCTAGAATTGCTTAGTAGCTTCATAGGAAGTCTTTTAATAGTGTTTCTAGCATAATATAATTAACCAGATGGTTGGCAGTCGCTTCAAGACTGCAACCATCTGGCCTCGCAATTCGGCATGTCCCACTCCACCACATCCTTTCCCACCTCCATCAATACCGAAAGCCGAAATCCCGTTCAAAACTACCTAAATACCTTCCTGATGGCTTGATACCCCTAGCCGAAATCCCCTAAAAAACAAAAATAAGGACCGACTGGATGGATTGAGAGAAAGAAATGAAATTCCCGTGAAAAATTATCCACGAAACGCGCGCCACCTGGCTCACTATGTCCAAAATCACCCTGACCTCCGTCCCCAATTCCTTTACTACAAGGAAAACTTCAGGTTAATTTTAATAATTTAAACAAAAAGTTTTTCATAATTTTTTATAAGTTTGGGGTTTCGACCACGCCTATCCGAACTGAAGAGAGCTAAGCCCAGCTCCTTTCCTCTCGAGTTGAATCTGGACAATGACAGACGGACAGACGGACGCGCCAAGAAAATTATAGTTGATAAAGCTAGGAAAACTATGTAAAAATATCAAAGCAATTTAAAAAGTCGAATTCCTGGTCCCAAAAGGCCCTTTTTGGTCGAAAACGATTTTTTTTAATAAAAAATGCGGAAATTTTTTACGCTTCGGAATAGTAAAAATAATTTATAAACTCTTCCGCTATTTATATTTGGATAATTGGACTCTAAGAAAATACGACAAAGAACCATAATTTCATTTGTAGTACTCCCTGCTCTCGGTGACATATCAGGTACTGCTCGTGTCGGTTTTGATCGTCTACTGTACCGTCGAATGTGTACGGCTGCTGCTTTGGACACATACGGGAATCTCGGGGAGAAGGTATTTCGGGCTTGATAATTTAAAAACGGGTTTCAGATTCCGGCCCTTTCCGGCTTTTGGATCAGCCTGCTGCTGGTGCAGCTTCCGCTAAGCCTGTTCTTGCTGCTGATCTCGGACACCGAGGCCGTTGCCCATTGAGCGCCATTTATTCTGGCTACATCTTGTGTTTCTGGTATGGGAGGTAAGCATTTATTTGAAGCTAAAGAGCTCAATCTAGCTTGATTTTTGCTTTCAACCGTAAAAACCAAAACGAAGATTTCAGCTTTAACCGGCTTCGACAGCGATTCGGCGCATCTCCAACTACCAGATGCAGAACTTCCAGAAACGGGATTGAGGAGGATGAGAAGACTGCTAACTAAATGAATAAAGGGGATGTGATGATTGTTCACACTTACAAAATATAGGGTGTCTTAGCTCTACTCTACATCATTTTTATATAAAATTTACACATTTTTCTTCAAAAACCTAATTTAACCGGCCTCAGCCCCACCAAGCTGTGTTTCCTCAAATGGCTTTCAAAACCACCCCCGGGCGCCAGGAAAGGTGCGAAAATTAGAAAATGAGGTTTTGTTCAAACGCCTTTGCGTGGTAAGAGCAACGAAATTCGGTCCTGCCCCCAAAGTACCTGGTAAATGCAAAAACATTTCGTGAAAATGGAAAAAAAATCAGCCCCCTCGTAATAGTCTTTTGCTAAAATATGGTAAGACTACTGAGTCTATCGATTCTTCGAGTTATCAAACTGGCGGAGATCCACAAAAGGAACCGAAGGCTGAGGAAGCGGCTGCCACAAGAAGCTTGAGAGATTATGAGAGAGGGATAGAGAAGGTAGAGAGAGAGAGAGAGAGAGGGGAGGGAGAGAGGGGAGAGAAAGAGAAAGCCGAGAAAGGAGACGCGTCAAAAAACCCTAAAAAGTATCTTTCGGGAGGAAACCGACGAGGAAATCGGCTACAACATCTGGTTCCAGGGCTGGGGTATGGATCAGAATTCGAGTGTTCCGTATTGGATCGGCCTTAATTCCTTGGGACAACGCTGGGGAGAGCAGGGATGGCGGGTACAGAGTCCGTTTCTGGCAAAAAGCAAAACTCCTTGTCGCTGGAGAGGATCCGAACCGTGCAGAGCTGTAATCTCGACTCCTGGAGTGCTTACCACTCGGCCACGCCCCCCAGCGGGATGGGTGGGGGAGAGAGGGCTGAAGAGGAGAGACGGTGTCGACACCCCGGGTTAAGTGGGCTGGGATAGAGAGCGTGAGAGAGTGAGAGGGACGAACTAACATTGACCCGTTTACACTAGTAGAATAGCCGCGGGGCAAGATCGCGATCGAGGAGGCCATGGAGGTAAATTCAAAATCAAGCGCGGTCTCCCTTTTTCAGGTTCCTACTCTACCCCCGACTTTAGCTTTTCGATAAAGCAATGACATGGGGAGCCGAGACATTACCTTTTACGCGGTAAACGCCGTCTGGCTGTTCTGCGATCGCCAGATATGGCCCTTCGACTGTCACGATGTAAGTGAGCTTTTGAGTTTATAGATCTCATTGCATGCAATGGCGCCTCGTTCCAAATAAATCACATCTTCTCTCTTCTCTCTCTCTCTCTCTCTCTCTCTCTCCCTCTCTCCTGTGTAATGACAAGTCCAGAGGATTTCAGATGGTCCCCGACGAAGCACAGATCCTGCGCCGGAGAAGATAACCCAAGAGAGGTACGTGTGTCGGGCCTGGGGTTCTGGTGGCTGGTGGCGGTCTTTTTCATTATGCCGAAATCCTTAACACCGAATCACAAAATGCCGGTTTGCAAACACAGAAATCCAAACCACCCGAACGCCCGAAACATCGAAATCTATAATGCCGAAATCTAGAATGCAAACCACAATACCGGAATCCATATACATTTTTGCTTTAAAATTTAGCTATATTTCGAGTGAAAACAACCTTTTCGAAAGGGATATTTTAACAGCGTTATGTTGCCTTTTGGCAAATTGAATTTCGCATATCCATTTTCGCTAAATTGAAAACTATTTTCGGAACTAACGTTTTCGGTATTACGTTTTCGCTATCATGGATCGGGCATTATAGATTCGGTAATTCGGCTTTCGGTGTTTCGGGCGCCCGGTATTGGATCCGGGGTATGAGATTCGGCGCGCAAGTGTCGGCTAGCTCTTCATCCATATCTCCGACTATTCCAGAGGCCCGTCCCATGTCCGTCGCTCATCCTACTAGTGCTACTAGTTACGGGAGGTTTCATCTTCATGGCACGTAGGTTTTGAATAAAGATAGAGAGGAGAGAGAGAGACAGAGAGATAGGAGAGGGAGAGGGAGGGAGAGAGAGAGAGAGCGAGAGAGACGAGAAGGCGAGCGAGAAGAGACAGGGAGAGAGAGAAAAATCAGAGAGACAAAAAAACCAAAAACCAAAAGAACATGATACCGTCAGCGCTCACATGGTTCTGCTTGACGTTTGACGAAGAAGAGCTGGAGAAGCTGTCGATCGCTGGGGGTATTGTAGTTTCGACCCTTGTCAATCTCATACTCATCCTCACCTCTTTCATCACGGCAATCGGAATTCGCTGCCTCTTCGCTCTGCTTACCCTTCATATCAACACTACCTACATTACCGGGTCGATCTTTTGAAATAGTCAATGTGAAATAAATCCTTCCCGAAGATGCATTGTGAAATCAGGGAGCGAAAATGAGCGGAACATCGAATTCTGGCGTACACGAAACTGTATCATATTTCGCATTTAACCCGCCGTGTCCCTAGATCCGCTCTAAGGGAGCACATGAACCGCTGCGCTGAAAATTTATACACCTTGAATCGAGCCCTCATCATCGCGGTCATAAGTACCAACTTCCTGCAAATACTTCAAAGTAGAAAAATAAAATCACGATTTCTTGACAGGAAATAAAGCGAAGGTTCCATAACGGAAGCGACCCGGAAGATTCTGGATCGGGGGTTCGGAATCGGGATTCCGAGGCAAATGGCGCTGAAAGGGACGTTCAAGCTGTAACGGCAAAGCGGATCTCTGGGACTGCGCGTATATAGACACGGGGTAAAAGTCCGGAAAGCACGGATTCTCGACAATTTGTCATCGGCAGATAATGTCGGAAGTAGAAGAGCCAGCTTGTCCAGCGATGTTCTGTCGCTATAGTACCCCATGGTCAACCACTGAAACGATATGTACATTCCCAGCACCCTGGCATCACTTACCCGGCGTCCCCGGCGCATTTGAAGGAATTTGCGTGCCAAGAATGCGGACAAACGCTACGGCACGCAGAAACATTCCCCGGAGAAAACATCAGGATATTGTGCCATGCAGCAAAGCCTACTATACCCGGAAGCGCGAATCACTTGCCTCGGTGGTGCTCGGACACGCGTTTTCGCCACTCAGGAACTAGTTGTTCAATTTCCAAAGTAGCATGGATGAAAAGTACGCGGTGTCTTTAAGTATATGCTTGAGTAAATTGGTGGATGATGCCCAGATCTTCCGGTTACCAATAGTACACGACCCAGAAGCCGAACACTGCGCGAAGGTCAACCAGTGTCTAAATGGAAGTCGAATACGAAAACAACCTTTCCAGACACTTCACGCCTTGCAGTGCTTGCCGTCCGTCTTCCAAAAACACTCCAAAAATCTATAGCCACGTCATAATAAAAAATGGAGGAGTTCATGAAGTGCAGAAGTTCGAACAAACTTGTAAAGAGAATAGAAAGGCTACTGCCGATCCGCGATGCAAGCAAGGACGTACCAGATGGAGAAGCGAACCGGCAAGTGAATGCGTTCTTATGCAGCAAAGAAAAGCCAAAAGATTAATCCCTCAAGTCAGGCTTCGTTGTTTATTCTGTTGTTCCTGTTGTTGTTATTCTTTGCTCTTTGTTGAAATACACACTTCTTCAAAAACAAATGCGTTTCCTCTAGCAAGCAATCGAGCAAAAAATCGGCAAGAAGCGCGGCAAAAACGTAAGGCGTGCTTGTCTCCGATTTTGCGGATCAATTATTATTATCCAAAGAAAGAGAAATAACCAATAGAAAACTACATTGAAATACTTTGCTAGCCAAGTGATTGTACTGTCAAGCAACGGTGCCCCCGCCACTTAAACGTGGATCCGCTACCGTAGCCCAAAATTGCCAGTTTCGGGCTATTATTTTTCAACGCCAGTAAAGGTTTAATCACGCACAAGCGCTGACCGACCACTTTGGCGTGGAAAAAGGGAATGTCATCTAAAGCGTTCCGTACCGATTAGGCTAGGCACATGGTGGTTATTATTCGAAAAGAACGAAGTCTTTTTATCGAGATTTATCGATTTAATTTGCGTTTCGTAATTCATTGTTTTGTATGGTAGTAGCCATCTCTATATTTCATCAAGCAATCGATGGAGCCGAGCGTGGCGATCACCATTCCAACCTTCAGACCGTACTTACGCCACTGGTTGACGGATCCTAAAATTTAGGAAACGGCATTTAAAGCTGAAAACTTGTTATTTTTGTCTTAATCAAAAGCCAATAAGTCTTGTCTTCTTCTTATATTCGGTTAACAAAAGGCAAACTCAAACTTTTGTTGCGTGTTTTAATCGGCTAAACGCTCAATTATTACTTGATATAACATCGTAAACCGCCGCGCGGACTTTGGCTCGATCCTCGGCGCGCAGAGCAAAAAGGCACGTCAAAACTGAAACAAAGCCGTCATGCATTGATTAGAGTAATAAGCTAAAAACCCGGTTTCTTTAAGGTGTAAAAACTGTGGGGAAATGACAATTGGTGGCGGCGATATATATTACGATTACGAAAAAAACGAAAAAAATTTATATTACGATATATTGGTGGGAATATATGTGGCGGAAAATGCCATTACACACCGATAAAATCGAGTTTTTAAAAAAATGAGGGAAGCACGGACAGCTGGAATATAACAAAACCAAGAATCGCGTTCCCAAATCACCAAATGCAAGAGGAGAATCAGAGTCCTCGTTGCGCAGCTCATCGAACACTGAAAAAAAGTTATTGAGTCCGCTTTGATTTACAGAAAAATGAGGCATTTGACTTTAAAATTGGCAAAGCGACATGGTCACACTCCTCAATGACTGTTTCGTGCGTCTGGGCACACCCTGCAAGATGAACATGTAGGCCACCCAGGTGACTTGAAGTATGAGCAAAGTGTTTCTTATGCTCTTCAGCCTCCATCCGCCAATTTTCGCGCCCAATTTGTCCAGTTCTCGGACGCGATCGGCCATTGGGGAACCAGAAAAATTTAACTTTTGTATAGGCCAAGAAATGCCTGTAGTTAACTGAATGAAGTATTTAACTATATTTTTTTCCGTAAGACAAAAATTCTATTAGCACTAGAAAAACTGCATATCTCTGTCTGGCAAAACTGTCAAAAAGTCGGAATTTTTGTAAAACTTGGCTGTTTTTGGTTTGAAAAATCGATTTTTTTTTGTATTTACTAAAAAGTTGGAATGTTTCTACGCTTCGGCATATAAAAACTGCTTAGAAACACTTTCGCCATTGATATTTGATACCAATAGAGTACTAAGACAAAGTCTCCCCCGATAACGCCAAAGAACCTTACACTTGTGCAGACATGTTTTGGAACGTGTGGGTACCAGCAAAGATGATCTCTGTCCCAGGTCCGATACTATAAATAGCCAAGATACCCCAGGGCACGGGAACGCCCCCAGCATCATCTTTTCCTACTTTCCCAGTCAGGGCATCGATTCCCGATAGGGACATCTGTATCACCGTATCAGTAAGTTGTAATTTCTGTTGGGCACTGGGCGATATCAAATGATTCTCGGCCAATAATCTGTCTAGCTGGACCCCCATATCTTCGCAGTGATCCCTGGTTCATCGAACACTTCGATTGTCCTGGGAACGGCCCCTCTCGCGCGATCTCGTATCTTTGTTTGAGATCTTGGTCCCCTAGTTGCCATCTGCCTGTTAAAAGGAGGATGACACGGCTATGACCATTGATTTCAACATTTTCTGGGGAATTGGGTTTTGTTTTATAGAATTTAGAAGTTTCTGTTTTATCGGGTTTTTCTATCGGGTACTGTTTTATCAAATTTCGAGTATCTTTTATAATTCAGAGGATTGTTAATGTTTTAAAAATTGTTTCATAGAATTTAGAAAGACTTTTCCTAATTTCTGAGGATTTAGTTTTATAGAATTCTCAAAGTAAAGGGGATCTCTGCTTTATATTTCCAAAAATCCTTGCTCTATAAAATTCGAAAATCAGTTTTATAACATTTAAAAGTTTCTGCTTAAAAAGTTTCCGAATATTGAGCTCTATAGAATTTCTGAAGTTTCGTAAACACCTTTTCGTTTTTCACAAAACCCTGAACTTGCCCGAAGCCGCGAGTCCACCCGGAAGCAGCTCGGCGATGACCCCGAGTGTAATTTGCGCATCCTACCTTATACAGGGTGTATCAAAAAAAAAGTGCCCAAGTTTGTCCCCAATTATCTCGAGAAGGAAAGATATTTCACCGTGCGTTACCATGCCAGAATGCTTAAATATGTCAGTGGAATAGGGAAGGAACTCAACTTGATTTTTCTCCACTTTGGGTACGCAACCAAATTATTGACGTTGGGGAGCATAACCGAAATTAGCGTTCTTGAACCGTGGTGGGGAAATTCTGATTTTTGGTCCAAAATCGTTGGCATTCGTAAAAAGGTAATGGCCAAATCTTAGAATTTTTCAAGCCCAGGTTTTTGCTCTACGGCTGAAACAAATTTTTGTATTTTGGTCTATTTTTGGTCTTTAAATGTACTGCTTAAATACGCGTTCATGGCTGATTCTTTTTGGCAGATGGTGTTCTCCGAATGATAATTTTAGCAACAAAACAATCAAATTTTACCTGATTTCTATGGTATTTAATATTATGTGCTAAAACGCCCCAGAGGGGTACCTGTAGTTTTGCTTTTCGCGCGGGGGGCGGGGGAAGGGAAGCTGCGATTTCGGTGAAATTTTAATACTGGTAAAACCGTTAAGGTCGTCCCAAGGGCTAAGACGCAAAGTTTTAGCCATCAACTTCCCAAAATATAGAGAAACCCATTTTCAATTTAAAAACGGAATTTCTAAATATTTTGATGCATCGGACCAAACCACCTATTATTCGTTTTCCCGAAAGATCGAACCGTTTCTATGGTGAAAAGAACCGTGAAAACCGACCGATGGGCGAGCATCAAAAAAACCCGCCTGGGGGGCGTTTTAGCATGCCAGCACAGCCATACAATGCCACGCCGGTTTTGGGGGGGGACTGTTCACTGGGCGATTGTAAGAGCACCCCCACAAAAAAATTATTTGATTCCTGTGGCGCGGGACAAAGTAATTAGAAAGAGGGAAACCACCCTCGGGCCCCGATCGACCCAACGCCCTGGCTCGAAAATCGAATTTTTGAAAATGAAAAGGGGCAACCGGTTCTGTGGATACCAGAACAGCTAACGCACTGAATTAAGTATGAGGGCAGAGTTCTGGAAATGTATCTGACCAAAGTTAATGGTTGATTCGGATTTAAACCCCCAAAATAAACGCTTTTGAAAAGTCGACTTTGGAGCCGCCTCTCTAAAATCGTTTCGTCATAGAAAAGTTTTTTCTTTGGCATGGTTTTTACTTTAATAACCCAAGCTTGGTTTATGCTAAAATTTCACCTGATACTTAGCGCATTATGTTTTTATTACAAGCCTCAATTCGCAGATTTGGGCTTTCAAAGGAATTTCTTCCGAGATAGCGTATAGTGAATACGTCGTAATATAATTATTTGAATGCGCCAAACCCAAGAAAAAATAAACAAGAATGTGGCGATAATTTTTGGCAAAAGGCAACACCACGAGAAGGGAAGTGTTTGGCAAATAGCACGAACCAACCTGCTTAGTGTCCTAAAAGGGCGCCCTTCTCGAGGGGGTAATGGATAGCTCACGGCGGGTAGATGAGGATAAAACCCCAGTCCTACAAACCAAGAAAAGAAGCAGCCTGAAATTCATCTGCAAACTTAGAATATTTGGGAAGTTTGCTGCCTGAACCCAAAAACTCTATGACTAGGGTTGCCGAAAACTTTAAAAACCGGTAGATTTGTGGCTTTAAAAGGTGAAAAGGGATAAAGCTGAGCCCAGGGGGATATTTAAAACCAACTTATCTTGACATTGATCCACGGGAGGTTTTTTGTAATACAACGAAATTACCGAAATTTCTCATACAAAATTTCAGAGTGCAAAACTTGAACCAGAACCGGAAGAATCTAAAATTTTTTAGGTGCGGGTACACTGTTGCTTAGATTATTCACTACTTCTAAAAATTAGAAGTCAGCCAACCGCATGGAAACTGAGAAAATGCAATGAAGCTATCGAAACGCAACAAGCTTTTTTCGGGTGTCATTTGTATTGATAATGTCGCCAAAAATCGAAAAAATCAAGTTGAGTTATTTCCCAATTCCTGACATATTTAAGCATTCTGGCATGGTAACGCACGGTGAAATATCTTTTCTGCTCGAGATAATTGGGGACAAACTTGGGCACTTTTTTGATACACCCTGTATAATTTTGGCGTGTAACTGTGTGTGTGTGTGTGGATGTCACTTTCAAGGCCGGTTGAGGGCCTTCCGTGCATAAAATGCTCTAATTCTCCGTCACTCGGGAAATCGACCCTTCTGTTTCCAATGGCGCTTTCAGAATTTTGCTAAAATACAAGTTTACAAAGTTAAAGCCGGTTTTACTGATTTTTGGGGGTAATTTGCATAATGTGAAAAAAATAGAAATTTCTTCATTCTTGCAAGTCGCACTCGCGAGTGTGGTCGGCCGGGGGGGGGGTCCGAAGGACCCGAGCTATCGGAAAGTCAAATTTCTTAGGCAAAGGCCGCATTCCAGCGCCCAGGGCCCGCGAAGCGGGTTTTGGGCGCTGGTCTACTGATAAAACAAGGGGAGCTGCTCAGCCCTGACCCAAGTTGGAAGCAAAACAGACCCCAGTGGTCAGGAGAGGTCCTCCTGCCTTTTTGCACATGTCCGCCGTTTTAAGTGCAAGCCTCGGCTCTCCCCTTTGCTTTCACTCCCTCATCCTAGCCCCATTTCCCATCAACACCGCCGAGCTATTTTTGAATTCAACAATCCCAGTGTTTCCCCTGCTATAGTCTTTTAATGGACTAACTAGCTTGAAAATACTATATTGTGGCGTTCTATCTTTAGCAGAAAGTTTTTCAGGCAATTGATACAAAGAATAGGGTTTAGGAGCTTTATTAGGAGCTTTTCTAATATTTTTGGCGTTTTAAAAACTGTGAAACGTTTTTCCTGGCTCCTACGCATCAAATGTCTATCTTTTTGTCTTGAATTCCGTTTCTCACTTCTTATTTCGGAAACCCAACTTCATCTGTTTGATTTTCGACATCGAACAGACCCATGACCAGCTGCTTCGAGACGATGAGCGCGACGCTACATCTCGAAGATGGCTCGCATTTGAGGACAGCTCTTCAGCGCCACAAAATCCATATATGGAGAGATCGGTATGTGCTTATTTTGAACCTTATTTTGCTTAAACTAAAGCATGGCTTTTAAAGTCCTTTTTCTACAGTACACCCAGTTTTCAGTTTTTCAAACCGGAATGGTCGGCTACGTCGAGGCTTGACCGACCCCTCATACGCACATCAACTCCTCACCCTCACCTACCCGCTGATCGGCAATTACGGCGTCCCAGATGAGACGAAGGTCTGTTCGTTTTGTAACTTATACCAACCCTTGTGTTTTAGCGCGACGAATTCGGTCTACCCGAGGGCTTCGAATCTGCCAAAATTTGGCCAGCCGCATTGATTGTAGAACAGGTAAATAGAGTTTTTCAAGCTCAAAAACATCTTTAGGATCTGCTCGGAGGGCGAAGAAAGCCACTGGCGCTCGAAGAGCTCGCTGTCGGATTGGCTGAAGCGCCATGGAGTCCCTGGCCTATCCGGGATTGACGTGCGCCAGTTGACGAAGAAAATTCGAGAGCAGGGGACAATGAAGGCGAAGGTAGGATTGTTTACAAAATGTTTTACGTTGTTTTTACGGGTAATTAGTCCGCCCTTACACTTGTAAGGCTAGCCCATTATTTTGGCCCCAAGATCTCTGGGCCAAAGTTTTTTTCGAAACTTTTCGCCCTGACCCGTGCCACCCAGACAGCTACTATCAAAGGTGAACACTGACTGAACGGTCAGTTGTCGTGTCCAGATAACGGGACTCGAGAGACACTGGGGGCAGCGTGAGAACGGGGGAAACCCGTTTCGGCGAAAAAGACTGGCTGTCCTGGGGTCAACACGGCGTCCGCTAGCGTAGGAGGGGGAAAGTGTGGTCCCGGATTTTGCTCGGTTGAGAATGGGGCCAGATTGGTGCCTGAAATCTGCAAAAACTAGCGGTATCTGGTGAAAAAGGTCTACAGTATCATTTTTCATTCGTCTATAACCGTCTAATTTTCAGCTAATCATCGACGGCGATGAGCCGGACAAATTTCCTTTCGTCGACTTCAACGAAACAAACGTCGTGGCCTCAGTATCCCGAAAAGAACCGGAAATCTACGGAGATGGCCCCACGACTGTGCTGGCCGTCGATTGTGGCTTGAAATATAATCAGGTTAGTTTCCTTCGAATCTCCAGAGTCGTGCTTCTAGATTCGCTGCTTGGTGCGACGTGTCGGCAGGGTAAAGGTCGTCCCCTGGGATTGGCCCATTGAAAAAGAAGGTTGGGATCTTTTATCAAATAAATTTTTGAATTTTAGAGTTCGACGGTCTCTTCCTGTCAGACGGACCCGGCGATCCCGAGAAATGCGCCCTGCTCGTTGAGCGCCTATCAAGATCGTGGCCCGAGGCGATAAGCCGATCTTTGGAATCTGCCTCGACCACCAGCTCCTCGCCAGGGCTGTCGGTTCCAACCGACAAGCTAAAGTGGGTCTCCCTCCTTTCGAAAAAGCCTTATTTTTTAGATGTGGTAATCGTGGTCACAACCAGCCTTGCACACACTACGCTACAGGCCGTTGCTACATTACATCGCAGAATCACGGATTTGCGGTAGTTAAAGCCTCTCCTTTCACTATTTGTTTGTATTTTAGGTGGACGAAAAGACCCTCCCCGGCAACCTGGCGTCCACTCTTCACCAAGAGAATGAGGGGACGAACGAAGGAATCGTGCACGTCGACAAGCCCTTGTTCAGCGTCAATTCCACCCAGAACATTCGGCCGGGCCCACCGATTGCGAGTTCCTGTTCGACATTTTTGCCGAAGTCGTCGCCGCGGCAAGAAGGGACAATTGCTGAGCGCCGACAAGCTCATCACCGAACACCTCACCTTCCCGTCCACCTACAAAATTACCGAGCAGAAGAAAGTGCTCGTGCTCGGATCCGGAGGTCTGACGATCAGTCAGGCTGGCGAGTTTGACTACTCTGGCGCACAGGCCCTGAAAGCCTTCGCGAAGAGGGAATCGCGTCCGTGCTCATCGCCTTAACGTGGCCACTGTGCAGACTAATCAAGGGATTCGCGGATAAGACAATTTCCTGCCCGTCACCAAGGAGTACGTTACGGATGTGATCAAGAAGGAACGCCCGACCGGTATCCTCTGCACGTTTGGCGGGCAGACGGCACTAAATTGTGCCATTGATTTGTACAAGGACGGCATCTTCGACCAGTACAACGTGCAGGTGCTTGGGACACAAATCCAGACAATCCAAAATACGGAAGACCGCGAGCGGTTCAATACCGAAATGCAATCAATTGGAGAACAAGTCGCGCCGAGTAAAGCCGCGACGACGCTCGAAGGAACGATCAAGCAGCCGAAAGGAGCTGGCTGCGCAGTACTCGTCCGCGCCGCCTACTGCCGATTTGGAGGACTCGGCTCGGGCTTCGCGTCAAATCAGGCCGAACTGGTGGAGATTGCGAAAGAAGGCGCTTGCCGCCTCAGACCAAGTGCTCGTCGACAAGAGGTTGAAGGGCTGGAAAGAGGTGTGTGGTTTTGGAAGAGTTGTAACTAGTTTTCTCACTTTGCAGTAGCGAAATTTTCCCAAAAAATAACTATTAAAATATTTTCGATGACATTACTATAGGAGATTCGACGCACGAACGGATTAGACGCATAGGAAATTTCGCAGCACGCAGCCCTTAGTAATAATCATTTTTCAGATGGAATGAAGTGGTTCGCGACGCCTACGACCAGCTGCATCACCGTCTGCAACATGAAAGCGTCGATCCGCTCGGGATTCATACAGGAGAATCGGTCAGTTTTTTTGCATATCAGGGCATAGACAATCGAAAAACCTATTTAATTTTTATCATATTTCCGGGTGGTCGTTGCTCCGTCACAGACGACTGTCGCGACTAGGAGTACAACATGCTCCGCTCCAATGCCATCAAAGTGATCCGCCATCTCAGCATCATCGGCGAGTGCAACGAATCCAATACGCGCTGGACCCCGACTCGGAACGGTACTACATCATCGAAGTGAATGCTAGTCTGTCAAGATCTTCCGCTCTCGCTTCCAAGGCCGCCGGCTATCCATTGGCCTACGTGGCGGCAAGTTGGCCCTCGGACATCGCTTGCCTGTCATCAGAAATTCCGTGACTGGAAAGACAACTGCCTGTTTCAGGCAGTCCCTGGATTACTGTGTCGTGAAGATTCCGCGCTGGGATCTCAGCAAATTTGCCCGCGTCTCGTGCCAGATCGGCTCGTCGATGAAGAGTGTCGGTGAAGTGATGGGCATCAGCCGATCATTCGAAGAAGCCTTCCAAAAAGCCCTCAGAATGGTTTCGGACTCGGCCGACGGCTTCAGCCCCGACATGTTCCCCGGGGAAGCCGACGGAGAAGACATATCCTGCCCCACCGACAAACAGATGTTCGCACTCGCGCGCGGAATGTACTACGGAGATTTCCGACGTTGAGAGGCGTATGAGCTGAGCAGGATTGACCGCTGAGTTCCTCTACCGCATGTTCCACATCGTGACCCTGATGCGCCGACTCACTGAGATAGGGATTGATTCGCAGACCAGGTGTCAACCGTCGACCACCTGGATCGCGCCCACAGCTGCCCGAAGCCAAAAACAAGCTAACTTCAGCGATAAGCGGGAAGTGCCAAGCGAATCCCAGCCTGAACTAGTCCCGTCGGTTCGAATCACGCCCCGCCAAAAAATCGGCATTCGCGCCCTCTGTGAAACAGATCGATACGGTGGCTGGAGGCTGGCCGGCATTTACCAATTATTTGTACCTCACATGCAATGGCCACGAGGATGACTTGGCGTTCGATATGAAAAACTCGGCGATCGTGCTCGGTTCCGGCGTCCACCGCATCGGCTCATCGGTCGAATTCGTTACCTCGTGCGTGGCCTGTCTGAACGAGCTGAAAATCGCTTTGAAGTACCACTTTGATCACCATCAACTGCAATCCGGAAACTGTATCCACCGACGACGACATGTGCGACCCGCCCTGACTTTGAGGAGATCAGCGTGGAGATCCGTGCTGGAGGTCTAGGAGCGTGAGAAATCGAAGGGTGTGATCTCTCGCCTTCGGCGGCCAGGCGCCGAAGAGGCGATCGCCATGTCGTTGAGCCGAGCTAATGTGCGGATCTTTGGCACCTCGCCGGACATGATCTTGACAACGCGGAAGATCGGTTCAAGTTCTCGCGCTTGCCTCGACCCGTTGAAAGATTTGCCAGCCACTATGGAAGAAATGTCGGGATATTGACGATGCTAAGCGATTCTGCGCTGGCAGTCGGATACCCTGCCTAATCAGGCCTTCGTATGTCCTGTCCGGGGCTGCGATGAATGTGGCGCACGACGAGACGGACTTTGAGCGTTTCCTGCGAAGCGCCACTGATCGTCGCCAAGGAGCATCCTGTAGTCGTCTCCAAGTTTATTAACAACGCCAAGGAGATTGACATTGACGCGGTGGCGCCTCGAAGGTGATCTACGAGTAATGCCGCTGTCAGGTATTCCTTTATTTGGTTCGAATACTTTTTAAGGTGAACACGTCGAAAACGCGGGAATCCATTCGGGCGACGCCACGCTGTGTCACCCCGCCGGGGCCGATCTGAACGAGACAACTATCGAGAAGATCAAGGAAATTACCGAGAAGATCGCGCGCTGGGCCTGAACGTCAACGGTCCATTCAACATGCAGTTGATTGCCAAGGTAATTTTTGACGACCGTTTTCTCAATCGGTTTTTAGGACAACGAGCTGAAGGTGATTGAATGTAATTTCTGCGAGCATCGCGCTCCTTCCCGTTCGTCTCGAAGACGCTGGATTTCGACTTTGTCGGCCTCGCGACAAGGGCGATGATGTCCGCCGACAACCCGCAGATCAAGGAGGGGAAGCTCGTTCAAAAGGTCCACGGCGTGCTCAGAGGCAGGGGACGTGTTGGAGTGAAGGTTGGTGGATTCGGTTGGGATTTTGACAATTTCGGCTTAGGTCCCGCAATTTTCGTTCTCACGGCCGGCCGGCGCCGATGTGATGCTTGGCGTGGAGATGGCATCGACTGGCGAGGTTTGTGCCTGGAAAGATTTAGGCGATAATTTATTTTTTAGGTTGCGTGCTTCGGTCGCGACCGACATGAAGCCTACTTGAAGGGCTTGTTGGCCACCGGCTTTGTCCCACCCAGGAAGAACATCTTCATCTCGATGGGCGGAGTTGACGTAAGATCAGCGTTTTTGGCATATTTAATCGTTTTTTCAGCATAAGCGCGAAATGATGCCCAGCATACAGACGCTCATCTCTCTCGGCTTCGACTTGTACGCGTCGAAGGGCACCCGCTGATTATTTGCACGGGCTCGATATTCCGGTTAGTTTTTAAATGACAAATTTACCTAACTGTTTTTTAGGTTTCACGTGGTTGATTGGCCATTCGAAGAAGGAGCCAGCGATGACAAAACGGCAGCGGGATCCCGGTTCGAAAATACCTCACTTTTCTTCAAAATACTTTTAGGTCCGTCACCGAATTCTTCCAAAACAAAGACTTCCACCTGATGATCAATCTGCCGATCCGGCGCAGCGGCGTACAGGGTATCGGCCGGCCCCACGCAAGGCTACCGCACCCGCCGGATGGCCATCGACAACGGCATCCCGCTGATCACCGACATCAAATGCGCCAAGCTGTTCATCGAGGTTGATAGCGATTCTTTTTTTGTATTCTTTATTTTAGGCTCTGCGCAGGTTGGGCCCACGCCCGGCGATGAACGCGCAGTTTGATTGCGTATCTTCGCGTACCGTCCGACGTCTCCCCGGCCTCATCGATGTCCACGTGCACGTCCGAGAACCTGGCGCGACGCACAAGGTAATTTGAGCGTTAATTCATTAATTTAATGCATTGAAAAGCTGGTTTTAAAAAGTTCTTAAACACGATTTTTTAGGAAGACTGGGAGAGCTGTACACGCGCCGCACTCGCCGGTGGTGTGACGATGATTCTCGCGATGCCCAACACGAACCCGCCCTCACCGACAATGCCTCTTACGAGCTCACCGACAAGGTTGGTTATTTTTGTTGAGTGATGTTAAGGGTTTTTAGTTGGCCAGCGAGAAGGCGCTCGTCGATTACGCGCTGTACGTTGGGGCCACCGCGACAAACGCTACAGTTGCTGCGTCGCTGGCGCAAAAGTGAGTATTGTATTCTTGGAGCCTATCCCCATTTCTAGGGCCGCCGGACTCAAGATGTACTTGAACGACACCTTCTCGACGTTGAAGATGGACAATATGGCCCACTGGATGCAGGTGGGGCTTTAGAACGAAAATATTTTATTACGATTACTGGTTTTAAGTTTTAAAAATTCTTTTTCAGCACCTACGCTCTTTCCCGACGACTCGACCTGTCGTCTGCCACGCCGAGGGCCAAACCTTGGCCGCCGTGCTGATGTGTGCCCAATTGGCCGGCCGCGCCGTCCACATCTGTCACCTGGCCACCGCTGAAGAGATGACCCTGGTCCGCGAGGCCAAGCAAAAGGTAAGAAATTCGGTTTCGTTTCGATAAATTACCATTTTTAGGGATGGGCTGTGACATGCGAGGTGTGCCCCCACCACCTCATCCTCACCGAGGGCTGCCTACCCTGCGGCGTCCGCGAGGTGCGCCCCCGACTCGTGCAAGAGGCTGACGTTCAAGCCCTCTGGGACAACCTCGACTACATTGACTGCTTCGCCACCGATCATGGTACGAATTTTGGTTCTTTCGTAATACCGGGGCGGCCAACTTTTTCATTGGGATCCGTTTTTATAATATCAAATCGGAAGTGTTTTTACTATCCCTTAGCGTGAACCTTTTTACTTTAATTAAAATATACAAAAAATGCGATTATCAATTTTCGACCACAAATATCCACTAAAAACATTTTTGTGTTTCTACCTAAAATATAATTAGATTTACCAAAAATTTTATTGAAAATTATTAAGATGGTTGAAATAGGATTAGCAAGCTATCAGGCATTTCTGGAATTTTGTTTTGCTTCTTGAAACACACAGCGCTTAAAAAACCGTTTTTTCAGCGCCTCACACCCGGGAGGAGAAGCACGGAGCTGAAAAAGTACCGCCCGGCTTCCCTGGAGTCGAATACATGCTCCCGCTGCTGCTCACCTTCGTTCACGAGGGTCGACTCACATTGGCACAGCTCGTCGACCGGCTTCACCACAACCCACGGCGCATCTTTGGACTGCCCGAGCAGAAGGATACCTACATCGAGGTATTTTTAGTATAGGTTTCCCGCAAATTCTCGCCCGTGCAGGTTGATCTCGGCGTCGAATGGACAATCCCGGAAAATGGCGGGCAATCGAAGGCCGGTTGGACACCGTATGCCGGTCGTGCTGTACGTGGAAAAGTCGTCAACGTCGTAATTCACGGAGAGGTTGGAGATATTTATTTTTCCGGAAAATTCCTATTTAGGAGGCTCTCGTCGACGGGAATATCGTGGCCAAGAAGGGCAGCGGCCGGAATGTGCGGCTGGCCAGCGATTTTGGCGCCGAGGATGAAGATGTCATTAGACGTGAGCTTGAAGAGGCTGCCGCTGAAGGACGACTTCCAGCCGAGACGCTTTCTTCTGAGGTCTGCGAGTTTTGAAATTCTAATTTTTCGCAAAAAAACGAGCTTTTGCGGTACTGGACTGTTAGCGGGGGTTTGCAGGTTGGGAAACCACTTTTCGCTTTTCCACCTATACCTAAATAGTGCTAGAAAGTTATAAAAAATTTAAAAATTCGAATAACTTGACTTTTTTATCATTTTCATACATTTTCGACCAAAAAATATTTTGTGTGAACTTTTTGTATCTAAAAACTATGGTAAATGCTATGATAATGGTAAATTTCAGGACTCTCCCCTGGAGACCCCGCTCCGGCTTTCCCCGGCAAAACTCGCGTGGGCCGGACAGAACCTAATCTCCGTCGAACACCTCGACAAGCCGCTGATCAACCGCATCCTCGAGCTGGCCGAGCATTTCCGCTCGGACGTGGAGCGCTACCAATCCCATCACACACGTCCTTCAAGGCTACGTGATGTCGTCGCTGTTCTACGAGGTGTCCACCCGGACCTCGTGCTCGTTCAGCGCGGCCATGCAGCGACTCGGCGGCACCGTGATCTCGATGGATTCGCAGACGTCTTCCGTGCAAAAGGGCGAAACCCTCGAAGATTCCGTTCAAATTATGGGCAACTACGCGGACATTGTTGTCATTCGGCACCCAGAGGTTGGTTTTTCAAAAATTTCAAACATAACGTTTTTTTTTATTAATTTTTACATGACTTCCATTTTTCCAGATCGGTTCCGCCCAACGCGCCGCCGCCGTCTGCACGCAACCGGTGGTGAATGCTGGAGATGGCGCTGGCGAGCACCCAACACAAGCCCTGCTCGATGTGTTCACCATTCGGCAAGAGCTTTCCTCCATCAACGGGCTCACAATCGCGCTCGTCGGCGATCTGAAGAACGGCCGCACCGTCCACTCGCTTGCCAAGCTCCTCACGCGCTACAACGTAAGAATTATCAGATCAATCTTTCTAATTTTTATTTTTAGAAAATCACGCTCCATTACGTGTCCCCGGTGGAAGAGCTCGGAATGCCCGAATCGGTCTGCGACTACGTCCACAAGCACAGCCAGATGGGCGATCGCCCCGGGGAGACGCGGCCCGCTTTTGTCCAGGTTTGGTGCTTTTTATAACACAACTTAATGATACTTTTAGAAAAAATTCACCGATCTGGCGGAGGGCATCAAGGGCGTCGACGTCGTCTACATGACTCGAGTTCAGAAGGTTGGTTATAGTGAAAATAGTGCTTCGCATTTTGTAGAGATCTAAAGCTAATTTTACCTGGTCGATTTTTGATAAAAAAAGTGTAGGGTGTTTTTAATAGTTTTCGACTACTGAAATCTATCACAATTTTTTTAAATTTTTTAAATTAAATTTTTGTTTCTAATTTCTAAAAAATTCTTGCTTATCTAAATAAAATTATAAACAATGTAAAAATTCCAAATTTGCTAAAATTAAGCTTTTTTCAATTTTTGATCAAGGCGGGTATATTTTGCGAAATTTTGGAAACGTTATATCTAGAGAGGTCATCGAATTTAATGGAATTTTTAACCGAATATAACTCCACCATTTTAGGAACGATTCAGCGACCAGGCCGAGTACGAGCGCGTCAAAGGAGCCTTCGTTTTGACGCCAAAGCTCCTCGACGAATCGACCCAGGAAAACGAGACGACGGATTACAATGTGCTCGGTGAGTTTTCGGGCATGATTTTGCTGCGTCTCTTTCGGCAATTTTTGAGTGGTGATTACAAATCCTTTTCAGGCCAACAAAGCGCCAAGCCGATCGTGATGCATCCGCTGCCGCGTGTCGACGAGATTTCGCCCGAACTCGACCACGATGACCGCGCCGCCTACTTCCGGCAAGCCCGCAACGGCATGTTCGTCCGGATGGCCGTCCTGACGCTGCTGCTCGGACGCGATCAAGATCTCTAAACGAAACCCCCGATGCTTGCATATCCATTTTTATACGTTTTTATTATACTTTTTGTGTTGATGTTTCGCGTTGTTATGTTTTCACGTTGTGCCTCACCCAGTGAAGGGTATAAATTTTTTAAATGGAATTTCATGAAGCCACGTTAATACAAGTTCCACAGTGATACATTAAAAACATTGGATTTAGAAATGGACACGCTGCTCTTCGAGAAGCAGCAAGTTTGGCGAAACGATCCGGGGCTGGTTTCTTAGCGGGTGGGCAACCTTTTTCCTATGTTACCGTAGGCGTCCCTGTTGAAACCTTTTACGCGCTTTTAGATCAAAAGAAAAGCTTTATAAAATTAGTTTTTGATTTTTAATTTACTTTTAATTTTTTAGTAATCAAAACACGCGATCAAGCATTCTGAGTCGGGACTGGATTGTTAACGGGGGGGGGGACCAATTTTCCGAGCGTTGCCGTAAGGCTTACACATTTTTAGAGCATTTTACACAGTGTTTATTTAGATCTAAAAAGCTCATAAAAATGTCGAAACTTTGTATGAAAAATGGCCCAAAAAATCAGTATTTCCGAATTTTCAAAATTAGCTTTTATAACTTTCTAGCAATCGAAAACTACTAAAAACACATATAAAATACAGTTTATATTCCCAACAGGAAAGTATAGGCGGAAAATCACAAAAATTGGTTTGCCCCCCCCCACCCCCGATAACAGGCTAGTACCGTTTTTCCTGCATACGTTTCCCTATAGTTTCCGGCTTATCCCCCGCGTGCGGTACCCCCGTTTGAATATGATCCCTTTGGATGGTGCCGACAGCGATTGGCATGTCGAATACCGATGACCCCCATGGGAAACTCGTGCAGATATTTTGTCTCCAGCCCCACGGCAACCATTTTTATCGTTATCCGCCGATGTTCCGCCAAGATCACGACCGGAACCATGGGAATCTCACTGCCCCGAGAATGTGCCCTCTAGCCGGGCAAATCGCCGCAATTTGTTGTCGAAAACGAATAGGAAAACAATCCCAGAAATCTGGCCGCTCCGGGCACAAACGGCTGTCCCTTCTCGGCACCCTGACTCATATACAACCACCCATCCGGTGAGGCTATTTTTATAGGTTTATTTTTATTGGCTTTGGCTAATGATGAGAAGCTCCGCTAATTTCCTAAAAAACTGCTAGTTTCGCTAATTTCCTGGGTTTTTAGCGTTTTTTAGTTTTTAACGAAACTTTGTAAGCTCGGGCTTAGATTCAGGCTAGCTATTAGTTAAATGGGTACAGGGCTATTAGCGGGGGGGGGTAATTTTTCCCAGTAATCCTGTGCGACGTGATAGAAAAATATAAACCATTGTTTGTAGCATTTTGCACAGTTTTTAGATATAAAGAGCTCGTCAAAAATTATAAAAACTTTTAAAATATTTTTTTGTAACTTACCACCAATAAAAAAATTACTAAAAACATTATAGCAATACGCTCTTTATTATTGAAAATTAGGTATGGGCTGGAAAAACAAACGTTAAGTCCCCCTGCTAGCAGTCCAGGACCAAGAAATGTATAGTTTTAAAACCAGGTTTGGACAATTTATAATATGAAATGGGGCGCCTTTTGATTCTGGGAAAAGGCTTCGTTTAATTCATTCAAAGTTATAGCTATAGTTATAACGTTTAGCGTTTAACTTATGTTTTAATTTCCTGGCCAAAGTAGCTACTTATGCGCGCAATTGACCCGCGAACACTTGCGGTGTTTACCTTGCCATTGTACTCAAGCTAATCTCGCGTTTGGCGTTACGCAACCAGATTAACACAGAAGTCACAAAAATCAACAAGGTTTGAAAAATCATTCCAGGAAATTGGCGCACTAATAGAAAATAGATACAAAATCGTGAAATCTAACGTTTAGTAGCTAATTGAGGTTATTTAAGATAGGGTTCTCCTTCCCGACACCCCCCAGTTTAGGCGCATTTTAGGAATGCTATGCATCTGCGAGAAGCTCGGGCTGCTTATCGAGGACGTAGGGCTGCGCATTGAGCTTGTAAGTTTTCAAGCTTCATCAGCTCTTCCCCCTTTAGATTTGCCGATTCGAGGGGCCGGACACGTTTTTCGGCGAATTTGTGGCGGCGCTCGGGATTGGGGGTGAGGGTTTTGATTTCAAAAGAAGAGTTTCTGCCAAAAATGCAATTTCGTGAGTGTTTAAAACATCTGTAATGGGGTCTTGAGGTCCGGAAATCATTGTTTCACTTTTGTGAATGGTATTTGGTACAATTTTGGGTTGTGCCAAACACAAAAAAAGTTTTTCTGCTCGTTGATCGATATGACCCCTGCTCATTTTTAACTTTTCTAAGGCCAAATCTTGATTCTTTTTGCGGTGAATTGGTATCTGGTTCCGTTTTGGTCTGTCCCAAGCGTCAAAAATTCTTTTTTTCGACTGTCTCAAGCCCAAAATGGTTTTTGTCAGTTTCAAAATAGTTGTAATTCGTATTTTACCCCTGTCCCAACCGCAAAATCATATTTTCGTATTTTCAAAAATGGCCCTAGTCGGTTTCTCGCTCCTCGCAAGCCACCCGAAGCCTCGATAAATATCCGTGGAGGCGTCATTTTTCCACTAACTCGCGGCGCGCTGTAAATTTGCCGCAGGGCATTAGTGGCCCTTGGTGACGCTGGATTTGGACATAGTTTCCGGTCTTTGGGCATAAGCGACCGGGCGCTACGGGACACAACTCTGTGCGGACTGGCCCGGCGGCCCGGACCGGAATGTTGGCGGCTGCAGCTACGGAATCGAAGTCTGGGCTAGGTTGTTGTTTTTTAGGCGTTTTTCATTGGTCTAGGCTTAAACTGTAGGAAATATATGAAAGGTTTTTAGCCGTGAAACGGCGAATTTTTAAAAGACTTATTCGAAATCAGGGGAAAATTTTGGCACAAGATGAGGCTTAAAGTAAGCCCAAGCCCATGCTTAAGCCTAAACCTAAGCCTAAAAGCCCAAGCCTAAGCCTATCCGATGCCTATGACCAAACTCAAGCCAAGCCCGAATTTAGGCCTAAGCCCAAGCCTAAGCAAGCCTAAGCCTAAGCCTAGGTCTAAGCCTGAAGCTAAGCCTAAGCCTAAACCTAGTTATGCCCAAGCATTTTTTAAGCTTTCCAAAACCCAGTATTTCCAGAATTCTATCGCTCCCCATCCATTTTCCAAAATTCATTCTCGCTCCCTGTCCTCCGGAAATATTGGGAGCCTGTTTTTTTGCGCTCAGAGCCTCGGGATCCTTTTTGGAAATTGGCAGGCGGATCGGGGCGGTTGGCTAAGCTGGCTTTGCCTTGTTCAGCCCCCCACCCCCTCCCCAATAATCTGGCACAGCTGATTCTTCGGGGGATTTGGGCCCGGGCCCTGGCTGGGGGGACACCGAAATTTGCAGCTTAGCCCCGGGCCGGGGCCAACCAAGCTTTGGGTGGTGATTCTCCGATTTCATGGCACCGGAAGACGGCAACAACGCGGAGAAGCTGAAGGTCGGTCAAGCGGAAGAGGGGCTTGTGTTTATCAGGAAGTCCATTAAGAGTAGGAGCAGCAGTTCTGCAGGAAGTAGATGATCAAAGGAGATATTTGAGGAGTCGAAAGGTTTAGGTAGAAGTCTAGGTCGAAGCCTGGCCCAAGTCTAAGCCGAAGCGTAGGTAAGCAGGAGTAAGTTTACGCCTAAGCCTAACCTAAGCCTGAGCTTAAGCCCAAGCAAACCTAAGCCTAAGCCTAAGTAAGCCTAACCCCACCCCCGCCCAGCCCCACCTTTACCCTAACCCTTAGGGTTTCCCCAAGGCGAACCGAAGCCTAATCCTAAGCCTATCCCCAGGCCTGAGCCTATACATAAGCCTAAACTAAGCTTATGCCTAAGCCTAAGCTAAGCCAAGCCGAATTTTTAACAGTTTAGGTAGGAAAAATCTATTTTATTTTTCCTAGACAATAGATTAGTCCATTAATCGCCGATGAATACCCGTTGTGTCATATCTGTCACCTTCCCATCCCAATTATCACAACCTTGACAGCCGCAACCCCAAGTGGAGATATGCATCAGCTGGGCCGAGTGCCCGAATCGGAAGCCACACGAGGTTATCGCCTCCGGGGGGCAAATTATCGCATTAGCGACGGCTCGACCGGGTCGTCGATTGTCTTGGTCCGTGTTCGCATTGTCCTTGGATGAACACGCTGAATATGCCGGCCCTAATGCAGATTGGTTCTAGATTTGAGTCTTATTTCAGGAACGGCAGTGTTGACAATGGGTTAGAGTATAATTACACTTCGGGGTTGATCTTGAGTGCAGTGGAGCGTTGCGTAGTCATACTGGTAGCCTAAGGCTAAGCCCCTAAAACGAAGTTCTAAGCCTAAGCCTCCATAAGCCTAAGTCTAAGCCTAAGCACCTAAGACGAAGCCTTAAGCCTAAGCCCCCATAAGCCTAAGCCTAAGCCTCCATAAGCCTAAGCCCAATCTAAGCTCAAGCTAAGCCTAAGCCTGAGCACCAGCTAATCCTAAGCCTAAGCAAAAGCTAAGCGGAAGCCTAAGCCAAACCCCCTAAGACGAAGCCCTAAGCCTAAGGTAAGCTCAAGCCCAGGCCTACGCTTAAGCGTCCGGCCCTTAAGCCTAATTCCAGCCTAAGTGTCCTCTGGCGTAGCGTAACGTAGCACTTCCGGCTGGTCAAAGATCTACGCTAGACTACCCGCCCGAATTCAGGGAATAGCCCCGAGCATGTGTGGTGGGTTCGGATGGCGCTTCGCAGGGGGGAATGGGGTTAGAAGGGGCACAAATTGAGATTGACACTGCACCCCGTGCTCCTTCTCCCTCTCCCTCCCTTCCACACGACAACCCTGCTCCACCCCCCATCAACAACTATGTACATCCTCCTGTCATTTGGGTGTCTAGAGGAACGGGGAGGAGGAGGAAGGGGATGGGGAGATCGGGTCATGGAGTTATTTTAAAACTCGATCGGGATTGTAGCGTAATGGTAGTGGAATGGATTTTCAGGTGAAGGATCCGGGTTCGAATCCCGTAGGTAGAATTTACTTTGATTTTGTTTTTCGTGAAAAGGTCAGAAACACAAATTGAGCTTGAGAGAAAAGTCGATGGATCCTACTTCATTTTTACCTATTTCTCGTTAAAAAACATAAAATCCGAAGTTACAAAGCTGTTTGAGGCGCTGTTGCATTATCGGGGGGGCAACCAGGGGTAAACCATCCTTTTTCTTACCTGAAAAGCAAAAATGCTTATTAAGCAAAAGAACTCGTAAATTTTCACAAAAATTTCGGGATTTCAGCCTGTTGGGATTTTGGCTTGTCGTGGGTTGGGGGTGTGTCTGCGGGTGGCTGGGGGTTGCCGGGGCGGTATTCTGCCTGTCAAGATTTCGAATTCAACTTTTTGGATTGTCGATATCTTGGCTTATCGAGATTTTGTTTCTTGGGATAGTGGTTGTCGGTATTCTAGCTTGTCTCGCTTTTAGCTGCCGGGATTCTGGCTGTCTTGGTGATTTTCGAGATTTTTCGGCTTCTTTTCGGCTGTGAGAATTGTTGGCTTGTCGGAAGTTTATACTGTCAGAATTTTGATTTTCGGGACCATGGATATCGGGATTTTGGAGTGTAGCCCGGCTTTAATGAAATCCACAAGCCAAGCATCCGGGCAGCCGAAACCCCGTCCCGAATAGCGCTCCCTCCCCAAAAGACGGGGGTCCAGCGGGGATACGGTGGTCGGAGGGTTGAGGGTAGAGCGGGGCGAGGCATAAACCCCGCCCCTTTCTCCTACCCCCGTGCTCCACCCCATCCATTCCATGCTACTCCACCCCCTTTTCGGCCGCCACCCCGAAAATCCTCCTGCTCTCAACCCAGCAACATCATCTACCCTGGCGAATATCCTGTGTGTCCGTGGCGGGGATTTCGGCCGCTTCGGCGGGCCGTCCTCCTCGACGTCGTCGGAGGGGAAGGACGAGGGCGCCGAGAATTTTTGGTTGCCCCTCCCGTTTCCCCTGCATCACCCATTGCAACACCATCACCACAATTTGCTCCCATCGACGGCCGCGTCGGCAGGTAGTGGCTACTATTTTTACAAGATTTTTAATTCCCCCTACTTTTTAAACCATTTTTAAACTCTTTGGGACTCTGAATCCGGGATTTTCGTGATTTTGCTTCATTCATCTTTTTCGTATCGTCACAATATTTCACTAAGGCCGATGAGCATGAGCTCATTAAAATCGTTGATAATTGGACTCATGCTCCCCTCCTTATTCTTACTAGTTAGCCTTGAGCCGGAAGCGTATTCTAATAATTTTTAAGGCATTTTTAATTCTTTTGAAATCCCGTCTCCTACGATTTTTACGATCATTGCTTGAATTTCGGAATTTTTACCTGAAAATAATTGAATTGCCTAACTTAAGCCGATTCTGATTTTAATACGTGCTCTACTTTTCTATGATTTTATCGGGGGTTTTTTTTAGTTATGGCATCTAGCGTATTTTATTCATTTTTTAGGTAACTCGTTTAAAAATCGAAAATTGTTGTTTTTAGCTGCTCTTTTTTTCTTGATTTCCCCGGCTTCGTGGCCTAGTTTTATGATGAAGCCGGATCCTAAGCCGAAGCCTAAGCCTAAACGAACCCAGGCCAAGCCTAACCTAAACTTACGCCTAAACCTAAACCTAAGCCTAAGCGAACCAGACGCCGAAGCCAAGCCTAAGCCCAAGCCTCTGCCTAAGCTAGGCCTACCCTAAGCCCAAGCTTAAGCCTAAGCCAAGCCTAAGCTTATTCAACCGATTTCCTAACTTTTCTAGCCCATCCCTTTAAAACGCGAGGGCCCCATTCAAAAAAGGAAAAACCCGGGGCCCTCGAAATGCCGGGATTATTTTTCCAATCGCCTCCCCCTGGAGGGCCCCACCAATCCGCGCGACTTTGGCCCTCGGGATAGCCGAAATCGGGGAGGATCAGCCTCCCTCACCCATCCTCCCTCCACCCCACAACACAAATCCCCCGCAAAGCCGACGAATTTTCGGGCAGAAACTGAGGCTCCGCGGGGTACTGTTGTTCGAGATAGAAATTTCCCAATACGAGCGGATAGAATTGTAATGAATAGAGGGGGCGTTTGGCTTAAATTTCGCATGGAAATTGAATTTTAAAGGAATAAATTTTCCGGGACCAAAAAGCAAAAAGCTTGCCGCGTTGGGAATCGAACCTTGGTACCTAGATTATTGGGCTGACCCGCTAACTACAGCGCCATACTCGAATAAGTGAAATTTAAAAAAGTGAACCGCGAAAAACTATTGACAATCGAAAAGCAAAAAATTTTCGACGCTCGGGTGCCGAACCTTGGTAGCTAGATCGCTAAGCTGAGGCGCTAACCACTACACCAAGGTGATACACGTGAAAAATCGCCAAAATTCATAATTTTTGTTAATAAAAATAGGGTAAGTAGTGTATTCCAGCTCATGGGTCATAGAAAAGTGTAGAATTTTGCCAATTTTTGGAGGCAAGAATTTGGTTACAGAAAATCATGGAAAAAAATGGATTTTGGCTGAAAATTCGCTTATTTTCAACGTAGTAATTGAAAGGGATTTATAAGCAAATAAGGTATGGTTTTTAGTTTAGTGCCATTATCCCTATTTTTTGATAAAAAAGTCGTAATATAATCGATAGATTCCGGGGGTTTTGAAACTTTTAAATTTCGAGCTATAACGAAACGAGATTTCTCAATAATTGTTTTATTGTTTTAATACTATTTCTACAGTGGTTTGTACATATTTCGGCTTTTAGGATGACAAATAGCCAATCAACCCCAAAATTCCGGATAATCGGGTCGATTTAGCTGATTCAGACGCCGGGAGCCCTAAAGATAATCCCTGAGCCTGAGCCCTTTTCTCTTCTTTTCTCCTCCTTTTCCCCTTTTCCGGTGAGCAGCAACAATTGCCGTGGGGAGCGCGAAAAGTTTCGAATTTCGTGAATATTTATTTACTGGCGGCCAGTAGGGGAGGGGATGACATTGAATGGATCAACTCCGGCTTATCCGCCCTGTTTCGACGTTTTTGGGAGCTATTTCTTATCCGGCGGATTTTTGTAACGAAAAGTCGATTGCCGACCGCACTTTATATTAATCATCTTTTCACGTTTTCGCGAAATTTCGGGGATCTAAAAATTTTTGGAGTTTTGTAAGTCGATTCTGGCCGGCTTGTGGTTTGTAGTCTAGAGTTTTAGCCCTTGTAGAACACGCGTTAATAGCTAGAATCAAGAAAAGAAGACCAAATCGTCAGAAGATCGATAAATAATTAGCGCTTATTAAATTTGGAAATAATTACTGCATAATACCGAAATTTTAAAATACCGAAATTTATACTTTCGAAATTTCATGATGCCGAAGTTTTGCATATGCAAATGGTTGCAATTGTGATTGCGAAAGTTCGGCGTTATCAAATTTACATGATTAAATTTCGACATATCGAAATTCAACATCATAAAATTTGGACATTAAGAAATGTCGGGTTTTCTCAAATTTTATATAATGAATTTTCGGCATTTTGGGATTTCCACATTACAAATTTTTTTACTTATAAAATTTACATTATAGTGGTAAACATAAGAATTTGCTAATTAAATTTTTATGGACAAATTTGAGGGTTTTTCGGGGGTCTTTTTGTCGATATCCGGCCCGGTCGTACCCCCAGACATGCCGATACATACCGTAGCCGCGGGGGAGGTCGAATCGCTAATCGACTTTACAGTGCCGTGTGGCTGGCCAGGGGCTGAAAAGACAAAACGAATCGATGGGTATACCGGGTGAATCCCGTCGGGAGAACATCATCCCCATCATCCCATACGTCTCGATTCCGATCCACACCTACATACGCTACCATATTACGAATATTCCAATGTTTTCGCTGGGCGACGATTCGGTTGCCGGGCTACTCCATCAAGTTCTTGACCCCGATCCGTTGCCCCTGTTTTATTATGGTAGCGCTATGGAATTTGGTAATTCTTCGAAAATCCCGTGTAGTTAAATGGTAGTATTCTGGTCTCACAATCTGGGGACCCGGGTTCGACTCCCGGGAGGGGTGAAACTTTTTGCTTTTTAACCTACAGCTCGGACTTGCCTAGTTTAAGGTGCAGTTCAGCGGAAATTCTATTTTGAGGAGCGTAAGGTGTAAAAAATGGGATTTTTAAGTATAGCTTGAAAATTCTGATTTTTATGGCTCTATTTAAATTCCCAAAATGTTAATAGTTGTTTTACAGGTTGTTAAAGCTGTTTGAAAGGGCCTTGCAAGGCCCAAACTCGACTAAAATTATCAAAAAGCTTAATTAGGCGAAAAAAAGAAAGGGCCTTCACCGGGCCTTTAAAACGTCTATTTGATTCCCTAATCTCCCAATTTCAGACCGGCGACCAGCGCAGACGGTGTGCACGGCTTGTCAGAATGGTAAGTTTTTGCAAAGCGCACTTTCTCGCTCTCTCCCTCTCTCTCCCCCTCTCTCTCTCTCTCTCTCTCCCTCTCGCCCCAATTAGCGCCGTGCATATCGAGGCCCTTCCAATCCATGGTGGGCCGTAGTGTCCCGGACTTTGAGCGAGAGAGAGAGAGAGAGAGAGAGAGAGACAGGGGATGTTTCAGCATTTTTGAAAGGCCCCTCATGAATGCTTCACCATCTAATCTCGGCCAGCCGGGGTGTGGAGGTCTGCGGCTCGCGCCCCGCCGATTTCCACGCGTAAATTCCCCCCGGGGCTGTCGTGAATAACAGGGGGCAGTTAGGAGGGGGTTTAACTCGGTTTAAAGGGGCCAGGAAGGCAGACGCTATGGATTTTGAGGCTAAAGATTCGTGCGACACGCAACGCGCGCGTCCAATTTACATTGGTAATGTCTGACGCAGCGCTATGTCTGGATTTTCTCTGAATTTTGTCGCGATACGCAACGCGTGAGCCGACTTGGCCTCCTTGTAAATACCGTAATCCATTATGCAATGGAATGCCGAAGCCGCGTTGCGTGTCGCGTGCGAAAAAATCCATGAAAACCATAGCCAAAAAATCAATAATTTTCCCTTGCCGGTCCCTTTAAAATAGCGTTTTAAAGGGACTAGATAAGCTATGAATTCCCTACAAAATCTGCCGCGCCGCGACACGCAACGCAACTGGGATTTGCATTACGTAATCGGTTACGATACCCTAAAGGCGGCGAAGCAGCTGGGGCGTTGCTTAGGCCTAGGCTTAAGTTAACCTTAGGTGAAGCTTAGGCTAGGCTTAGGCTTCGAGGCTTGAATCGGCTCAGAAAAAGGAGAATTCGGCCCGATTCCATATTTTTTCAGAAATCACCGAGGCGTTCTACATGCGCGTCTACCCGAATATGGACTACCACACCTCGTGTCTTAAGGTAAGCGCAAAGGGATACTTTTGGCCCATATTTGGGGCAGAAGACAGCTGCCGCTTCCCCCCTTTGAGTGGCCCAAATTAGAGACTCGGACCGGGGGTCGGCCACCCGGTGTGACTCTACCCAATTGCGCAAGCAGAGCCTCGGCTGGTCCGCCTTTTAAGGGACTGGGTTGGAAGGGGAAGGCGCGAAAATCCCGACAGCCAAAATTCGAACACGAAAATACCGACACCCAAAAACTCGAAAACCGAAATCCCGACAACCTTAAATCCTGGCAGCAAAAATCTCACACGCGAAAATGCCGACAGCTAAAAACTCGAGAACAAAAATTCCGACAGCTAAAATCCCGATATCCAAAATCCCGACAGACCGAAATGTCGACAGCAAAAGTATCGACAGCCAAAATCCAGTGTCAAGTTTATGTCGGCATTTTGGCCTGCGAGATTTTGGTTGTCGGCATTTTGGTGGTCGGGATTTAGCTTGTCGGCATTTTGCTATCCGGATATTGCGTTTTCCGTTCACCCTATAAAAGATTTTTTTGTAATGGTAATTTTTTGAGAATCACAATTTTGTGACGCGCACAAGCTAATCGATCACGTACAGTACGCTAACGCCTATCGACACCTTTTCATAGCGTAATCCTCAAAACTCTACTCGACCTTCCAGAAAAGATAAAATTACTCGAATCCCCGCGAATCGCTGTTATCCCCCGAGGCGCACACACCCAATCCGGGCTCGACTCTCGGGTTTCGCGCAACGCTGCCCCGCTTCGTTTTGGGTTTCGCCCCCCCCCGTGGAAATCCCCCTCGGATTCACCCCGGCAGCCGGGTTGACGGCAAATAATACAACAGCAGAAATGTCTGCCAATTTTGGGAACTACGCTTTGACGCGTACATTGGAACGTAGCGTAGTGGAAAAAAGAGAAAAGAAGCCGTTAGAGAAGAGAGACGGATAAATCGGTTATGCAGTGTTCTTGGCGTCATTAGGTGTGCAATGTAGCGGTGGGAACCGAAAATTAAGCCGTATTGACGTCACAACTTAATTGTAGGCGGAACATAGCTTGACAGGATTAGCTTGAAGTGCACATGGCACAGGTGTACGGGGTAGTCTTACGTAGCCTAGGCCACAGCTACGCACTGCTCCTCTAAACATCGAGGCAATATGCGCGGACTGCTATTGTTTTACTGAGCCAGAAGGAAAGCGAGACAGAGAGAGAGAGAGAGAGAGAGAGAGAGAGAGAGAGGAGAGAGTGTTTTAATAAATTTTAAAAATGTAATTTTAAAGGTTCAAAAAATACCGAATAAATCTTAAACTTAATATTCAAGATTTATTCTAATTTTTCTATTCTTTTCAGTGCCTCGAATGCCACCGTTTCCTCGACGAGGCCAACACGACGTTCGTCCGCGACGGTCAGACGTACTGCAAGGACGACTATTACAGGTAGTTATTCTTTTCGTTTTCTTCTCAAACTTTTTCTTTATTGCTTAAAGCTGACACTTCCGGCTCCCCTAGCAGCTCCTTTTGATCACCAGTATTTGCCAAGCGGGGGCCCAAATGTGCGCGCGAGCGCGCGTGTCCCCTCTGGTACCGTAACCTGATAGCCACGGGGGCATAGAGAGGGCACGCTTTAGGGGGCGAGAGCTGAGCACTAAGGATTTTCGCGTTTAGGGGCTAAACGGATTTAGAAGCGGGATTTAGAGCTTTACGCTTTTTAGGAGATTGGGCAGATTTTTTGACGATATTTTACGATTTTGAGTTTTGCAAGATATGTACTATAAGGTTTATTCCATACCAACATGTGACTCCCGACAGCCAAAATACCGAAAGCTAAAATACCGAAACCTAAAATGCCGACAGGATAAAACCCAGCCAGCTAAAATTCCGACGGCCAAAATCCCGATAGCCAAAATGCCGACAAGATAAAAAGCCCGACAGCGAAAATGCCGACAGCTAAGATGCCGGCAGACTAAAATGCCGACAGCTCTAATCCGCGTGGCCAAAATACCGACATCCAACATCGGTGCCGGTATTCAAATGCCGTCAGGCCCGTTTCCGGACGTATTCTGGTCGCTCGGGTTTTTGCTGCCGGCTTCCGATTTTATCAAGTATTTTGCATGTCGGTTGGCTGTCGGGATTTTCGTCCTGTCGGGATTTTTGCGTTTTCCCGTTTTAAAATGATTATGTATGAATTTGTGTGTATTTGTATCTGTGTCTGTTTGTCTACGCGTCGTTTAGAGGCGTGAATGTTTGGTGATCACGGGGGCCCGTGTCCCCGCGTGCTAAGCAGCCACCTCCCCCCTCTATTGAGCATCGAGTCGGACTGTCTCGGGGAACGTGTGCGTCTACCCCGGGGGGCAAACTTTAGCCCTACCCAGCGAATGACAATGGCCGAATAGAGACCCGCACACACCTTACCTGGTCACACGAGATCAGCGCGTACAGGGTAGTTAGGCCCTATAGGTTTAGGGGTTGCAGAAAAATAGGTTTAATAGAGAAAAATGCATTTCTGGAGCTTTGGCATTATCGGGGGTGTTCATTCATTTTCTAGTAAGCCCATATATTCCTAGCAACTTTGTAGCATTTTAGTAAAATTTAACTCGATTTGAAGTCGAAAAACTACCAAAAAATTTCACAAATTTTTGAAAATCGGTATTTTAGGATGAAAAATCGATATTTTTATTTTTGTATTTTCATAAAATACCCTAGGACCCCCCCCGATAATGCAAAGCACCATCAAGACGTACGCGCTGCGGGTCGCGGCGGGGAAACCATCGAAAATCATAACCTTAAAATTCTGCTCCTGTGACGCGCGCACAAAAATCGCTCGTCGATAGGAGCCACGCGTCGCTCAAAAATTTCAAGCTATTTTTGCACTTTTTAACTAAATAATACTATTTAAAAATGTTTTAACTATTTAAAAATAAGCAATTTTTGGTTATCAACCGTAAACCCCCAAAAATCAAAAGTCTCCTCCGCGCCAGCTCGGCACCTGGGTGTTCTCCTGGGGCTCATAATGTGGCGGGGACCCGCTGCGGGACCCATGTCCAGGTACAAATAGACAAATATTTGTGTCCAGCCGGCTTAGCCCCCCTGGTTGCCCCCGGGGCACCCGGATATCGCGAGCTGGGGGGATTTCTAGGTTTTCGAGAATTTCTGGGGCGTAAATTGGCGCAGAACGGAACTTTTGATCTATTTAAATCAATAAAAAATAGCTTGGGATAAGCTTTTATACGCTTTTAAAGGGGCGGGGAAGGCATTTTTTATCTTTTAGTTGTTTTTATCTAATTGAGGCATAAAAACCAGGCTTGCTACCCTTAAAAATATCCCCCTCGAGCCTGTCCTTTCGACGAGCGCACTTTCCAGCACTGAACTTTCCCCGAATCCCGGCCCCATCCCTGATTCATCATCCATTAGCCCCCAAGATGTCTATCTCGCAGAATATTCATCCAAAAAGGCCCCCATACGGGAGAAACCATTACACTATTCCACGCGGAAGGGATGGGGGCTACGCTTGGATACGATAATCTTACGATATCTTAGCAGGAGAGGAGGAGAGAGAAAGAGAAAGCAAGAAAGATAGAGAGAGAGTGAGGAGCGAGAAAGAGAGAGAGACAGAGAGAGACAGAGAATGCAGGAAAGATAGAGAGGAAGAGATAACGAGAGAAAAAAGATAATATTTGTAAAAATCGGAAAAGCTACCCCCACCGGAAGTCGGCCCCCTAATCGCGTTTCCTGTGTTTTTCTGCCGGGTGACGGGCATCCCCCCACCTTCGCGCCGGCTTGGCGGTCATTATAGGATTTTCGTGGAGTCACAAAAAATTGGAAGCGCAAAAGGAAGTACTTTTCAAAATTAGCAATTTTTAGCCGGGAAGTCACAATCGATTGCGCCCTGTTATTTTTGCGTTATTTGTACTTCCGCGTAGTGCTTGTGCTGTTTTAAAGCTAGAATCTCAAAAAAGGAATTAAATCCACTGAATTGAAGGAAAATATCTCCAAAAAACTGCAACGCAACGCAGACGCTACGGAAATTTTCTAAAAGTGTTATTTCGTGTCTTTTGTAGAGTCACGCTGACAGAAAGGTAGCAAGTCGCAACTCTTTCAACCCATTTTTCTTTTTCCCCGCAATTTCCGGCATCCCACCAAACAATGGGTGGCCAGAGGAGCCTACCTACCGTACCCCCGTTCCCCTTCACCGCCACCTTTCGAGGCCGTACCCCCGGAAAATTGCGCCATTATTTGGCTTTTCATGGCGCCGCACACGCCCCATTTTTGGGGGGAGGTGGATGGCTGGCTTGAGCCGGCGGTACCTCAAGAAATACTGGCTGAAAGTAGAGTTGGGAGGGGGGCTAGCAGGGATTCTTTAGAAATTTTTGATTCCTTTTATATAGCTTAATCATGCGAAAACGGCTCTTGTGCATTATCGGGGGGATGCATTGTATAGTATCCAATTTTCTAATAGAACTAAAGAAAGTATTTCTAAACTGTTTTTTACTATTGCGAGGCGCAAAAATGTACAAATTTTACCTTTAAAAAAGCCGAAAATGTCGAGTTTCCGACCAAATTTTTGAATTTTATAAGCTTTTGAAGATTAGCTAGCTAAATTTGACTAAAATTACTATTAAAAAGTACTAAGCATTCTACGCTCATTGAAAAAATGCGGTTTACCCCTGATACCCGTCCCCCCCCCGATAATGCCAAAGCACCCCGAAAAACCCGATATTGCCACCTGGCCTTTGCGAGGTCAAGGGCGGTAGTCTCAAAGGTACACATAGGCCGCTAAGGACTACGAAACAATACGGTGTCCAAAGTCAAGCACGTACTCTATAGAAAACAGGGTCGGGATGCGGGAGGTATAGATTTATATCTTAAAAATAGAGGAATAAAATTAGAAAACAAAGTATCAAAACTCTTTTTTAACTTTAAAATCCCCGTATTTCCAGGCTCTTCGGCGTGAAATGCGGCCGTTGCGGGCGTACGTGCGTGAAAAACGAGATGGTGATGAAGGCCAGGTTGGTGTTGATCTTTTACGCCATTTAAAACTGTATAAAATTACGAATTTTACGCACTTACGTACGGCCCTAAATTTTACGTAATTCCACGACCTCCCTGATTCCAGAAACCTCTGCTTCCACCCCGAATGCTTCTGCTGCTTCTCGTGCGAACGCCGCCTGCGCCAAGGCGACCAGTACACGGTACGCCACGATGGCGTGTACTGTGCACCGGAGTGCGGCGGAACCGCCTTGACTCCCCTCGTCCCGCCTGTTCAACAACAACAACAGCAACAGCAGCAACAGCCTCCCGCCCCGCAGCAGCAGCACACCCCCCTCAGCGCGCTCAACAATCAGGAGAATCGGGTATGGAAATCGAGAGAGTTCTTATCGAAATCTAGTCATTCCAGACGTCATCCCCATCAGGACTAGACGATGATAGCTGGGAGACGTCGACGCTAGCTTCTGGAGATGGCTGTGCTCCATCACCTCCACTTTCCCTACGATCCCCACGCTCTGACGAGGGCCTCGGCGGGACGTCTTCTGGAGGGAAAAAGACGAAAAAGGACAAACAGGTATGCTTTAACGCTTCTGTTTTATTTTTGGCTCGGTTCTGGTTCGTTATCGGGGGTGGGGGTTTGGGTTAATTTTAAATGTCGAAAAGCATAATGTCGGCATTTCATTAGGTCGAAAACCGAAATTCCTATTTCAGAAGGCCGAAATACCATAATATCGAAACTTAATCATGCCTAAATTCAGAATTTCGACATTTCAATAGAATTTTCCACATTCAGAATCGGCGAATTTCGTCAAAATGAATTTACGACCAAAATGGTTTTCGACAAAATTAAAACAAGCCGAATTCAGATTCCTAAGCTTCACCCCACCCATTTAGACAACCCGCGTCCGAACCGTCCTCAACGAGCAACAACTCGGCATCCTGAAGAAGTGCTACCACATAAACCCGCGACCGGATGCGCTGATCAAGGTGGGTATCCAGTTCAGCGGCCCCACACGGCACCGCACTTGTCCCCCAAATGGCCAGGCTGCAAATCTACGCTTTATAGGAGCAGCTGGTCGAGCTGACGGGCCTGAACGCGCGCGTCATCCGCGTATGGTTTCAGAACAAGCGCTGCAAGGACAAGAAACGGCAGATACAGATGAGGGACATGCAGGCCAACGCGGAGAAGGTGGGCAAACGGGTTTTGTGTTTTATTTTAGGTTAAATTCTCGGTTTTTCATAGTATACGCTGCATTTTCTCTTTTCAAAGCGCTACACTGTAGTCCTATCCCCGGGGCATTTTCATGGCGTAATCGCAGGCTTAGAAAATTGGAAAGGCTAGTTTTACCGACATAAATCTGTAAATTTAATGAAAAAAGGCGAATAAACAGCCGCTATATCTTGGATTTTTTATAGTTTTTGCGAGGCTACGCTATAGTCCCATCCCCGCATCATTTTCATGGCGTAATTGTGGGTTCTAAGGCTTTTTTCCGGTAATTTCGGATCCGATTTTTGCTAGTTTTTTCCCAAATTCAATTGACTAAAGGTACTTAAAAAGGCGAAAACTTGATAGAAAATAAATTTTGGGTTATGCTAGTTTTCTCTGGCTACCCTGTAGTCCTATCCACGGCTGTTTTCATGGCGTAATAGTTGGTTCTAAGGTTTTTGAGACAGTTTGGGTCGGTTTTTGCTAGTTTTTCGCTATTTAAAAGCTCAAAAAATCTGATTGTGCTTTTCTAAAACCTATTTCATAAGTAGCGGATCACAGGTTTCGTTCCTGTACCCCATGCCGCCCCTCCAGATGCCCTCGCGCCGGCGCGGGCTCACGTCTTGACCGCGCGCCGTGTGTGCACAAACAGAGTATCGATGTCAGATCGGGTGGATGGCCGGATTACTCGCCAAATCCCCGCCACCCTCACCTCTTACCCAACACTATACCGGCCGGATGACATTCGAGAAGGCAAGCGTGCGCATGCTGGTGGCCATTTTTGAATCATCCCCCCTCTTCTTAAATCCCGCGGCAGAAGTTGAATGGCCAAAAATAGGGGGCCCTTGTGATATTTATGGAGCCGCACACTAGGGCCAAAAGTAGGGCCCTGGGGTGAAAAATGGCCCAGACTTTTAGGTGCCGTTTAGGCACCCACCCCCACACCAATTGAGACTTTTTCCCAGTTCAGCCCGGGGTTAGGGGGTTGAGAAATTTGAGGCCCCCGGGCAGCGTTCCAGGCGGTAAAAGGGACATCTGCCCTGAAAAGGAACAGCGGGGCTCACTTTCGCGTGTCCCTTTTCGGCTGGGGCCACCTGTTCGCCGTGGTTTATTCGGCTATTTCGACCGGGGGTCGTGCTTCGCCGGCGCTCGACCCAATTCCCCGGATTGACTTTTTGGCGGCCCCCCGGGGGGAACGGCGGCCAAGTGCCAATCGAGGGACCGGCAATTTCACTACGAAATTCGCTTCAGAAAAAGCTTGTTCGGTTCTTTCGCATTATCGGGGGGGTTGTAGAACTCTAGAAATACCTGGTAACTTAATCGGAAGTGTCTTGATTGTGTTTTTAGTAAAATCAATTCTATTTCAACTAGAAAAACTATCTAAAACCTTCAAAAGCCGAAATTTTTATCAAAACCCTTCTTTTTTCGTCGAAAAATCGCTATTTTTATTTTTTTAATCAAAATTTGTAAAGTTTCTACGATTAGAAATAGTTAAAAAGGTATAGCTTTTCGAAAATTTAAGAATTGCTCCAATTTTTCTAAAAACCAGCTGGCACCATCTCACCAATCACTGGCAGTCATTTTGGGGGTGGTTGCGTGTGGGTTGTGTATAGGTGCAGCTCGTAGTAGAAGGGCCCTCGACAGTCACACTCACTCCAGAGGGCCACAGACTGACACAAGGACCCACCCGGAGGCATATGGCATGGATGGGGCGAGGGAGGACCCTCAACAATCCCTCCACCCAGCTGACCCTATCACTGCATCACCCATTCACAATATCGGGGGGGGGGCGGTCAAAATGGCATTAAAGGGACTGGCAAGGCATTGGGTTATGGATTTTCTATAGATTCTACCGAGCGATAGCAACGCGTGCGATTTGGGTACTGACTGTTAGCGGGGGGTTTAGCGTGAATGGGAAAACTAATTTTTCTTTCTCCGCCTATCCTATATTTTATACTGTTTTTCATAGAAACAGCTAGTTTTGGATAGCTAGAAAGTGTAAAAATATCTATTGTTACTTTTTGGCCATTTTTTATCGATTTTTTTGAACAAAAAGTCAAATATTTTCGATCCGCAACGCGAGCTCCAATTGACGATCGTGAAAGACGGTGTAATCCGTTACGCAATGGAATTCCGTGCAGAAAAATTTAGAGCAAATAGATATCAGTAACTTGACCTAGAGGCTTAAGTTTATAAAGGGTTAGCCAAGGCATTGCAGGGATTATTGAGGAAACAAACAACACTAGATTAACCCCCGAGCCGTTACGAAACACCCCCGCGGAATCTACCGTAGTCCCACCCATCCCCCTGGGGGATCGATGCAGTTTCTGTTTGCCCAGAAATTGAATCCCGCGGGTCCTTCCGAAGGAGGGCAGGGTGGTGGCGCATCTCTCATCGAGGGGGGGGGACACTCCCACGGATCTGCATGGATAACGGGACGGATTACACGCACCCGAACATGTGCAAATACACTCCCCAAAATTTAGCGATTTTGCGTGGAAGCTGTGAAATTTTTAGCCTAAAAAGGGGAAGCAATTAGAGGCCTGAAAAATCCGTAATTTTGTAAGTTTTGGCCGCTTTCCGAGATGCTACTCCCAACCCCCGGGTGTCAATAGAATCGACGCGTAGTGTCCTTGCAAAAAGGGCCCATTATTGGCCGGAAAACGTAGAATACCAGGATTAGGACACTAAGAGTTTAATTTCGGGCAAAAACCAAGGAGCTAATCGATGAATTTGGCTAATTTCGGGAAAACCGAGCTTTCCGAGATGCTACTCTTAACACCAGGGTGTCGATAGCATCGGCGCGTAGCGACAGCCAGGACTTTATAGTTAAAAGTGCACTTATCGCCCGAAAGATTCGGTTTTCCGCGATGCTACTCACAACCCAGAGTTGTCGTTAGAATCGGCGCGTAGTGGGCAGGCACTTAATAGTTAAAAATGAGGTATTAGTAGCCAAAAGGGTGTCGATCGAATCGGCGCGTAGTGCCATCAGCGGCACAAGAACTCACAATTTTTGTATTACTGTAACTAGAACCTTGTGAAAGTTGCTGATCACCAGGCATAGGCAGCTTTCCGAGTTGCTCCTCTCAACCCTGAGGTGTCGATAGAATCGGCGCGTAGTGTCCAGCCAGCCGGCGGGCGGCAAGGCCACAGACTGTACCTTCCCAAATAGATAATCGCATTGTTTTGCGGGGGTCCCTTCGGCACGAGCCAACCTTCCCCCATCCATCCCATTAGGCCAATGGCCGGGGTGTCGGTGCCCAGAAAAGGCTGCTGATTCTAATGTGCCCGGGCTATGTCCCCCTGCCCAAACCCCCCAATTCCCCCTGCCCCTCCCACCTAATTTGATGAGTGCGCCAAGAGACTCGCCCGGGGGCCCTCGAAGGCAATACCGGGGGCCCGCCGGGATTTCGTTTTATTTGGGGGTGAACGACCCGGAAACGAAATCCAGCCGTAAGACCGGTAGCCAAAATGCCGACAACTGGATCCTGACGCCGAAATACCGACAGTTAAAATGGCGACAGGCCAAAATCCGGACAGCGAAAAGCCCGACATCTGAGCCCCGGCAGGCCAAAATTCCGAGAACCTAAAATGCCGACAGCTTGAATGCCACCCAATTTTGCCTGTCGGCATTTCGGCCTGTCGATATATTTGCTGTCGGCATTTCGGTGTAATGCCAAAAACCGACCGACAGATGCTCTAAATAGGCCAAAATCCCGACAGCCAAATGCCGACACCCGAAATCTCGACGTTTCCTGGCGCTAGTTTAATTGCACAGCTATTTTCGTGTCGAGTGTTGGTTCAGATTTCAAGTCTAAACCCTTTGCTAGTAATTTTTCTACACCAAAAATTGCTCAAATGTCTCATTAATTCAGGAAAAAAAATCTCGATTTAGTCCTCGCTAGCCAACATCAAGCCAAAAATCAAACGGATCCGGTTTTCCATCTTACCGTAGTCATAGTCCACTCAGCTACGCGGGCTACCGTATCCCGGCGTTACCCCAAAAACAGGTTTCACGCCCCTGATTCGCGTTATCGCATCAGAAGGCGCTGCGTGCGCCGCACCGTATGGCGATTGTGTATACGGTCTCTTTTCCCCTCCATGTCGCGGCCATCTGTCTCTAATTTCTAATGTTTCCGGTCGGCGCGCGGCTCCCCTACAGTCCTCCTCCCCCCTCCACCGCCCATCCTCCCAATAATTACCCCCCTTTTTCGCCTCCCATCCCAAGACGACCTCCCCTGGCGCGGTCGTCACAACATTTGGGCAAGGGAGGGGCGCGTGTACGCACATTATCCATTATTAGGACACCGCCACATACGCGCCGGGGAATGGGGCGAAATATGGGTGTAATAAAAAATAATAATAGGGGTTCAATAGGGTATTTTATGCTTGGAATAGGGCCAACGTGTTAAATCCGGGGAAAAACTTGTGCCCATTACCCAGATCGAAATCCGCTAGCAGGGGAAACTAATTTTTCTCAGTGATTCTCTACGGCCTATCACGAAATACAACTCATTTTTATTGCATTTTGCATAGTTTTAGATGTAAGACAATCAATTTTCGAAAACATGAATTTTTCGTCAAAAAAAATCGATGAAATGGCCAAAAAATATCAAAATTTGCGAATTTTTTTACAACCTTGTAACTAGCAAAGTCTCAAACTGCAAAAGAAAACGAACAAAAAGGTAAAAATTTGTAATTTTCATAATTGCTTAAATAGGGTTCCTACATGGCACCCCCCCCCCCGCTAACAGGCCAGTAGTCCCAAATGTACAGGAAGGTTTGAGCTTATAAAATTAACCCAAAAAATGGCTAAAATAACTACCTTAAAGCCAGGTGAAAACTGGAGAAAGCTAGGACGCTTAGTAACTAATAAAATGACGGCGAAGGCGACCCTATAAATTACAAAATTCAATTAATAAAACCACGAATTTACACAATTTCTATAGGAAGCCGCACTACAAGGCATCCGCCTCCACGGCGTCGGCCCGTTGATCGCCATGTCGCCGCAAAGCCACATGCCCGACGGCGGTCCGCTTCCGCTTGACATTCGCCACTTTGCCCAATGGCCGTCAGCGCACGACGGGCCCCCTCCATTTGTGCAGCAGCCATATCCGGTGGTAGGTTGCTAATCGGAATCTAGAAATGACATTCGAAGCCTAAAAAATCTTAAAATACCGTTTAGCGCTCTTTTCCAGTAACGGGGGGAGGCGAAATTTTTTGCATAAGTCTATGAATGGCTAGCAACTTATTTTTTTTTTTTAAAAAATAAAAAAATAAAAAAAAAAAACCAAAAATTTCCCAAACCCAATAACCTTTTTTTTTTTTTGTCTCTTTCTTTTTTACCCCAAAAATCCTTTTTTTTTTTTTTTAATTTTTGTATTTATGTTTAAAAAAAAAAAAAACCGGATTTTTATATGGGGGGGGTTCTAAAAATTTAAAAAAAAGAATAAAAAAAAAAAAAAATTTTAAAAAAAATGTATCTCACCCAAAAAAAATCCCACGCAAAAAAAGTTACAGTTAGTAGAAAGCATCTTAATAGTGTTTTACCATAATCAAACCAAATTCAACTAAAAAACTATCCCAAAACTTTAAAAAAAGTGGCAATTTTGGTCAAAAATGGGCAGTTTTTGTCGAAAAATCTATGATATGTATTTTTTTAATAAAAATTTGTAATTTTTTACGCTTAGAAATAGTAAAAAAAATTTGGAAACACTTCTGCTATTTTTATTCGAAAAATTGGACACTTAGAAAAAGCTTCCCCCGATAACGAGAAAGAACTCGTAAAGAACCGAGTCGACCCTAACCCCCAGAACCAATCCCACCAATTGACGACTGGGGGGCCGTAAAGAGTACTCAAGTGGCCAGCCCGGGCTATATGGTGTCAAACCGGAGGCACCAGCTGCCCAAACACTTCCATACAGGTGTCGGCGGGCCTCGGCGGGCTCGAGATTGCTTCCGACTGACACCTGAATACCCAGTTAAAATTTGGCCGGCTTTTGGCAGGGGAAAATGAATAAATTTCTATAAAATTACTATCATAAAACTATAGTTATAAAACAAAAATCGTTCAAATTAAGAAAAAAATTTATTTTGCTGAAGAATCCATTTTTTATAATATAAATAGATTAAGTGTTGCTATCCTGTTTTTTTTTACTATTTCTTAACGTAAAAAATTACATATTTTGCTTAAAAAATACAAAACATCAGATTTTCGCCCAAAAATGGCCGATTTTCGGCCCAATTGTCATTCTTAAAGTGTTTCGAGAATTTTTACTTGAAATATCTCTTAATTTGCAAAGAAACGCTATTAAAAACTTGTTTTTACATTACTAGGCATATCAAGATTTATAGGAGAAAAATCGTGCAACTTTATACGACTCAAAGAATTTCATATTTATAGGATTTGTAGCCCCCCCCCCCCGATAACGCAAAAGCACCAAAAAGGTTCCATAAAACCAAAAACTAACGCCATTTATTTCAGGGCTTTCCCGACGATATGGGCCAAATGCCCGGATTCCCGCCGGGCCCGATGAGCGGCTTCAGTCCCCATCTTACCCCCGGCGATCTGTCATCACCGTCATGTCCATCCGAATGATCCACCAACATCTCCCCGCAATATCGCATCGCATTTATCGCCAAGTCACCTCATCACGCTTGCCAATCGCCTATCCGCTCTCCCCTCCCCAACCCACACACTTCTGTCCCCTTCCCCCGATCCACGCGCACACCGAATCGTGTCTGTATTTTTAACGTTGACTTGTCGAATACATATATTTATGCTGAAACGTTGACAAAATACATGCTAAACCGTACTGTACACACCAAAAGACAAACTACACCCTCGACACTAGCAAATAGACGGAAAATCAAAAACTTTTACACCAAATTACGCCAAAGTAGCGCATCGATATATTTATACCAAAACGTCTACAAAATACGTAGCGGATTATACAAACACTCTAAACTACATAATACATCCCCGTACACTAGAAAATATCCGGAAAATCAAAACGTTTTACACAAGATGGTACTGGAGGGTTAGCAGCGGGAACGAATTTACCCCAGTAATCCCGTAATACATAAATTCTATAAAAATTTAAACAATTTTCATAGCATTAACACCGTTTTAGATACAAATTTTCGAATTTTCTCAAAAAATCTTAGTTTTTTTTGGAATTTTCTAGCAATCAAAAACTATTAAAACCACAATAGCAAACTATATATCTGATATGAACAGGCGTTTACGGCCGGAAACGTAAAATTAATTTCCCCCCCGCTAATAGTCCAGTACCAACGAAATTATGCCGTAATTGCGAATCCATATACCTAAAAAATACGCGCCAAACCCTGCTATACGTCTTAACTACGTACTACACCTCCGTACTTTTCGCTACACCTGGACAATTTTGCACTTCTGGCCACCATTCTTGGGTGAGTTTTCTCGGCCGTGTGGGCAAGCGCGCTTTACGCCTCCTGAGGAATTTCGCCAGGGCATACCAAAAAACCACGGCAGCCTACAGCACGCAAGTTGACGGTCCACAAATCATTGCAAGGGGAAGCAGTTGTCGCAAGTTCCCCAAACAATCACCTCTTTTTGTGAAGGGGCCACATCGCGGGGCCACGATTCATGGGCGACCATTTGGGCCCCCGACATGGCCTATCAGTACCCGGGGGTAGCACCGCATCACCCAGGGACTTTGAACAAATTACTCGGGGGTTTTCCTTACAAGTTACGTTAGCATTTCGTGGACCACCTTGAAAAAAGTCGAGTTTTTCATGGAAAAATCTCCCAAATAACATTCAAAAAAAATGTCAGAACTATGAAATGCCGACATCTTGAATTTCAGCATCGTGGAGATCGGAAACCCGTTTCAGTTTACGTTTTACTAGATACAAACAACGGAAAACTTTATAAATTGTTTTAAAGGCAAGCTATCTAGAGAATAGACCATTTTTCGACCCAAATGATCAATTTTTATTCCAAAATCCCGAAAATTTGCCACTCCATAATGCCTAAACTTATTTAGCCTTGTTTTAAAAGTTTGTTCCACTCAAATTCGCCTAAAATCAACCCCAAACTTGACAAAAAGCACGTTCTATTTTATTTCTAAACCCACCTAGATTAATAGCAAAAACGCGTGGTTTCCCCTCCGATAATGCAAAAGTACCTCAAGATATCCTTCTTCAAAATGACATATCATCTTTTTCATAATATCCAGGCCGAAACCATCGTCTGAAAAAATGTAAGAAGCATAAAAGTTAAAATTAGCATTTATTATTAGACTGCATATGACTGAATGGTGACGAACGATTAAAAAGGGGCGAGGTAAAATGACGGTAAAATAAAATTAAACTAGTAGGGGTGAGCGTGAAGAAACGGATAAAAAGAAAGAAGCAGAGAATAGGGGGCAAAGAAACCAAAACCGGGGGGAAAGTAAAGACGCAAAAAGTACAATTGACCACCAAAAGATGTTTGTGGCTGTGCGTGTGTGATGGCAAAAAGAGGAACGGTGGGTGCGATGGGGGCATCATATTTGGGGTGGGACGAACGGTCTCTCCTCATTTCTCGACAAATCGTTCGAGATACTCGGGGTCGTGAATGTTCGTGGGAGATTCGTGAAGACGGTGTCCTGATGAAGCCCCCTGGACGGGGGGCCGAAGCTGCCCAATGCGATCCCTGCCACCCATACCGTTCCCGTCGGCTTTCTGAAAAAAATATATACCCTGTATTCCAATTCCTATTAATATTATGTTTTAATTAATTTAAATTATGAAAATTAATCAGGATTTAAAAGATTCATTAATTAAGCACCGCAAGCTACTAAAAATACGTATTCCAAAAATAAAGGTACTGGACCGTTATCGGGGGGGGGCGTGTTAGGAGACTAAATTTTGTCTTTTCGTGTTTGTCAAATTTATCATTTTTGTGTTTTTAGTGGTTCTTGGTTGCTTGAAAGGTATAAATACCAAATTTCGGAAAAAACTTTCGATGGAATTACTGGGAAATATTAGCACCCCCCCTCCCCCGCTACCAGTCCGGCACCAAAACAGCTGAAACTCACTGCCGATTGTGCTCGGAACAACAATCTGCCATTGCATTACACCCAAGCTGTCCATCCTTCATACATTAAAGCCAAATTGGCGAGTGACGTTGACGCGTCTATCCATTCTTCCACCTGGAGTTGTAAATTAAAGAGCGAAAACGAGGTGAATACCTGATCTTGTGGGGTGTAGGCTCGATCCGGATCGTTGGCATCGATACGGCCCTCCAGACGAGCTTCCACCTTTTTGCTGACCCCCCTTGCGTAGACGTTTTGCTCTTGCTTTTGGTTCCTGGCCAGATCGATCTCTGAAAACAAATAGCCTAAAGATCCCGAAACTTGCCTTCAAAACCAGGTGGCGGTGTGATATTTTTGGGCGCATTTTCCTTTTGAATATCGACTGGAGGTTGCTCACGCAGAGCCAGCAGGTCGCTGTAGACGCTAAATATTGTCAATTTCAGGGTGAAGTTGACGTCAAACCTATTCATGGAAGCATCCAGATTTCTCAACAATTCGACGGCCATCGCCAGCTGGGGCGGGTTCGTCTCCAAGGCGGTGTGCGTGTACACCACCGGGTCAGCAAAAGATTCGCGGTACAATCGCGAGTAGTTGGCGAACCGCTCATCACACTAAAATTAAATATGGGGGGGGGGGATTTCCTATATGTCCCGAAATCCCTAGGAATGTTACAGTCAGTATTTTAATAGTAGGTTTATTAAAATTTAACTTTATTTCAAGTAGAAGAAAGCAGAAACAATCTAATAAAATTTTTCGTCGAAACCTTGGTCAAAAATTCTATATTTTTTTTTGTTCGTCGATCGAAATTCCTAAAAAAACCTATTTTGAAAATTACCGATATCAAACATAAGGTAGAGTTCAAAATAAGGCTTTTAGGACAGGTAAATTAAAACGCATACCGTCGATAGCGCTCGCAGCAACGGACGGAAATTCTTCATCAAATGATGATGACCGTGGATGGCCGCCTTGAATTTTTGGAACGCCTCGTCGCGAGACTAAAGTTTAAAAAATCAATAAAAAATACGATGAGCCTACATTTTCCAGTTTTCCCTGGTCCTTCCACGCATTCTGGGCCAGCGCCAGCTGGCTTTGTTCGTGTCGGAGAACGTCGGTCAAATTGCACAAGGCTTCCGCGAGTTCGGCACTAAAACAGTAAAAAGTCAAGCGAATGACACAGCAGCATACCTATTCGCACGCCAGAGAAACCCATATTCGCGCAGTCGCACGGCAAACATTTGGCGGGCCAGCGGTTTCGCTTCCACGACGCGTGAATCGGTGCCTGAGCGATAATCGTTAAAAAAAGGCTTGAATGCTTACCATAAACAGCGAGAGCGACGGCGACATTAACCGAGGCGGCACTCATCACCAGATGGTCGGTGGCGTTGGCCCAGTCGATGAGCGGATCGTAGACGAAGGCATCGAGCATGTTGATTAGAGTCTAAATCAAACTTGTGATCTCGTTTCCCCAATTATACCTGGCGTCCATCGCGCAAGACGGTTAATGTCTTCTCACAGGATTCACGGTAGGTGCCTTCCACCTAAAAATAAATCTAGGTTACAAAAACCCAATGTTACAGAGAGAGAGAGAGAGAGAGAGAGAGAGAGAGAGAGGAGAGAGAGAGAGGAGAGAGAGAGGAGAGAGAGAAAGACAGAGAACGGGAGAGAGAGAGAGAGTGTGTGGGGTGAGTGAGGCAAACAGAGACATAGGGAGAAAAATGAGCGAGAGAGCGAGAGCGATAACGAGAGATAAAGGGTGAGAGAGAGCGAGTGAGATAGAACAACGGCTTAAAAATTCACCTGAGTCGGGCCGAGCGCCTGCACCATATTCTGCGTCAACCGGAAGGGAACCGTCTCCGGCACCCGCAGTTGACGGCCCTAAAAATAATAGTAAATGACAGAATTTTGCTGCAAACCTTGTCAAAGCACACGTTGTAGTCGATATGAACCAACTGCCCGGTTTCCAGGTTGACCAGCAAATTGTCGAGATGGCGATCGCCGAGCCCGAGGACAGCGCCTGAAAAAAAAAATTATTTTTACCAAAAGAATTTGAGCATACCGATGATGCTCATTACGGCTGTGCTGCGGGCCATTCGCGACGTCACGCGCCACCATCCGTCGGAGCATCCAGAACGCATCCAAAGCTCTCTAAACGAATATTGAGATTATTAAAGTTAAATCGGAGACGTGGGATTTGCTCGAAAATCACCTGGAAACCAAATTCCGCGGAGTTTCTTCGATCATCTCCTTCATCAGGCCTTGAAGAACAGCAGCCGGCCATCGTGAGCGTTCACTGACATGTTCAGCCGGGACACCCTAGAAAGCTCACATTAATGCATCAATTCACCAGGCAAGTATTAGACAAATGCGCAACGAATGGCAATTTACCTTCTCCTTAAAAGCAGCCCTCAGCTTTTTCGTGTACATCTCCACCGGCCTCTCGACGGCGGCCAGGCTCGCGTCGTCACGATTCTTATTTTGCGCCCGTTTTTGGGCCAGCTAAAAATAAACAGTTTCAGAAGCCTGAGAACGAAGGTTTACGCTTCGAGTCTGCCACTTTCGGTATAGCTGGAAGAGGGGCGTGCAGCCGGTGACCCATTGGATCAGTCCGGAACGGGCGCCAAGCGGTGTCACAGCGTAATGACGAGCCTCGAAATGTGGCCATTCGCTGAAAACACTACCATAAAGAGAAAAATAAAACGGCTTGATGAGCGTTAAAGTTAAAAAATAAGCACCTTTTTGTGATTGCAGAGCCGCGGAGCAAGAGGTTACAGATGTTGAGCAACTGCATGATGCGCTCGTCAAGGTGGAGGTCTTCTTGTCCTTTGAAAAGGAAGTATTGCCTAGAGACCGGTTGCAAATCGGAAACGAGTTGATACTCTTTGCCGTCGCTGCCGACAAAGACCAGCTTCTTGGGTCGTGTTTTCGTGGGCAATACGAGGACTTGCTTGCCGAGACGTTCGACATTGACGACCTGCGAATAGTCGCGATGCTCTTGGCCGGGCATTGGGACGACAGAACCGTTCAGCTGAAATCGAGAGTTAACAGAATGCGGTAATTTTAATATTTCAAAGTTTATCATGTCAGCTTCAAGTGGTTCTTTCGCATTATCGGGGGGGGGGGTTCCTTCAAGCCGAGAAATTTATAAAGATAGTTAGAAGCTTTTGGTGAAAATCGCCCATTGGTGGAAACACCAATATTTTTTTGTATTTCAATGAAAATTTGTCTAGTTGTCACGTTTAGAAATAGAAAAAATCGTTTGGAAACACTTCATCTATTTAAGTTAGAAAAATCCGCCATTAGCACAAAACGGTCCCGATAAAGCACAAGATCCCTACATCCGTTCACAATACCTTTGCCAAGTGGTCGTTGATCTCCGAAAGTTGTAGGATCGGAATCACCCGTCTTGATGTACGTTGGATCAGTAGGGCCAGGAGCTGCTTGAACGGGGCCCACGCCTTGTCCGGCAGGTGACGATTTTCGCGGCTCATCGCGAATGTGCTGCGGACTTGGTCGCCAAATTGCTTCACGAAAGCCTGAATATCGGTGGGTTTCGCTGGCCAAGACCAATTCACCTTTTCATTGGAGGTCATCGACGATTCTTGGAAGGTACGGTCGTAGAGATCGTCGAGTAGACGGTAGACCTAGATTGTGAATCTAGAACGGCACGTACGCCTTACCGGTGTCGTGATAAGACGCGTCTTTTCTTGAACGATTTCCTGACGCTCCTTCTCGTCGAGGTGTTCGGCCTTCATCGTGCGTTCAGATTCAGCGCGGAGGTGGGCGAGTCGTTTATCCATGTCTTGGTTGATGTTGGCCAGAACAAATGCCCATCTGAATTGATGATACTAATTTCTAAAAACAACGAGAGCCCAGTAAAAAAACCCCCGCAAAATCCACCTCTCTTCCGGCAAAAGGTTAATCTTTTGCAACTCGTCGACAAAGACGCGCACATCGGTGACGAGTGCCGGATAATGTTGAAGCAGGCTCTGCTCGATCTTTCGGCAGCCCTCCCACATCAGCGACCGCTCTCGGCGATGATCGGGTCCCTCGTTGCTGTACACCTCGACGACGTCGTCCCCGTCGATCAGCATTTGGCTGGAGGCGCCGACAACGACTTGATAGATGATGGCATGTGGGGCGGCGCGGCCTGAATTGCCCAGTAATTTTCGGAACAAAAAAATATACCGATTTGCATGAGCAGATCGACGACCGTCTGGCGAACAAGTCTTGCCGGATGGGTAAGGCGGGCGAACAACTGGGGCAGCAGGGACACCCATTGGCGTTTGTCCATACGGGAGAGGCCGCGCTTCATTGGCTCGTCGACGAGCTCGGCGTGGTCGACGAGTAGGTCGAGAAGTCGCAAGCAGGACTGTACGCCTCGGATGGACTGCTGAAAATCAAATCATGAGCAGCAGCCGACGGCTTTCAATACTTTTCCGGTCGATTCCGTCGAGGCATTGTTGAGCGTGCCAAATAGGGCATTGACTCCAATGCTCAGCAGATTGCGCCTCCTCGCCAACTGCGCCGTCCATACCGCCGTAAAATTCTCGTCTCTGAGCAAACTAAAAAAGGGATGTAGCTAATTTTTAGGCGACCAACTTCTCGCTGGGATTGGGGAAAGTGCCCTCGAAAAGTTTCCGAACTGATGCCATAAGGGAGGATAGGTCATTGCTGGTCGTCACGGCAATCCAGAGGGGATCCGACCATTCGGGAGCCTCAAGCTCTGGGTAGTACACGGCCTGAAATTCGGAAATATTCGGATTATTTAATTTCCTGTCATATTTTTGAAATTCATAATGATTTCTTGCTGGGATTTTTTGTTTATTTTTTGGAGATTTTGCGGGAGAGCAAATTCATGTAAATTTCGACAATACTAAATTTCGGCATTATGAATTTCCATATTTTTAAAGTGGTAATCCCGATAATTCTTGTCACATACAAGATATTGAATGAAAGCGTCACGCTCGGGCACAAATCCGTATTCTTTCGCATGAGCCAGGGCCCAGTCGGCAAGGTTTTGGTGGGCTTTCGTCACGCTGGGTGCAATCCTAAAAAGCCAATTTTTTTACAAAATCCCATTTCATACTTCGTAGCATGCAACAGGAGGCCCCCGGCGAGGTCGCCGAACCCGAACTCGTGGTAGCCGCGGCTGACTTGGGACTGAAAAGGGTTCTGTCGTAACTGCGGTCAAATTGTAAAAAAACGCTATAATTTTTCGAAAAAATGTAAGGAATCCATTTTTGGTCATTCAGAAAATCATCACGAATTTTCGGACAAAATTTCAAATTTATAAACATTTTTCAATTAGCTAAACCTTAGCAAAAACAATATTAAAATAATGATCTAAAAAATAAAAAACTCTCCGGTGCACCTACCATAAGCGGATGTTGGTTCAATTCCGGAGGAATATGGTTGACAAGCTGCGGGTCTTCTAGCAGCCATCGTGAGAGCAGCACCGACGCTTCAGCCGTGGCCACCGTTTCTAGAACCGGAAGTTGAAAGCTACGCGCCAAGCAAAAATTACCCAGACTCTCTTGCTGAAGGTGAAAAGGGCCATTGGTAGCCGCGTGGTTGTTTTGGGCACTATTTGGGGTGAAGCCGTTCTGGGCCCGGATGTGATTATTCACATTTGGAGGCGGTATCTAAAAAAATACATGAAAATAAAATATTTTAAAAGCCTCTAAAAATCCGCCGCGCAACCAACCGAAACCCGATTCATCAGATCGATGTCGAACGTCTTCGTCGCCAGGCCGAACAACCGCACAAAGTGGCTAGCCCTCACTTCCTGAGTGGCGCTGTCCCATAGCTAAAAGTTATTAATTAAATTTTTTTTAATTAAATTATAGATATTTGTTAAATTATAAAAACTAAATCAAAATCAAATCGGGCATACATTTTTGGCGCCTTGGACAGCAATCCTGGTCTGCGCCACAAACGGAGTCTCGCTTGTAGAGCTTAGCGAGGCGGCCTTCATCAAATGGACGCCGGAGAGCAACCTAAGGGAATGGAAATAATAAAGTAAGATTATTAATTACTTGTTATCGCGCTTTCTAGCAAGCCTCGCGAGGGCGATGTGCGACTCGATCGAGGCATGGCTCGCCAAACGCTCCGTCCAGAGGATCATTTTTCTAAAAAATAAATTAGACGTTGTTCAGCATTCAAAACTCACCGGGCCAAGGTAAGCCTTTCGCCCAAATCAAATGCCGAATTTTTCAAGATGAATGCAGGGTCGAGCTCGGCGAGGATAGCCTGAATTATACAGGTGGTGATGGTAAAAATCTGGCTTACCCCGTGCGCCTCAGTCAAGTCGCTTCCTTTCCGGAACATCCGGTTCGAGATGCAGCGCGAAATCGTCTCAACGATTGACAGGCGAGTGTGGAGTCGAGAGGGGCCCTCTTGCGAAAAGACGGCCAGGGCTTCGTTGGCGAATGAGTATTCGATGTCGGTCATTTCATTTCTAAATAGGAAAATCGAAAAATGAAAATCTATAAAAAACTGTAATAAATAAAACTTGAAAACATTGTTTTGCGTCAAAATGTCGAGAATTTTGGTAAGCTATTCCGGAGCCTCGCCGAACGTTTATAAAAATTTCGACATTCTCAACCAAATCGACAGCATCAACTACCTGCGCATTGTCGTTAGCAGCAAATGTTCGGTCTCTTTGCTCTTCTCCAGGAAATTCCAAGGAAGCGCCGCCGATTCCCCCTTTTCCACTTTTCCAAAAATGCACAGATCTCGGCAACTGAAATCAACTCCTGATTAGTACATTGCCCCTAGCAAACCGTTCAAAAGCACGCGTGTCAAATCCAGGAGGTGCGTCGGAAACGTCGAGCTCGAATCCGAGCCCATCAAGGTCCACACCGACAGGTTCAGCGGGCATCCGGTGGGGTTCATCAGTTCCGGCAGACGGATGCTCTCGATACAATGCAACATCTGCCAAAAAAAATAATGAAAAGATCGACAAAGCGAACAAACCATCTCTCGAGCAAATCGACTGTCCGGGGTCTCCTCGTTGACGGGCAATAGTATTTGGCGCAGTTTTCCAATTGCCATTTCCCATCTGAAAATTGGATTCTTCCAATTGTGAGTCAAAGAAATACCTGGCAGCCGCTACATCCGCGCATATGAAAACCCAGGTCAAATCGCCGGAGACGATTCGCGAGAGCCACTTTCCGATTCCGATGACGGATTCCTCGTCACTGAAAATGACTTTGATATGAAAGTATGGTTGATTCGGCCTAGATTCATTTTTCCTAGAATTTTTTTTCTGGTTTCTGGCAGTTCATCTACTCCGCAATTGCTTCTTCAGGCTTTTTAGAACGTAGGTGATTGCGGCAGAGTTATCAGATGAAGGAGCATGTTTTTAAGCAAAATTAAAGAAACTGAGAAAATATTTCTAAACTAAAAAAAACGCAATTCCGTTGATTCTCACCCAAGTTGCACCATTGCCCGGATCATCCATTGTGTAGCCGCCAATAAGGTTCCCGAGAGTCGCGGCTGCGCCGCATCAACTCCCCAAAAAAATTGAGCCTTGTTTTATTGTCCAAACAAACCTCAGGACTCGTTGTCTTTGCCTGTTGCTTCGTCTCGAAATCCCGGAAAACCGCGCCGCCAACCCGAATCACCTAGAAAAACCGGTAAGCTATCTAATGCCTCTTAGAAACCTGCGCATACGATCCAGCCGTGTAAGCCAGGGCCATGACGGAGAGGTAGGTGCGCGCCAGCCATTCTTGGCAGGCCTTCAGGTTCTGGATGAAGAAGTTGAACGCTGCCTAAAATTTGGGTTTTTGAAAAAGTAAGATCCAACATCATTTGTAGGGCAAATCGGGAAGGCGGTGCCGCTGCGCGCGTAGAACATCAGCTTCTCGAGCAGCTCGAAAAATTCGATGAGGAGACGAACGCGCCACCATTCTTCGATGTCAGTCAGGGCTCTGGAAGGAAGGCTATATTTTTCGGGACTTGGGGGACGTTTCGATGATTTTTAAGAGGTTACAAGCTAGAGAGAGAGGAGAGAGAGAGAGAGAGAGAGAGAAGATATACAGACACACAGAAATACCTTTGCGGTGTATAATCGACAATGCCGTTTTCCTCAGCTTCTTCACGCCGACCAGACGGTTTCTAAAACCGCGGATCTTACACACAAAAAAATAGGGTGTTTACCTTAAATTCCGGTACAGTCTTCTGTGAGCTATTTCCGGACACGACCTCCTTCGCCAGCCGATTCAGCTCTTTCGAAATCTCGGAGAACGTCTCCATCGCGCCGCCGTAGATGGTCCGCATCCGGTTCTCGATGCAGTAGTTCGCCGCTTGTCCCAGCGCCCAGCGCCAGCGCTCTAGCAACTAAATTTTTTATTACCATCTCAAAACTGGAAAAAACTAACCGTCATCTCCTGCTCGTCCCTGATCAGCATCGAAGACAATTGATCCATCAGTTCTTTGGCCCATCCGGTTCTACAAGAAAAACATATTAATTTCAAAGCCGAAATGTCAGTATTTTATTATCTAGAAAAATAAATTTAACCTATACCCGCTGTTCTGGAAGACCGGAATCTGGCGGTGGAGCAGAAACTGCATCACCAGCCCAAAGTCGTCAGCCGTGAACATGTGATCGACAATCTTCTTTTGCACACCGCATGATTTCTCCATCAATTTCGGGGAGACGCCGGCGCTGAAAATAGATATAAATGTTTAAATTCGCGGTTTCCTTACCTTATCAGCACGCGATTCGAGACTCTGCGCCACAAGGCGACCGCGCTTTCTTGGTTTAGTGACTAAAAAAATTTGAGGGATTTTTGGAAATTACTGACCCCAGTAGCCGGCCTCACTTCAGCCATTAGCGAATCGGTGTCGGCTTCGCTTTCCGGGGCATAAATCCGCAGGGTTTTCAGCGCGGGCTCCAACCTAAAAGATTATATTTCCGGATCCGGAGACAATGGACCGGCCACATCTCGGCGGATCGCGGACGGTTGCTGTCAGCAGCGCCGCTTTCAACTTCAAAAATTTCGCGTGTCCGAAGATTACAGGGACTGCCGCTTTCTCGAAACCCGTCACGAGCCCAGAAATCCAGTCGTCAACCAAGCTTCTGAAATAGGAATTTTAATCGTAAAGTCGTACTGCAAACCTGGATTTTGGACAAAGTTCGTCGCCCAGTGATAGGAGATCTGTCAACATATCCAGTTGTGTCTAAAAGAACGCGTTAAGACAAGTCGAAAGCGCAGAAGTTACCTCGGCATTTCCAGCGTTCAGGTTGCTGATGTGCTTCGGCGAGCTGACCGAGGCGTTGGCCAGTATTTGAGAGTTTGTGACGAAGAACTCGTGACTGAAGAAGATAAATGATCAGTCAGGTCATTGAATAGTCTAAAATCCAATAAACTCCCAACAATTTACCTTTCACAGTGTATGTACAAAAGATTCAGACAGGCCGAGTGCTCTCGAGGATTTCGGATAGCGAACGCAGGGTCCTCAACAATGCTTCCGGAGAGAAGCCCGAATAGAGGTGGGTGTAGCATCATCTGAGAGTAATTTTAGAGGATAAACACAGAAACACACCACGATGAATGAGTTCTTCACCAGCGCCAAGCGTCGAAGCGCGCGTGTCAGCGTCAGGAAGCAGGTCGGGTTCGGATGAGCGGACTCCAGGGAGGCGCGATAGCCTAAAAATATTTTTCTATTTAAAGTTTAGCGCCTTACGCTGCCAATTCTCGACTACGGCCACGTATGTTGTTTGAAGTGAGCTGATATTTTTCTCGGCCAGCATGCTGACGAGCAGGGCGGCGGCACTGGTTGATACTTCTGGCATGCCGAGGATCTCGAACAATACGGCAGGGCGGCCATTGTCTTCCTTCACCAGGAGCGTTTGGAGGATGTCGTAATGGTCAGTGAGGTCGGTGGCAGCGAGAGCCTAAATTCGTTTTAGGTCTAGTTTTTCTGTGTTACCCTAGAAATCCACTCGATATATGTACGAGCGACAAGTGGGGATGAAGTATGTGAGAGCACCCGTACTGCCAGAAGGTAGGCACACCGGAAAAGAGGGGTGCACATCTGAAACTGATGATTTTGATCAACTAAAAACCCTACCTCTTTCTCGAAGATTCCGCTCAGTGTTACTAGAAGCTCCAAACAATCGACCATCATCAGGAAGAGCTTGTTCGCGTTGACCGGAACGGTTTTCAAAATGTCCGCGTATTTCTCGAAGTCTTTCAGCCCCTAAAAACGGTTTCTGATTGTCAAATGAACCGCACCTCCTCAAGAGCGGTGTTGAAGAAAGCATGGAATTGCACGGGATCGTCGAGATAAATTCGCATAATGACAGCATGATTATGGATCAGTGAGGCAGCGCGGGTCAGGGCGTCCCGCGTTTTGCGACGATTCAGGGTACCCTTGACGATATCCTAAAGAGAACTATTTCCGTTTACTCGAACAAACCGCCAGATCGGCGTCGATGTCCTGCCGAAATTGTTGCAGCAGACCGTTTGCGTAGTCGGGGCGCTTCAGCCAAGACGGGGCCATGCCGAATAGCGTCTAATTCGTGATTTGGCTTGATTATAAATTGCTTACCTCTTCACATTTTGAGTGAATGCTCTTCGAGACCGTGTCGTCGATCAGCCAGCCGATCGTCAAATCAACCATGTCCTAAAAAACTATATTAAAAGCTATTCGAGTTTTCTACCTCAAAATGTTCGTCAGCAACACTGGGTGATAGCTGTGAAATAGCTACACACAGATCCATCAGCGCAGCGTGTACCTAAACTAAAGTTTATAAATTTGTTTGTTATCACCTTCGGGACAGTGTTGTCCTCTAGCTTCTCGAGGGCGAATGTGATCAGAGCCTAAATCAAATTATTCTAATTCCGCTCAGAAGCTTACCCTGGCCGCTTTTTCGTTAAAAGGAAAACATTGCGCGAGGATGGGGCCTGTTGAAGAAGCGGCAGCGCTAAAAATTGATAATAAGTTTTTGACTAGCTGTACCTGATGAGATAAGAACGCTCGTCATCCGCTTTGAGATGGAGCCCTTTAATAACCTTCAAAATCCATTCGACAAACCTGAAATGAACAAACAAAAAACTGTGTATTTAACCAAAAAAACGTACCCAACATATTCCCAGCCAGTCAGTCCACCGATCAGTCCGATCGCGCGAGCAATATTCTTCTTGAGCTCGAGTGGGCCGACACGGACGCCGAGCGTCAGCATGATCTCGTCACATAGCTCTTGCCAACCACCGGAGAGTTCCTGAATTCAGAAGGTGTCGTACAACGCAAATGATTACCTGCAAATTACCGATAACTTCCAAATTTTCCACGAGTTTTGACGACGCTTCAACCCGTTGATCACGCGTGAACTTGGTGCGGTCCGTGATCTAATGAATTTTCTAAGCGAGAAAAACTGCTTCTCACCTGTTTTAATAGAGCACGAACTGGGTGTAGTGGCTGAGTGTCTTCGGTCATCACAACGCATGCCTGGAAAAGGGATTTGTTATGGATTTCAAGATCGAAGAGGAAGTTTCGAGAATGAGAGCATGTTATAGAAGGGGAGAATAGAAGGAAAAGGCTGAAAAAGGTATAAAAATACATCCTAAAATGTAATTTAGGGGTATTAAAGCCAAATTCCTAAGCTAAAAGACCTTTTTTAGGGCTTAAATACTGATGCTGAATGCATTAAAATAACGCGCGAGTCGTGTAAAATTTGTTAACCGCCCTATAGAAGCGCAGAAAGCAAGGGAAAAAGCAGAAAATTTCCAAGCGCGATCGCCGGGCGCCCTTCAACCCGACGAACGGGTTGGCATTGGCAGATCACGCCGCGAAATGCTCGTGTCTCTCTCGACTCTTTGCATTCTCTCACGCAGCACACGCGCCCGAGACAGTCATTCTTTTGCAGTCTACAATCGGTAACGATCAAGGGGAACCTGTGCAAAAAGTTATTAGGGCTGAAAAAACATTAGTAGTTATCCAAACGTAGTTAAAATTATACAACAAGCGCTCGACAATGAAAGTTGACTTTTCTGGCCGACAGTCCGAATTTGAAGACAAATGCTCCAAATCCGGGCAAAAGTTGGTTTTGATTCGCGTTTTTTTCTGCAAATTGGAATTCTTCCGGAAAAATCATGGTAAGGCAATAAAAAAACCATTAAAAATAGCAAAAAGTGGGCCAATGAACGCTAAAAAAAAAGACTGTTATCGAATCGAAAGATCTGTTAATTTGAAAATTCGGCTAAAGTTTTATTATTTTTATGTAAATTGAAAGTCCTATGGAGGGCGATCGAACCAGAGAAAAACAAAGATTGAAAGTATCCGAAAACGGGCTCAAAAGCAAATTAGATTATTTTGATGACCAGACGATGGATAGTGCAATTTTGTTAAAGAACGGATCGAGTTTAATCGAAAAATGTGTATTATATACTTAAAATTTCGCTTATAAGATTCGATTTAATTACAGAAATAAGCTTGGAGGAAAAACCTTGGAAAAGAAAAGGTAAAGTAGAATAGAATTCCAGTCAATCTGAAGGCTTTTACGACAGTGAAACCTGAAAAACAACGTTCAAACAGCTAAATACCTCGATTGTCGCCACGGGAAATTATCCAAAAGCTCTCTAAAGCAATGGCTTCTCCCCAAAAAACTATTGGCTAGTTGCCAACGCTGCAATTTCACCTCAAACACTCACGATAGCAACAAATCGTGCCACTTTTGGACAAACCCGCGTCCCGGGGCATCGGCTGTGTCTCTCCCTGCCCGTCTGCGCCCTCTCGGTCCCCGGCCCACCTTTCATATAGCCCCTCGGTGGCCCGGCGCCCTGTGACTCCTTGGCGCAATGGTAGCGCGTTCGACTCCAGATCGAAAGGTTGGGTGTTCGAGTCACTCAGGGGTCAAAATTTTTGCTTTTTGGGGGAAATGTTGCTGGCCATTGGCGGAAGCTATGGCACTAGTTTTGCGTTTTGCGCATAGCTTTTGGACCGTTTTTTGGGCTCTTTTGGGGCTCTGTAAATATGGGGTTCATAGCATTTTCTAAGACTATTTTGCTGTTTTAACTGAACCTGCGCGAGGCGAGAGGCCTCCTTCGTTCGAGTTCTAATAGATGAAGTCTTTTTATCTTTCTCTAGACATGGATATGGCGAGAATATCGAATCGAGTTATCACAAAGTAGCAAAAGAATAAAATTGCGTTTGTTTTTAGTCAGTGGCCGGCACTTGACTAGAAAGCAGAGTCTTCGTTGGTTTCATCCGGACACCATCCCCAAAAATATCGTCGTCAGACTCGGAATCCGAGGCCAAATGCGGGTAGACTTCCTAAAAGATCGTTTTTGCATGTTTTATTGGCTCACTTACTTTTACCGAGAGCAAATCATAGCGCGTAACCCGGGTTCTAGTCGAAGATCTAAATTTTTGAGGTTTTTAGCAAAAAATAGCTCAATTATTAGGACTGGCAAATTGATTCAAGTCTTACTTGCACAGCGAAACAAGACATGAGCACCCGCACACCAAGATTATAAAGCCAACAACCGCCGCAGCACGTAGCCAAGCAAATTCATCCCATTCCTCCGATGCCACATGTCTGTATTTTTTTGGATTAATTGGTTAAAGGATTCTCTGGAAAAATTCATCGCTGTAACTTACGGACTAGGTAACTTTGTAAGAGGAAAAACGGTGGTCGACATCAGGCGTTACTCCATAATGTTTCCGCCTACTTGCTCTCGGATTTAGCGAAATGTCGGGCGATCCAGTCTAGAAAACTGAGGATGTCGTTTTACTTCGGGCTCCGGCCTAGCATCAATCCCGAGCCTTGAATCAATACCTAACCAGCGGCGAGAGCGGCAGCCCGCATAGACGCAATAATAAATGTCACCCCCACAACAAAACGACGCTCGAAATTGAGGGATGAAAAAGCCCGTGTTCCTGTTTGTTGGGAAGTTTGCAGAAAAATCTTTTATTTAAATTAAACTGACTATGTTCAAAACCACAAGTAAAATCTGCAGTTTTCTTGAACAAACCGGGAACCATAGTCACATTACAAACGCAAGCACAACAACATCTTAAACCAGGGCCAGTACCCGTGCGAATATGTGATAGATCACGGGTTAAATAAGAATTGTGTCGAATTTTTTCATACCATTGAAACAATGCTGAACTACGATTTTAAGAAAAAAAAACATAAATTAACGAAAGAAGGGGCGGCTAATTGTCATTCTTGCTCTGATCCAGTATTTTTTGCGGGTCCAGCCGTTCGGCACGTCGATTCTCCGAGGTGATGCTCTTGTAAACAGCCATCGCCTGCGCGACCATAGCGCTTGGTTCCTAATTTTTTTTTCGATAAATTTGCGCTAAAGGGGCTCACCTGAATATTGGCGGGCAAAATAATTGTGTTTGTTTCCTTGGCGAGCTTAGAAAATGCTTCAACGTATTGTTCGGCAATCGTCAGGGACGCAGCACCAGAGCCCTCATTCTAAAAAAATTCAGTTTTGAAAATATTTTTAAAATCCGACCTTCTCCATGGCGGCCGCGATGCGTTCTAACGCCGCAGCTCGAGCTTCTGCGTAAACTTGGATTGCCTGGGCTTGACCACGAGCAATGTTCATCTGAAAGCAGCGATTAGATTTTCGGTACAAAACTTGGTTTCAGACCGTGCGGGGGTAGGGGGGACCAAATTTACCAGTAATCCCGTAAGGCCCTACGCACAAATTTCCGCCATTTTACATAGTAAACATTGCACTTTTTCCCAAAAAAATGTGACTTTCTGTGTCAAAAATCCACGAAAAATGCCAAAAACACATTAAAGGGCTGCCGACGGCATGTGTCGCTCCCCCCAATCAACAAATTGGCAAGTAGCCAACAGAGCAGAGAGCGCGCCCGGGGGAGAGGCGCAGAGATATTTTCTTTCCAGCGCGTAACTGATTGACTATGCCGTCGGCATCCCTTTAACAGCTCGAAATTTAAAATTTCTAAAAAAATTTCTAGCAATGAAAAACTAGTAAAAATACCATTAAAATATGTTATATATATTAGCAACGGTAGGCATAGGCTGAAAAAAAAAGTGGTTTTCCCCGTGTTGAGAATCCGCCCCCCCCCCGCCAACAGACCAGAACCAAAAACTATAGCTTAAACTATGGCCACTAATACTTCGTAAATATACCTGTTCCAATTCCTTCGCTTCCGATGCCAAGACTTGAGCTTTCTTCTTTCCTTCAGCGACGTTGATCGCGGCCACTCTCTGACCTTCCGATTCCAGGATCGCGGCTCTTTTCCTCCTTTCCGCTTCCACCTGCATCTGCATGGCTTCCTGGATCTTCGCTGGCATTTGCATATCCCCTAAAAATAATCTTAAATAAGGTCTCCAAATCTTACGAATTTCATATCGCAGGCAAGTGATGCCCCACGGGGAAGCTGCCTTGTTGATGGCTTCCACGATACTTTCGTTTAGCGTCTCGCGCTCCTTGAACACCATATCCAACGAGATTTTGCCGACCTGAAAAGCTTATAAAAACAACGAAACGCAAGTTACTTCAGAACGCATTGTGGTCTGCGCAATCTGGGTGACAGCAAACTCCGGATCGTCAACTCCATAAGAGGCCTATAAGTATCAATAGGATTGACGGTGCTTTTGCATTATCGGGGTAGGGGAGAAAATTTTTTTCTTAAGAACCAATTTTTAAATATAAATAACGGAACTATTTGTAACGGGGCTGTTCTACTTTACAAATTGTGATGCAAAAATCCAAAAAAAAATAGATTTTTCTACAACAGGCCGTTTTTGACCAAAATTTCGGCTTTTTCAAAACTGCTCAGATAGTTTATCTAGTTAAAACAGAGTTTTATTTACTAAAAATATTATGAAAACACTTCCTATTAAGTTACTAGGCATTTCTCGATTAAAGGGATGCCGACGGCATAGTGAATCGGTTACGCGCGGAAAAGAAAATGTCTCTGCGCCTCTCCCCTGGGCGCGCTCTCTCCCCTGTTGGCTACTTGCCAATTTGTTGATGGGGGGATCGACACATGCCGTCGGCAGCCCTTTAATACAACCCCCCCCCCCCGATAATGCAAAAGCACCAGTTAAAAAAATTCAAAAATACCTTGAAAGGGTCGACGACGCGTAGATAAAGCACACCGTCAATTTGCAGCTGCACGTTGTCAATGGTGATCGCCCCTTGTTGCGGGATCTCGATGGCGATTTCCTTCAAGCTTTGCACGTGCTTGATTTTGTCGACGAGTGGTATAAGGATGTTGACGCCCTAAGAATACTATTTTGCCGCAAGAAAATTGTTCATACCGGCTCCAACACTTTATGGAATTTGCCCATCCGCTCGACGACCCATGCTTCTTGGTGGGGCACAAAATTGATGATGGTGTTGCGCGCGTAGCCTCTTCGCGCAATTGCGAGGATTGTCGCCGGGCCTCGGCGTAACATCGTTGGAATAAGGACCTGAAAAAGTATAGTAAGATTTTAATTAGGCTAATTAGTATTCTTGAAATTGAGTTTAACTTTTATACAGGGTGTCCAAAATCCAGCACGAGTTTCTGGTTTTGGAAATTCTGAAATTTTTGCTTTTCTCACCAGGTTTTTTCGAAAAATCAAAATTAATGAGCCTAATGATCCAATGCTAGGCTCGCTCGTTGTGAGAACTTTCTATAGATACCTATATCGTAAAAATCGGACGCGCCAGAAGCCGGATAAGAGGGATTTGTTTTGGGCACATTCTAAATATTTTTACCGGCTTTTCGCCCAGCTATACAGACTAGGGCCAAAAGGGGAATGTCTAAGCATCTCCGGCAAGAAATCGGAAAGGAGATTATCCTGGAAAGTGAGCCGAGAAGCTCGGTTTCCATAGCGATGAGGCAATTCGACGAAATTTTCTGACGGCCGGTCGGCACCGATTTCCGGACGGTGTAACGCATCCACCAGAGAGCACGGACACAAACCGGAAAGGGTAGCCAAACGGAACGGCAAGGGCCAAGGACCTCAAGTCCTTATCTTGCCAGCGCAAAAAGGGCACTATGGATTAGGGCCGTGGGCTTTAGAGAGGTTTTTTTGGAGACGGCCGCCCACATGGCGCGACAAAGTGCTTCAGCCACATCAAATATTAGGCCCCCAAACATAGCCAGGCTTCAAAATAGGCGCTTTTTCGTTTTTGAAGTTGGTCACGTGACACCCTCTTTTTCCTTCGAAATAGAATTTTCGCGATTTTTTAATCTTTATCTTTCCAGGGCACATGCTAGAATCTCTATATGAAGAAGCGGCCGGCCACAGCATACCCCGAGACGCCACCGCCCGCAGCCTCGCCAATTCCTTCCTGTCCGGGCTGAAAAGAAAGAGCGATGAAAAACGCATCAAAGCTGCCCGTGAACTTTACAGGTTCAAAAACTCGATATAATCTTATTTGTTTCTAGATTCATCCAAAATGAACTGAAAGATGAGGGAAATCATTACGTGAACGAATTCTTTCATGCTTTCGATGCAAGCTCGAAGGACAAAGAGAAAGTGAGCACAATAAAATAAGCATCAAATGGCTTTAGAACGAATTGCAAGATTGCCTGCGGGAAAGCTCTGAAATCGAGGAAAAACGAGCCGGCATCTTCATTATCGTTTGTATACTCGAAGCGCCGGCCACGGGAGAAGCCTCCAGAGTCAATCGCTACGCTAACTTGTTGCTTCGAGTGAGGGAATTCAGAAGTTTCTATCTTTTTTACAGAGTTTGACACAGCCAAACACTGATGAGCACACGATGGAGCTGGCCGCCCGCGGGCTCTCTTATTTGATACAGACTTCAAAAGTGACTGAGTTAGTCAACAAATGTATGGATCAATGCCTGGAATGGTTGGAGGACAACGAGCGGTATTTTAGCATTTCCAAGGGTACTCTTGAGTTTAGACAAGAAAAACGTCGTCTCGCCGCGGCGTTTTTGACACGAGAACTCGCACTCTTCACCCCGACAGCCTTTTTCGCGAGGGCCACAAATTTCTTCAAAAATATATTTAAAGTGGTGCACGATGCGAAGGTAATATTACACCTGGTTTTCTGGGTTCTTTCGCATTATCGGGGGATCAACTTTTTCCTAGGATCTAATTTTTCAAATATAAATAATAACAGTGTTTCGAAAGGCTTTTTTACTATTCCTAGATGTGAAAACTCGAGAAAATTTGATGAAAATGTCAAAAACACCGGTTTTTCGACCAAAAATGGCTTATTTTTGACCAAAATTTCGACTTTTTGAGCGTTTAGAGTTTTTTGGCTTAGTTTGTTAGTTCAAAGTAGTTATATATTACTGAAATTGCCATTACGGTGCTAGATATTGCAGGTCTTATAGAAAATTTCGGTACCCCCCGTTAATGCGAAAGAACCGTTTTATGATCTTTTTTTAGCCAAATCTACGCATAGCTGCTGTAAATGCTCTCCATGCCGCTTTGACGATCACTTCCCAGCGAGAAGCCCGCCAGAAAACGGAGTGGTATCGGGTCAGTCCATGCCGAAATCTTGAAATCTGGCTTAGGAATGCTTCAACGAAGCCATGGTTTGCGATATTTCGAGCGGTGATAACAACCGGATGTCGCATTTGTCCAAGGACGATCGGATACACTCGATGCTGCTCGTGCTCAACGAATTGGTGAAGATCAGTGATGCCAGTTACGAGAAGCACAGGTTGAGGATCATTCTATGCCCAAAAAACAACTATTCTTAGAATGTCAACTTTGGGCCATGAAGTCGGCACTTTCTCCGGCGGTTCCACGAACCCGGTCGACTGGTTGACCGAAAACCGGACGACGCATATTGTCGAAAGCCTGACAGCGAGGAGCATCGTTGTGCAAAATCTGGAAATGGTCAGAATGACGAATATGCCTTAATTTGATGGTTGTAGATTATTCACGTCGCCTACGAGGCCCGCAATTCCAAGTCGACCTATGTGCAAACGGTGTTGCTCGAGCTGTACCCACGATTGAGCGCCTGGGAGGGATTCGGGGCGCGAGAACGGCAGTTGAGGGAGATGTTCGAGTATACATTCAGACAGATGCGATCCAGCCCTCAGGTATGGAAAAGTCTGATCTACGATTGCATAAATAAAAATTTGGTTCTGGGTCTTTAGCGGGGGGGAGGCAGCTAATTTTTGATTTGCCTCTATTGCCGACACCTATCTTTAAAGGAATTAAATAATGTATTTCCATTTAATACATTTTAATTGCTAGAAACTTCTAAAAATTTTGAATATTTAGGCCTTTTTCATATATTTTGACCACAAAATCAAAAATTTGCGAAATTTTTGTAACATTTTGAAACGCTTTATATCTAAGAAACTGTGAAATGCTATAGAAAGGGTTCAGATTTTGCCATATAGCCGTACTGAATTACTGGGAGGAAATTGGTACCCCCCACTAACGAATTAGAACCTAAACTTTCAGCAAGCCATACCGTCTGTTGGAATGTTCATGAAGCTCCATCCGGCCGCCTTCGAGGACCGGATACCGGATGTGGTCGCGATAGTCAGCGAAAATATCAACCAATCGTTTTCCAAGTAAGTTTGCCCTCTCCTGCGCCATAAATCGCTTTAGAAAGCGACCGCTCGACAGTGCTGTATACACATTTTTGAAGCTGTTCATCCCGGCCTACGGTGAAAAGGTGGAGCTGGAGGCACGGAGTCTGATTGCATTGATCATGCCAGCTGGAATAAATCTTAGTAAGTCTTATCTAATTTTTTGCGCGTTGTTTCAAGTATCGAAAGCTGCAAAAAATTATTAAAATCTTCGTAAAATTTTTGATTTACAAAAATTTTAAATTTTTTTGATTCAAATTTTTTGAGGTCTTTTGGTGAGAGTGCACTATTAAAAACACTAAAAATACGCGATAACACGCTAAAACTTACTAGATGTTCTTAGGCTAAGTTGCTCCCCCCGCTAACAGTCCAGAACCAACGACCCATCGTCAAATTAAGGCCTCTGTCGCGTCATGAAGCTGGTGGTGGACAAGACGCAATGTTTGAAGGAGGAGATCCAGAAGGGAATGCTCGACCATATCAGCCGAATTCTAGCCCAACAACCATACGCGGCAATCGGTGGAAACCCTAAGGCCAGAATGCCTGCTGGCCCACCCGAGGTTGGTCGTCAGGGAATTTCCGGTTAATAATTGTGCCCCAGATAGGCGACCCTGAATTGACGGTGCTCGCCCTGGACACGTTGGGCAGCTTCAATTTCCCTCGCGGTGATCTGCTGACGTTTTTGAAGTACATATCGGAGGTAAGGTTTTTTAGAATAGCAAGAAACATGAAATATTTTGAAATTTTACTAAGACCTTTATTAAAATACTTAGGTCATGTTAAAATCATTTCTGAATTCCTAGAAAAATTCGGATTCACCCCCCCCCCCTTAATGCGAAAGATCGGTATTTTAACCCTTTTCTAGGGCTATTTGGTGTGCCAAAACAAGGACGTCCGGATCGCGGCGGTGAAGTGCACGGTCAACATGATCATCCCGTTTATGAAGTGGGTTGATTGGTTGGATTTTGAAACGCTATCTTTTTTAGAGTCTTCCACCGTTGCCATCGCGAATATCGAGGTCAACTCCAGGAGACGATCATCGGCGTGCTCACCCGCGTTGTCTCAGTGGGTGTCGTAGATAGAGGTGATTTTTCCGGATCTTCTCTATTTTCTGGTTTAGACGTGGAAGTGCGACTCTGCGTGCTGGACACGCTTTTTAATGGCTCTTTCCCGTTGCTGTCGTTGTTGGCCACAGATCAGGTTTTTTCCGGTTACTCTACGTTAATTAGCTGAATTTGCAGATGCTGACGATGCTTTTCATGTGCATTCATGATGAGAAGCCGGAGATCCAGGTGGCGGCTATTCGCCTCCTCGGAAGGTAGTTTTTGAATGTCGAAAATCGTATTATCGAAATTTCGATATTTGACATTTTTGCATAGAATTTTCCGAGAGTGTTACTTCCATAAACTTCGACTTTCTGAAATTTCGATATTCTGACGTTTTAAAAATTTTGAAAAGTCGACATTATGAAAGTCGACGATTAAATTTCGAAATTATGAAATTTGACCTCTAGATTTTCGACATTCTGTATTTTGAAAGTAACCCATTTTGAGTCGTGATTAACAGAAAAAAAATACTTATATTTTTAGCATCCGAATGACCGAGGTGAATCCAGCTGTCATCATACCTCGACTTCGGCGCATACTGCTCGAATCGTTGAGCCAGTTGAAAACAAGTGGAAATGCCAGGCGAGTTTTTGCAAGTTGAATTAAAATTTAAAACATAAGGTAATTCATTAAAAGTAATTTATCCCCTTCTTTAAGGCTGGAGCAGCACAGCGCCCGTCTCATCTGCCAGCTGGCTAGGCAGAACCCCGACTTCATCAAGGTGTACGTCAGCCCAACCACGGAAGCGCTGCTTTCAAGATTACGGTATGAAATTTTGCACCTTCAAGGATTGTTGTTTAGCATCGAATCTGTCCATTCGGATGTGACGGTGGAGGTGCTGGATTGTCTGGGCGAGCTGGCGCTCGTCGGCGGCTCGGAAATGGTTCGAAATCTTCCCGTCGTCTTCAAATTCCTGCATCAATGCATCACGGACAGCAGCCATCGTAGGAGGAGACAGGTCTGTGTTTTTACTAAAATTTGAGGAATCGGGTCTATTGCATTATCGGGGGGAGGGGCAGATTCTTTTCTAAGGATACCATTTTTCAAATAAAAGTATAGGAATTGTTTTTAGAAACTGGTTTTTTTTTACTTTTCTAAACGTAAAGACTTTACAATTTTGTTGAAAAAGAATCGAAAAATATCGATTCTTCGACCAGAAGTTCTATTAAAAAAGTTTATTTTCACTTATTTTAAGTTTTTATTATTTTTACACTTGAAATATAGTTTAATTCTAGTAAAAACATTATTAACATACTTACCATTAAGTTATTAGGGATTTCTGGAATTGTAAAAAAAATTCGCCCACCCCCGATGATGCCCAAGAACCAAGAAAATCCTTTTTTTCAGGCTGCACTGAGAGCTATGTGCCGCATAGTCCGAACCACCGCCTATGTCATGGAGCCGTACAAGGACTACCCAACGCTTCTTGATGATCTTTTCCGGCTTTTGAAGGCAATTTCGCACGTTTTGATCAAAACTCTAGTTTTTAGACGGAAATGAGCGCCGAGATGCGACGGCAAACCATCCAAGTGCTCGGTGTGCTTGGCGCCCTGGATCCGTACCTACGGAAGGTGTACCTTGGCGACGTCCCGTCTTCTTCAACCCTCTCAACCGCCCTCTCGATGCCGTCTACTAGATTCCAAACGGATACGAGACAAGGTTAGGCTTTTACCTTTTAGAAAAAGAATTTGAAAATAGTGAACTTGAAAGAAAAATGGATTATTTATTTGTAAACAACCGCCATTTTTCTAAGGATCTTCTGTTTAAAATGTAAATAGAGGAAGCGTCACAAATTTTTTTTAGAATATACAAAAAATCTTGATTTTTCCACTAAATAAATGCGTTTAAGTTTAATTGTTTCTTGACTTTCAATATACTAGTTAGCTTTCACCTAAGACAGTATTAAAATTACTTACTATTGCGTTATCAGGCATTTCTGGGCTTAAAAAAGCCCCCCCCCATAATGCAAAAGCACCGAAAGAAGAAACTGGAACGGAAAAATGCCGTTTTCAGAGGTTATCCAATGGTTCAACTACGAGAAGTGCACCCTCGAGGAATTCTACCCGTCGATCACGCTGGCCAATCTGATGTTGATGGTCCAGGACGATGCCTACAACGATCATTACAAACAGGTAAAATAAGTATTAAATTTAATATTAATATTCAGAATAATTAAGAAATAACAAGTATAAAAATATTCTTTTTTTCTTTAGATCGCCCAGGCGCTGCTCACGATTTTCCAGGGCATGAACCAGGATGAATACAAGGCCTATGTCGAACAGGTTGGCCAGGGTGACCATTTTGCATCCGCTTTCTTTAGGTGCTACCCCGCCTCATCGAAGTGACGCGGAAGAACCGACAGCTGGAACACCGGAAGTTCTTCATCTCCCAAATAGCCCAACTCGTCGACATTGTCCGGCTCCACGCGAAGAACTACATGAAGTCCATCTTTCAAATGATTGCTGTAAGTCGGGCTCGTTCTCGGGTTCTTTTGCATTATCGGTGGGAGAACGAAATTTTTTTTTCTCAAAATCCAATTGTTTAAGTTTACATTTTTTAATGATTAATTTTATAGATTTTTTTATAACCGATTGTTTTTAGATTGGATTGAGCACGTTTTGCCAAAACTGTTTGTTGCTATTCCGTAGCATAAAAACTTTATAAATTTTCAATAAAGTGTACAAAAATATCGATTTTTCGATTTAAATAGCCAAAGTTTTTTCAGAATTGCAACTAAAATTTACATTTTTTGGCTTATTTCTATCTTATTTTATTTTATAGCAAAATTTTCTGTAAGAAAATTTAGGTCCCCCCCCCCGATAATCCAAAAGAACCCATGTTCAGAACAATATCATCCGATTTAGGAAGCCTGGTGCGAAGACCAGTCGATGAAGCTCACGATCATCAGCGCGTTGGAGTTGATGGGGACGGCGCTGGGGAAGGATTTCGCTCCGTTCGTCGACGAGCTTATCCCGTACTTGCTGCGCGTCATCCAGTCTGATCGGACGGCCGAACGACGGCTAACTACCAAGGTATTGGAATGCGGTTTGTCTTGAGCGTAACGGTTTCTTTAGGTACTGGCGTGCGTGGGTGCGCTATCCGGATGTTTGACGCCGCACCTCCACCTCGTTCTGCCGCCGATCCTTGCGATTGTCGACGACTCGAACAGCCTGATGAACGTGCGGGAATTGGCGTTGAACACTATTCTGCAATTAGGTGGATATTTTCGAAACAACACAAAAAACCGACTAAAATTAAACTATTAACCTTTTTGAATTTAATTTTGAATTTTAGCAGTTAATATCGTAATTTCGAGCATTCATAATTTTTAAATTTATTAGTGTCGAAATTTCGAAATATCAAAATTTACGTGTAAAAATGAAAAAATTTCGACATTATGAAATTCCGGTATCATGGAAATTCGGTATTACGTATTTCGACATTGTGAATTTCGACATTATCATTACACACCCGTCTTTAGCCGAAAGCGAGGACGTCTCCGAATTTGCGCCCCGCCTGATGCAAGCCTGGCTACGTGGTGTCGATGTCGTCTCCCTGCAAAAGCCGCTGCTAAAGCTACTTGTTGTTGTCGCCGGACAGGTTGTTTAAAGTCCTAGTTCCTTAAAATAATGCTATTCAGATGTGGCGCCACTTTGACGTCTATCGGACGAGCGTCGACATGGCCCTATTGAAGCACAACCTGCAATGCCCCGAGTATGACCGGTTGACGTTCACGATGATGGACCACGAGCTGAAGCATGTAAGGGAACGCTTGGCCGATTTATTACATTTTTCGGTGCTTTCGTATGAACGGGGGGGGGGGTTCAAATTTTTTTTATACGTCTAAAAATACCTAGTACTATCAAACATTTTCAAAAATCGAATCTGTCAAAAAACAGTCAATTTTCTGTCGAAAATCGATATTTTTGGATTTTTTAATTAAAATTGATAGGTATAATGCAACAAAACAGGTCCGCTATTTGAATTTAAAAAATTCTATTCTAATTTTCAAAAATCCTCCCCCCCCCCGATAATGCGAAAGAACCCCTTTTTCTTACAGATGGCTGGTACGGCGTGCGCCCCGAATCCCCTACCACCATCACAGTTTGACCACTCGAAGGGCCGGTCAAAGATGACGCGCCGCCAACCCGTCCAGGTCAAGAAGCAAAAGTTCAGCGCCGAGCTCGTCCGCCCAAATTGGATGGTTCGTACTTGTTGTCTGTAGTTTACAGCCACCACTGCAGACGGAAACCCTGGTGAATCGCGAGGACTGGTCGCAATGGTTGACGAAGCTGCGCTCGGCTTGCCTCAGGCTCAGGTGCGCTTTTAAAGGCCTTTCCTAGACGAAAATTCGTTTCAGTAGCAGCGCTGCGCTGAGAGGTGCCGCCCCACTCACCGATCTCTATCCCCATTTGGCCAAGGATCTGTTCAACGCGGCTTTCATGTCCGTCTGGACCGAGCTGAGCCAACCGCACCAGGATGAGGTGATTTTTCGTGGCTCATGTTCATTTTTCCTAAAATAATTTTTTTTCTAAATTTATTTTGCCTAAAAATCGGTTTTCCTGGAATTGTCGTGTAAATGGCGGTGCGTCAAGAGAGCAAAAAAAAAGACAGATACTGCCATTTTCCGTATCCAGCGCAATAAAATCAGTATAACGAAATAAATCAAAAAAGATGAGTTTAGGAAAAACTACAGTAATCCCTTTTCGTCACGCTGCATCCATAATTCGATTTTAGTTGACGAAAAACCTGGAAAATGCCCTGCGGAACAGTGGACAGCCGGACATTGTGCAGACGATCCTCAACCTCGCCGAATTCATGGACCACTCTGAGAAAGGCCCATTGCCGATCCCGTATCACGTGCTTGGAAGTGCCGCAGAAGGCACCCGCGCCTATGCAAAGGCCCTCAGATACAAGGTGATTCTAAAAGTTTGACCAAAAAATTTTCTACTTCAGGAAATCGAGATCGAGCGGAAAATTGCGAAACGATACCCGGTGACCCCTGAAGATTGCCAAGCCCTCATCACGTAAAAACCCAATTTTTATGCAGTTGCCCTTTTCAGATACGCCAACAAGTTGAACGTGCACGATGAGGCGGCTGGCGTCGTCAAATACGCTGAAAAGCATGGAATCCAAGCGGTCCTCCAGGGGAAATGGTACGAGAAGCTGCAGGACTGGGAAAAGGCCCTCGAGTTTTATCAGGTATAAAAATTACACGCAGCTAAAATGACATTTTTAAATATAAATAGCGGCAGTGTTTCTAAAACATTAATTTCAATCAAAAAAGGCGGTTTTTTGGCCAAAATGTCGACTTTTCCAAAAAAATTTTGACATTTTTTAGGTATTTTTCTAGTCGAAGTATAGTTTTATACTGCTAAAATATTATTAAGTTACGAGGCATTTCTAGATTTATACAAAAAAATTTTGGTCCCCCCGATAATGCGAAAGAACCGACTTGATTTACTTTTTAGAAAGAGCCAAACCAAGACCTGGTCGCCCAGTACGAGATGCGCTGTCTGGAGGCCCTCGGCCGATGGAAGGACCTGAACGAGATGGCGTCGTTTGAGAAGGCGACGGCGAACCCGAAGATTGCCGTCATGGCAGCAAGAGGAGCGTGGGCGGAAGGTAAATTTATATAATTTTTCAAACCTAGTTTTTCCTCTACAGGTCAACTCGATAAAATGGCCCAATTCGTCGAGATGGTGTCACCTAACACGCAAGATGGCTCGTATTTGAGGGCCGTGCTGGCCGTGCGAAATCAAGAATTCCGCAAGGCGACGTTCTTGATTGATAAGGTTCGAGATTCTACGAGATTCTAGTTTTGTGTTACCAGGTTCGAGACATGTACGACACGGAGTTGACGGCGTTGGCCGGCGAGAGCTACGAGAGGGCGTACGGAGCGATGGTGCTCATCCAGCAACTTGCCGAGCTGGAGGAGGCTATCGAGTATCGAGGTAAATTCGTATTTCTTTGGCATTGGAACCGTTTTTAGTCCGCAAAGATCGCCGACTTCGCATCTCGCTACTCTGGTCTCGCCGGCTGCTCGATTGCCAGGAAGACGTCGAGCAGTGGCAGCGCGCCTTGTTCTTACGGTAATTTTTACTGACTTAATTACGCAATTCTTTATTGACTAAATTACCCGGGTATAACTTGCTTACCTGTACTTGTTTTTAGGGAGATGGTCATGCCGACAAATCACATTCTTCCCCTCAAGGTGAAGTTTGCGTCGCTGTGCCGCCGTCAGGGACGTCATGACATGGCCAAGGATGTCCTGCGCAGTCTATTAGGTAGGGGAATTTGATATATTCGTGTTTTAAATTGTTATTAAAAATAAACTTTAAATGGAAATAAAAACGTTATTAAAAATATCGTGCTGCAGGTATCCCGCCCCGAGCCGAGCTCCACACCGCCTCTGTGCCCCAGGATAAGCCAAACTTGGTGATGGCCCTCTGCAAGCAGCTGTGGGCTGATGGGCTACACGGGTCGGCGGTGGCCACGCTGGATGCATTGGTAAATAGCTTTTTCTTTATTTTTAATTTGAAACTGCTTTTAGTCGCGCCATTTGGAAAGGACGGCCACTACGGAAATGCCCACGCAAAAGCGGAGAACATTGGCAAAGGTTGGTAAAAATATCTTAAACCGATTGTGAGCTAATTTCGAAATGACATTATGTCGAAATTGTGATTTTTTCGAAATTGGGTTATTTTCATTTCGTGTTTTGTCGAAAAGCGTATATTATCCAAATTTTAATGCCTTTTTCGCCTCGATTATTCATCTTAAACATGTCGCAAATTGAATTGTCAGCGATTGAACTTTCGGAAAAACGAATTTTCCACAAAATAATGCTTTGACAGCCGCTTAGCAAATCTTCGAAAGTTTTTGCATGGTATTTGAGAGATCCGAGAGATTTGTACCAGTAAATTTCAGCGTTATGAAATTTGTGGAAATTTTAAAAATTCGACATTATGAACTTCGATATTACGATTTTCGACATTTTAAAGGTAACCGCTTTTCAGGTATTCGTGAAACTTGGCGAATGGACGTACGCGGAAGGACTGCGAAATATTGAGAACAACTCTTATCCCAAGCAATCGGTATCATTTTTTCGATATCTCTTACTTTTTGCGTCTAGGTCGGCTCTTCTGAAGGAGCATTGGCTCAGCTGTTGGCCCAGGCCGAACCGATGTCGAGGATGAAGAACGAGCGCCACCTCTCCCAAACCGTCATTCAGCTCTACCGAAAAGCCGCCGTGCAGCATGACCCCAGCTGGCACAAGGTAGACGAGTTTAGGGAAACGTTCTAATTTGATCTAGGCATGGCACCGTCTCGCCATCACCTACTACGCGACGCTACAGAGGGAACGGGAGCGTCTTCTAGCCGTCACGAATTCGGCTGGTGGCCAGGTACTCGGAAATATATCTTTAAACTACCTTCCACGTTGCCATATTTTTAGAATTAAAAAAAAGAAATAATATCGATTTTTTTGATCCAAAAATGGCCATTTTTGACCAAAATTTCACTTTTTGAAAGGGTTTTCTGGTTGTAATATAGTTTTAGTTTTCTAAAAACATTCGTAAGCTGGTTCCTATTAAGTTATTGGGCATTCCTAGACTTCTATAAAAAAAAATGTTTCTCGATGATGCGAAAGGACATTAAAATTATTTTGCTTCGATTTTAGGCCCATCTTCACGGCTCCTTGAGCGCACCAGCGGGAAGTATTCCTGAAGACCAACGTAGGCGTCAAGCTTTCGAATATGAACTCCTCTTTTTAGCGAATGTTCCTGGCGCCCTGTCTCCCAATTTGCCGTACAATTCTGGCCAACCAGGCCCTTCGACCCAACCACCGCCCATCACATTCCAGGCAAGCTTTCCCCTACCTCTTCCGAACCGCCTTTTTCAGACTGGCGCGACTCCTGCTGCGAAGGTTGTCGCCGAGCTGCGCAACAACATCAAGCAGCTCGCCCTGCACTCGATCTCCTCCTTCATCGAGGCCCTGAAGCTCGCCAAGGGATCACGGCTCGAAGACACGCTTCGACTTATGGCGCTGCTCTTCGACATCACCGAGACGTTGCCCACCGAGTTGCGTAACGGGCTGAAGAAGTTGCCGCCAGAGATGTGGCTTGAGGCTGTCCCTCAATTGATCGCTCGACTGGAGGCGAAGAACTCGCAGGACACGAGGGAGGCGCGGAATGCTGGCATCGTCAAGCAGGTCATCCTCGACGTCAGCAAGGTGTATCCGCAGGTATCCGAACTTCAAGCTTCGTTTTATTTCATTTTCACAGGCCCTCGTCTACCCAATCACGGTCGCTGCAAAATCAAGTGGTTCGGAAAATGGGCTGGAGCTGTTCACGCTATTTAGTGCGTCTTTGGTGCTTGGTGTAGCTATAATTTTAGGTGACATGTCCCCGAAGCACAACAAGCTGGCCGAAGAGGCGAAGCTGGTCACCGAGGAGCTCGTTCGATGCGCTATCCTTTGGCACGAACAGTGGAACGAAGCCCTGGATGAGGCGAGCCGGCTGTATTTCCAGGAAAACGACATCCCCGGTTTCCTGGCAACCCTCGACCCGATGCACCAAAGGCTGAAGACGGCCCCGATGACGATCAAGGTAGAACCGTGGAAATCCATTAAAATTACCATGCCTTTGTTTAGGAACACTCGTTTGTACAAACCTACTTCGCCGACCTGACGGACGCGCTCAAGTTCTGCAACGCCTACCGCATTGGCCAAGACCGAAAAGAGCTGGCACAGGCCTGGGAAATCTACATCAACGTGTTCAAGCGGATTCAAGTACGTTTTATGGCAGCCTCAAAATACGCTACTTGTTAGGGTCAACTTCGACAACTGACCTCCTTGGACCTGACTTACGTGTCGCCAAAGTTGAAGAATGCCAAAGATCTCTCCATTTCGGGTAAGAATCTGGACGCGGTGATTACACCTCACTTTCAGTCCCCGGCACCTACGACCCAGCACAAACGGACGAGGACATTGTCCGCATCAGCTACGTCGACACCCTGCTGACCGTCATCAGCAGCAAGCAAAAGCCGAGGAAAATGCAGATGAGAGGTAGTTTACGCGAAAAATCACGTTAATATTTATATTTAGGCAGCAACGGACGGGATTACATGTTCCTGCTGAAGGGACACGAAGACCCGCGTCAGGACGAGCGTGTCATGCAGCTATTCGGGCTGGTTAACGCCATGCTAGCGAAAAATGAAGAAACCGGACGCACGAATCTTGCCATTCAGGTGTTGAAGATTTTTAAAGTTCACCAATCCCAAATGGTTAGCGCTATTCCATCATTGCCCTCTCGCAAAACTCGGGCCTGATCGGCTGGGTGCCAAACTGCGACACGCTGCACACCCTCGTCAAGGAGTACCGCGAAAAGAAGAAGGTCAGATTGGCCTAACTTTTATAAATTTGTATACCTCAAATTTAGATATCGCTATCCGCCGAGCACAAAGAAATGCAAGCCAACGCGCAAGATCTGGAGACGTTGCCGCTCGATCAGAAGGTGGGCAGAAATCTTTTTAAATATTCAGCTTTTTAGGTGCAACTTTTCAACCTGGCCCTCGCAAAGACGAGCGGCGATGATTTGCAGAAGATTTTGTGGCTCAAGAGTCCCAGGTTTGTGTTCCAATATGGATTGAGAATATTTTTGGATCTTTCGCATTATCGGGGGGGCGGCTTTTTGTATGACTCTAGAAATGTCTGATAACTTAATATGCAGGATTTTTAATAGCGTTTTAGTGGGAAAAACAAGATTTCAACAGTTCAAAAAACTTTTAAAAAGTCGACATTTGGCAACGACTGGCCATTTTTGGTAGAAAAATCGTCATTCTGTCATTTTTTCATCAAATTTTGCTAAGTTTTCACGTGGAGGAATCGAAAAAACCATTTATAAACACTTACAGTATTTATACTTGAAAAATTAGACCATAGGAAAGCCCCCCCCACCCGATAATCCCAGGGAACCATGTTAGCTCCATTTTTTTAGCTCCGAAGTTTGGTTCGACCGGCGCACGAATTACACCCGCTCGATGGCCGTGATGAGCATGGTTGGGTACATTCTGGGGCTTGGCGATCGGTAGGTGCCATTTTTGTCCCGACTACGATAATTTTAGCCACCCCTCAAATCTGATGCTCGACCGGCTGACGGGCAAGATTGTGCACATCGACTTTGGCGACTGCTTCGAGGTGGCCATGTCCCGGGAGAAGTACCCGGAAAAGATCCCCTTCCGCTTGACGCGCATGCTCATCAAGGTCGGCTATAGAAATTGTATTTTTATGGTCATTGCAGGCGATGGAGGTCTGCGGCATTAATGGTAACTATCGTCATACTTCGGAGCGAGTGCTCGGTCTTTTGCGTGCGAACAAAGATTCTCTGCTCGCCGTCCTTGAGGCCTTCGTCAATGACCCGAACATCAACTGGCGGTTGTTGGAAGGTGTGTGGCTGATAATAAAAAAATCAGGATCTTTTGCGTTATCGGGGGGGGGGCAACTTCTTTCTTATGATCTTATTCTTCAAATATAAATATTGGAAGTGCTTCTAAACCTTTTTTTTACTTTTTTAAACGTCAAAGCTTACGATTTTTATTAAAGAGATCAAAAATCACCTTTTTAAACTTAAATATAACTATTTTCCATTTAGTGAACCGGCAACGACGGAACCCCGCCGAGAAGCAGGACATTTCCAAGATGGTCAAGGACGAAGGGCTCAGTCAAGAGTCGGCTCGAAAAATTGTCGAGCGGATCAAGAGCAAACTCATCGGTAAAGGTGCCTAAACATTACAATGGCTTGCCTAGGGCACGACTTCGAACCGGAGCGCGAGTACAACGTCGTCGAGCAGTTCAACAAGCTCGTCGAAGAGGCCACAAACGCCGAAAATCTGTGCCAATGTTACGTGGGATGGTGCCCGTTCTGGTAGTAAAGCTGCTAATCATTGCAAAAACTGTGCTAATCTGTATGTACCTATTTTTGTATGTTTGAGTCTAGAAACGGCTTATGAACTCACTCCCCGGCTTCAATCAGAGAGAGTATGCTTGTTGCTTGGAATCGTTGATTTTTGTCTCATCCTCTGAATTTGGCCTCAATGCCTTGTCATACCGCACTTGATCGATTTATGTTTTTTGTGTGTCAGTGTCTTATTAGCGTGAGATAAAGATTAGGGCATAAAATCCGAAAATCGATCCACTGGTAAATACGGCTGAATACAAGCACACGGTGGCCGATCACCTGTTCGAAAATCATCCGTTCGAAAATCATCTGTTCGAAAATCACCTGTTCGAAAATCATCTGTTCGAAAAGTCATCTGTCCGAAAAGTCATCTGTCCGAAAAGTCATCTGTCCGAAAAAAAATCATCGGTTCGAAAAATCACCTATTCGAAAAAGGTCCCAAATGGGGAAAAATTCTATGGTAAGCTATTGCTATTAAAATGCTGTGTTTCGCATGTCTCGTGGGAAAGTTCGAGGAAAATCTGAAATTTCGCGGCTATATCGAATCCTCCGCCAAGCCAAAGAAGCGCCCGAGGGTGACCATCGACGAGCAGCAGCAGCTCTGCGAGAACTACAGCAAAGAATATATGGCCGAGTTCCTCGACAACATCGCCAAAACTTTAACCTGAAACGTCATGAATATGTCTTTTAAAGTCTTTTTGTTTTTTTATTTTTTTTTTTCATGAAAAGACTTTTCAAACAAACGTGAATTTTGGAAAAGTTGTTGCTTGGAAAACGGTGATTTTTCGAACAGATGATTTTCGAACCGATGATTTTCGAACAGATGACTTTTCGAACAGATGAATTTCGAACAGATGTCTTTTCGAACAGATGATTTTCGAACAGATGATTTTTCGAACGGATGATTTTCGAACAGGTGATTTTCGAACAGATGATTTTCGAACAGGTGATAGGGAATCCAAGCACACCGGACTACGAATACCGAAGAAAAGCGGATTACTGTCAGTTTCTTAGTATGCTAGTATACCGGGCCAGTTAGAACACCAGAATCAGCGTTTTTAGGCGGTTCGAATGAGCCCAGACATGAATGAGTCAAATGAGACCAAGGAGGGCGCGTTTGTCGTCTACGAGAGCCGCACCGAGCAGAAGTTCAAGCTCAAGAAGGTGGGCTCTTGCTTAGGCGGAGGTTTAACCTTGCGGCGACCATTTTTCACCAAATCCCGCCTGACCGCCGGGGCGTGGTTTAGCCGGACCAGCCGTGCTAGCCGGAGCGTCGCGGAATTCTCATGCCGAGAACGATTAGCGGGTTTTCGGGGTTTTAGACGTTAGGAAAAATCGTACAGTATGACACAGTAGCCCAAATTTAGCAGAGCAAAACGAACTCGGCCAAGACGCCCGCCTACGTGCAGGTGCTCACCGATTGTGCTAGGGATTAGTTGGGTTGGTCGGTCTGGCTTTCTCTCTCTCTCTCTCTCTCTCTCTCTCTCTCTCTTTCTCTCTCTCTGTCTCTTTCGGCCGCTACGCGGCTTTTCACCCCTGGCCTCTCCGCGGGGACTTATACAGGGTTTCCCAAAAAAACCCCCCCCCCTCTAGCGGTTCGTGGGAAGCTCAGATCAGGATGATTTTTATACCATTCGAACGCCCGCGAAAAGGCGAGAAAACAAGCGGGCTTCATTTTCTAAGATTTATTCTGATTCGTCCGATATTCAGCGTTTTTCTAAAAAACAGGTAGCTTTTCAATAGGAATTTCGCAATTAGCATGCGGATCTCGCGTAAATCTGCCATTTTCATGGATTTTGGAGGTAAAATTCGCCAATAAAAATACATAATAAAGGAAATGAACTCTTCTTGTTTTCTCGCCTTTTCGAGAGCTTTATAGATACCTAAACGGCGAGAATCGGACACGTCTGGGCGCCGCTAGAGGGGGTTTGGGACACCCTGTACACGGACACTCTGCATATAATAATTTGCACAAATCTTACGATTTACGTTAGGGATCTGGGCGCCACAGGAATTACGTGAGCAACCGTCTTCGAGTCCCGCAAAGGCCAAAATGAGCCGAATTAATTCGCGTATGCAAATTAGTCTATTTCATATGCTAATATGTTTATCCTACTATATATAAAAAAATAGTGTCTGTGTGTGTGTGTGTGCCACTTTGCATGCAACTTCCGTCACCATGTCCAGAGGATATCCCAAGAGGGGAAGAGGTTTATGCTACGCATGATATACCATTAGGTGCGTAATGGCTCTGGGATGACTGCACGCTTATCAGATTTTACAAAATCAGCTGTTTTCGACATTAAATTTCAGTTTTTTGTAAACATTTCGGGAATCCTCTTTGTTAGGAAACAATTAACATACACCGGAAGTGGCGGTAGCCTACAAAAAGGGTCTGGGAGTGCGCTTTTCTTTTTCTGTGAGCTGAATTGATGATATGATGCAAAGTGAAGCAAATCTAGGGATCAGACGTCTCTCGCGAAAATCAAAAAAAAAAATGAAAAACGCCCTCTTCGGCCCCTTTATGTAGTCGACTCTTCCGGACTATGCTAATTATTCCTAACAAAGAAGTGTTCACAAAAACTTAAATTGAATGTCGAAAACAGCTAATTTTGTAAAATCTGATATGTGTGCAGTCATCTCAAGACCATTGCGCACCTAATGACGTATCACACATACCTTAAAATTCATCCCCCATCGAGATATCCTCCGGACAGACAGACGGAAGTGGATGCAAAGTGACACACACACACACACAAACACTATTTTTTTATTATAGTCAAAATCTGATAAGCGTGCAGTAATCCTACGCCCTCGAATACCCATAACTACCTAATTTCTGGACCAAAAATCCTTTCCCCTTCGAGTTATGGCTGGAACCCAGGATTTTATGCAACGTCTCTACACACACACAGACATTGCTTTGACGTTCTAATGGTAATCAAAAAATGAGCTTTTCTACAGCCGGAAATCAAACGCCACTTTTCAGCACTGCAGAATTTATGCTCTGAGGCAAGGCTATGATGCAAACCCGATGGAATTTTGCGAAAACACTTTGCGGCCAATGTTTGGACGGATCTGGGGTACGAAGACGAACATCTTCCGAGGCGCTGAACCGTCTTTTACCTTTACGTATTGTCATAAATGAATTATGGCATTGAATTGATCACTGTTCCGAAATAAACTTTTTCAAAAACCGCGGCGGATGTGGGGCACGAGATATTGTGGAGGTTCGGATCCAGCGAGACCTCAGAAAAGCATAATTTTTTGAGAGAAATTGGCTTCATCCGAAGGCAAGCGATTTTCAGCTTAACAATTACTGGGAAAATTTTCTTTTATGGTCCTCGCCCGAAAAGTGTTTTTTCGGGTCGGAATCGATCTAGAAATGATCAAAATGTAGTTTTCAGTGAAAAAAATGCGCCGGAAAGAAGTTTTTGAGGGCTAATAAGACCTTTTTTGCTAAAATTCGGCACCATAAAAGGGGGTACGGGGGTATGTCGTTTATGGTCCTCGGCTATAATCCCGTTTTTCTTGTCGGAAACAATCCAGAAATGTTCAAAATGTCATATTCAGTGAAAAAAAATGCGCCGGAAAGAAGGATTTAATGGCTAAAACGACTTCTTTTGCTGAAAATTCGAGGACCATAAAAGGGGATACGGGGGTATGTCGTTTATGGTCCCCACCTGAAAAGTGTTTTGTCTTTTACCAAATCAATAGATAATTGTTGGAAATTCATAATACTTCGAAAAAGAGTGCCGGAAAGATGTTCGTGGTCGCCTAAGACTTCTGAACAAGGTGCGGCACTAGCATTGTCAGGCAAGGCGGGCCGTCGCTTCGGATGGGCTGCCGCTCCACTCTTCCGAGATGGGGGCGCCCCCGGCCGCTTCGCCGGCCTTGGCGCCCCCATTTCGAAACCCTGTACGAGCTCGCGCCCATCCGAAGCGACTAGGCCCCCGGTGGCACGAAGCCTTATTTTTAGGCTAAAACTGGGCTGAATGAATTTTTGTATCAAAATAATTTTTGCAGCCAAAAAGGTCTTTCCGGCGCTTTTTCTGAACTGCAAACGATATTTTGAACATTTCTGGATTGTTTCCGACGAGAAAAACTGGATTTTAGCCGAGGACCATAAACGACATACCCCCGTACCCCCTTTTATGGTCCCCGAATTTTAGCAAAAAAGGTCTTTTTAGCCCTCAAAAACTTCTTTCCGGCGCATTTTTTTCACTGAAAACTACATTTCGATCATTTCTAGATCGATTCCGACCCGAAAAAAAACACTTTTCGGGCGAGGACCATAAAGGTAAATCAAGCCCAATTACTGATTTTTCCAAGTTTTTTTTGTAGTTTGAACCGATGACCTAGTCGATATTTTGGCGGCTCAGAAAACAGCACCCGAGGCTATTTAGGGCAGATGGGGTGGGCTTTCTTTTCAAGTATACGTTCGTTGTTCAATACGCGATATCCACTTACCCGCCCTATATTACTCTCAATATTAGCCAATTTAGCGAGATTTCATTAAGAAATTTCAGCAAACATGTTAGACAAGTTTCCGGTCAAGGAGCTTCCCGTACTGTCATTGAGGAAAATCTATCGCAAGCTGAATCCCGATGGAAAGTATCGTTTTCGGGCGGTTAATAAGGTATGGGACTATGGGTAACATTGGAGCTGATATTTCCGTATTTTTAAGGCCTTGTTTGCAACGGCTTCACGCTCCATCACCCTCTTTTCTGGGCCCGTGCGTTGGATGGATTTGAGGTTTAGAGAGGTACCAAAATGCGAGCCACAAAGAGTTATAGTAGCGTGGGGTTACATGGGTTTCAATTTTTGTGTTGCGTCTTTCAGACATGGCTTGCGTCGATCTTCGTCGACAGTTCGATTGTATTTGAAATCGACTACAGCCGGGATCCCGATTCGATCAATCTCAAATGGAAAAATAAGACCACGAATGAAACCTGGTAAGTGTGCTCAGGCTCAGGCTCAGGCTTAGGTTTCGCTTCTTTTTAGGCCTTCGTATCAGCTTTTTAGGCTTCAGCATCCGTGTAAGCATATGTATAGCTGAATTGCAGGGAGTTAACTATGCACGGTGCTGATTTGAAGACATGGTTCTGTCTCCTCCATGAGCTGAGAGCCCATAAGCAGCGTTTCTATTTTCTCGGGTCGCGATGGGATGACGAGGATCAAAATGGATTTTCCTCCATAATACCTAAACTTTCGAACGCTCAACGCCGCTCAATGACGATTCAGAGCACGACATTCCAGGTACTTCTATTTTTTTTGCAGCCGCTGACATTTAATCGATAATGAGAAAAATTTAGTTGAGCTTGACACGTATGAAGAGCATCATGTCTCGCCTTCGCAAGAGGCCAGACTTTGTAAGTCTTTCTGCTATGAGCGTAATATTCCTGAAACATCCCGATAAAATGCTTTAGAACAAAAATGCGTCTCTATCGACGTGGGGTGACCGTTTCATCTACGACGGCTCTCCGATCTCCGACTTTCTTCAATGGGCAAAGACGGTAAGCCGCGCTGGAAATCCAGACGGTTTTATGCTTGTATTTTCCATTAATTTGTAAAACTTCTTTCATATTGCAGTCCGTTCGCTTGCCCGTAGTAGGGCTGAGCTTCTTTATTCATGATCGAAATCAGATAGAGCCAATTCTGGACGTTCTTAAAGCGCTACTCACGTTTTTCATCTACAAGGTACGGTTTTCACGTCAGTAGACCCAGGTTTTGAGTATCTCTGTACTCTGCCTACCTTTCAGCGTCCAGCTAAGGGAGCACAAACTCGGATTTTCTACATGCACGTCGACATGTCCTCGTTTTATGCACCCTCCCGACGTGTTCAGGTTGTTGCTCAATTCCCGATGGCGCTGCTCACCACATCGAGCCTAGAATATTCTGATTCCATTCCTTCAGACGCAACTGCATCGGTACTTTAACGAAACATTGGAGGATATCGTCAAATCCGTCCGGTTGCCGCAAGGGACGATGCTTTTCGACAATTCCTCAGCACCCCCGAAGATGGTAGGCCTTTGTGCATCGCTCTAACAATTGACAAGGAGGTCTTATCAGAACGGAAGTGAAGAATCATTTTTCAGAACACGCGAATCTATACTTTGGCGCAGGGATTTGACGTGAAACCGGAGGAATTCTGCGCTGAAACCTTGCGGCCCAAGTTTGGACAGCATTGGGGTACGAAAACGAACATTTGGAGAGGCGACGAGCCGGTTTTCACGTTCACCGCAAATAATTTTGGGCCATGGTAGTGAAATTGTTACTATTTTTTCCGCGATAAAGTCTTTTTGAATGGAGATTATTTTACGTGTTCAACATCGAAACACCCCCATGACAGAACCGTCTATCGTATACGTATGGGTACAGTACGCCCCAGATTGACACCGTACAAAAATCGCCTTGATTGATTGGCCTAGGATGATAAAAAGGCGGACCGAACAACCGAAATGAGATGTTGAAGCGCGTAAAAAAACCCCGTACCTCCTCTTGATCATAGTAATAATAAATAACTGCCGCCATGCCAGAAAAATTTCTAGGAAAAGCGTCGAAAGATCCATATAATTCCCGGATTTGACCTAGCAAACAGCACCTAGGGATATACAGGGTGTGCAAAAAAAAAGCCGACAGTTTGGGTCAAAATAACTCGCGAACGGTAGAGAATCGAAGGTATGTTACCATGCCAGAATGCTTAAATATGCTGGGTATGAAGATCACAACTTGATTTTTTCGATTTTTGAGTATGAAACTGTACTATTGACGCTGGTTACGACCGAAAATTGTGCGTTCTTGAACGGGCGGTGGGAAAATTCTAATTTTCGGCTCATAAATGGCTTTAATTTATTGAAACGCAATGGCAAAATCTTAGAATTTTCCTAGGTTTATTTCATTTTTCAAAGGCAAATCGATTTTCGCGATTTTGCGTTATTTTTGTTCATTGAGCCGTAACTCGCTTCTAACTGACGGCCCATGGCGGTTTTTTTGCCCAGGGCTTATCCAAATATTAATCTCGGATCCCACACCAGATTCTACCAAAATCTATGGTATTTTTGTATTGCTTGCTAAAACGTGCCCCAGTGGGGTACTGTAGGTTTCGTTTTTCCCGCTTTTCTCGGCTCCCCTAGATTCGATCCGGCTGAAATTTTCAGAGTTGTTAGACAATAAGTTGGGGCACCTCACTGCCAAATACGAGAGCGTACTATCCACAAACTTTCATGAAAAATACTAAAAACAGATTTTTTTAATTCTGCGGCAGAATTTTGTAAATTTTTTGGTCAGTTGTACCAAAAACTGTTACTATTGCTTTTACCGAAAGATCGACGCGATTCGATGGCAAAAACACAGCGAAAATCGCAAATTTTGGTTTTCTACAGTAACCCCCGTGGAGCGCGTTTTAGCATACCAAAATAAAAAACCAGCTGAGTCTTATGTTTTTTTTAAATAAAAAAAGCCAGCTGGGTCTTCTGGATACGATTATAGATTTGATGTTATTAATTACGCCCGTAAAATTTGGGGGCAATCTGATTCATGATCATGGTGACTTTCAGCTCAAAATCGAAGATCACCCTGTTCCAAAATCGAAGTTTAGAAATCTTCTTAAAATTTTTGCGACGTGAAATTGCTTTATTCTTTGCATAGTTTTATTTAACTTATGGCACTGGCTTATTGCTCAAAATATCCCTACGACTCCACCTTCCAAAAAATTTTTTACGCAACCTCCAAATCGGTTTATTTCCGGTTTTGATGAATTTTCTTGGCGCCAACGGCTGGTTAAAAAAATTCATGAATGAGGCTTTAGGATGCGCTATTTAACTAGTATTATTTAAAACTAAAATGATAATTTTCACAGCGCGACTAAATTTTATAAAATGGTGGTAAGATTCGGAAAAAAAGCACGAACCAACCGTTTTGGAAGCCCTAAAAGTCGCCCTTCCAAAGGGGTACGGTAGCTCTAAATGTTGTAAATGTTAGAACAACCCCAGAACTACATAGCTAAGCAAAGAAAACAGCTGAGTCCCCTTTGGCAATTTAGAAATTTTTTTCCAAAGTTCGATTTCGGGACCTCGAAAAATCCATGACCAGGTGGTCGTTGAAAAACTCGAAAAATCATCAAACTCGAAAATTTTTTTTAATATGTTTATGCGATTATGTCAAGCCCGTAGGTATTCTACAAACGGTTTTTTTGAGGTTTGTGCCATAAGTTTTTCTAAAATTCGAAATTGACGAAATTTCTCCATATAAAATTTCATCTACTATATATAAATCTCTAATGTCTGTACGCCCGTCCAGGAATCCAACGTGCCCCCAGGGCATGCCCCGGGGAGAGGGGGAGGGGCCAGAGGTCACAGGGGCCGTTCGCGCATTAATGGTAGCAGAAACCCCCAAACAAAAGAATAATTGTTTCGCAACGGTTTTTATTGTTTTTTTAGTATTAAAGGAGGGGAAATAACTTTCTTTCAAGGGTATTCTAGCCATTACACGTTTCTTAGATGTTTTTTTTAGTATCTAAGAAGGGGAAATAACTTTCATTCAAGGGTATTCTAGCCATTCGAGGCGGGCAGCTACAACGTGGCCGACCCAGAGCATCGACGACTGACTCAAGCCGTTCTCATGACCGGCTGTGACCTGATCGCCAGTGCAAAGCCGTGGCAGATCCAGACGGAGACGGTCAAGGTCATCTTCGAGGAGTTCTACGAGCAGGTAATGATCAACATGATGGTGATGTTGTGTCGCTACAAAGATGCCTGAAAAACAAAGAAAAACTGAATTCAGGGCGACGCCGAGCGGGTCAATGGGAAGTCGCCGATCCCGATGATGGACCGGAATAAGGCGCATGAATTGCCACAGATGCAGGTCGGCTTCCTGAGCTCAATAATAACGAATTCCTATAGTTTTATATAGTTTCTTCCTAAGTTTTATAACCTAAAAATTTAAAATACCCAAAATTTTGCATTTTACAACCAAAAATTGTTTTTTGTTGAATTTTTTGATTTTTCAGCTTTTTCTCTTTTATCCTTATGCTAAAAAAGAGTAGGTGCTAAATTAATACGTAACATTAATAGAAACGTTGATTGAAAATGAAACAACAACTATAGTCCCCCCGATAATAGAACAGTACCGAGAAACTAGCTGGATTTTTGTTTAGAAAAGCTCGTTTTGGGCTCATTAATAAAAACAAATAAAACTGGATACTTTTGCACTATCCGGGGAGGAGGAACCATTGTAAAAAAATACACAAAAAATCGATTTTCGACAAAATTCCAAATTTTTAGTTGTTGGATAGTTCTTCGACCAGAAATCTAGTTAAATTTTACTAAAAACACTATTACAACACCTATAAGGAAAAAATAGTCCCCCCCCCCGATAATGCCAAAGATTCTAGGTGGGCTTCATGCGCGGCATCTGCGCCCCGTGCTACGACCTGATCGCCAAGGTTCTGCCAAAGAGCGAGACGCTGAAGCAGCGCTGCGAGTAAGCCTAAAAAAATTAGAAAATTAAGAAATACCAGGGTTGAAAAGCCGCTTCGCGACTTTTCAACCCTGGCCCCGTCTTACCCCCATGCTTCATCACTTTGCATAAACTCCTGAATTTCTGTGCAAAAAATGAAAAGCGCGTCCTCTACCCCTTTATATAGGCTTCCCCCACCTCCGGTGCATGCTAATTGATTCCTAACAAAGAGGTCGAGCGAGATTTTTACAAAAACTTAATTTTAATATCGAAAACAGCTGATTTTTAAAAATCTCATATGCGTGCAGTCGTGTCATGACCATTACGCATCTAATGACGTATCATACGTACCCTTAACTTCCTCTCCTATTGAGATACGACTGGAACATACGGACGGAAGTTGCATGCAAATGCACACACACACACACACACACACACACACACAAACACTATTTTTTTATATATAGTAGGATTGAAATTGATAATTGATAATTATCTAAATGAATTATCTAAATGAATTATATATTGATAATTATCTAAATGAATTATATATGAATGGTTTATTCAATTGGAGAATTTAGATTTAGAAATAGCTATTTTTGTTATTATCAAAATTAATATTACTTTTATGCTAGTAAAACGTACTTTTTTTTACAGGTATAACGCGATGAAATGGGAGGAGCTGGCGGAGGAGCAGCGCCAGAAGGACAAGGAGAAAGCCGCCCAAAACGGGGGCTAAACTCTAAAACTCTAAACGATAATAATTCAACAATTCTACCCTATTTTTCGTTGGTAAGGTCCGGTCGCCTTACCCCCGCAATCCACACTGTGCAATCCCCCGGTGCTTCCAGAGAATTTTATCCCTATCCGCCCGGTTCTTGTGCATTATCGGGGGGTTTCCTAGAAGTTCAGAAATGCCTAAAATGTAATAGTTAGTGTTTTAATACTATTTTTAGTAAAATTTAATTAGATTTCAGGCGGAAAAACTGTCCAGAAACCTAAAATGATTTTTAAACCCCGAAATTTTGGTCTAAGTACCCAGATTTTCATATTTTAGTAAATTTTCTAAAGTTTTACGTTTAGGAATAGTGAAAATAAGTTTAAAAACATTTCCGCGATTTATATTAAAACCCTTCCCCCCGATAATGCCAAAGAACCTATACAACTATTCCCGTTTTTAATTTATTGAACACCCAGTAATAAATATCAATAAATCGATAAAGAATTCGTTTCCAATCGATTTCGCGAGCTCCAAGGGCTCCCAAAGAACTCGATAACTATGCCGCTTTAATTTATCCAAAAAATCATCACACAGTAATAAATATCACAAACATAAATAAATAAAAAATAAATTTGTTTTCCAATCGACTTCGCGAGATCGTAGCTAACTAATTGCTCGCGGGCCGGAAATCGAGCAGCACCCAGGAATCCTTGAAAATTTGTTGCAACCCGAGTCTCCGCGCAGGGTCCTTGATCAAAAGCCCGTCGATTAACCTAAAGTGTATTGAAATCAAGGGAAAGGCTTTACGTTTTCAGTTCTGAACTCAATTCGATGGTTGGCTGTAGGTAGGGCTGTTCGGCAATGTTCTCAAATAGCCGCATGATGAGTTCGCCTGGAAATTGGTGGATAGAGGTGAAAATTCGGGTATTGTACTCTTAGCGGGGGAGCTAACTTTAATCTCTCGGGACGCAGGGTCCCAATACGAAAAGATACGCCTCAAAAACGCCTTTTTGAAGTCAAGAAAATACACGAAAATGCTCAAAAATGTTGGAAAAAGGCTTTGAAGACCTCTTAGTAATCAAAAATTCTAAAAACACCATAAAAACACTTCAAAAGACGTAGTAATGAGTTATTTAGTAAACGGCGCTTTCGCGTTACAGGTAGGATAATCTTTTTGTAATTCCAGAAATGTCTAAAACATCGTTGTAAGTGCTTTAATACAGTTTTAATAGAATTACCATCCATAAAGTGCAAAAACCATCTAAAAAGTTAGAAAATTTCGAAATTTTGTTCGAAAAAGCCATTTTTCGTCGAAAATCGATATTTTTTAATTTTTTATGTAATTTGTCAAGGTCTTAAGTTCAGAAATAATAAAACACAGTTCAAAAGCTTCATGTAGTTAGAGTAAATTAATTAAACAATTCCATTCAAACATAAAAATCGTTTTTTGGAAAAAACCCGGGAAAATACTAAATAACAGAAGAATTTCCGAAGATTACCTTCAAAAGGATACGCGCCCGTCACAAGATTGTACAACGTCACGCCCGCCGACCAGATGTCGATTGGATACCCGCTAAAAAGCGTTTATTATTTTTTAAACTATCAAACAAACTTGAAAACCGCATTGAGCCCGGAGACCACTTCCGGTGGCTGAAACTTTGGCGTGCCGCGCGCAACCGTGCAAACGTCGTCGTTCTAAAGGAAGTACATTTTAATACGCAAAAAACTTTACCTGAAATGGCGACAATTGCTCAGCGACCCCGAAATCGGTAATCTTCAGCGTGCCGTCGGCCGAGATTAGCAAGTTCGCCGGCTTGATATCCTTGTGAATGACGCCCTTCGAGGGTAGGTATTCGAGGCTAAATCGATGATTTTCAGGCGCTTTTGCATTATCGGTGGGCGGGACAACCGTTTTTTTCGCATATAAATAGAGGAAGTTTTTCGAAACTGTTTTTTAATATTCCTAAACGTAAAAACTTTACAAAATTTCTTCAAAATATTAAAAAAATCTAGATTTTGCGACCAAAATTTCAAGTAAAAAATTGTTCAAAGTTTTTTTAAAGGTTTTATCACTTAAAATTGTTAAGTATGACGAAAATACTATTAAAATACTCACTATTACATTACTAGGCATTCTGGACTTATAGAAGAAAGTCGCCCCCCCCCGCTATTGCAAAAGCACCGATTTTCATAAGAAAAAATACCCGGTGATGAGCTGCCGGAAGAAGAATTGAGCCCAGTTTTCCGGCAATCGCCCGTTTTCAAAGTTTTCGACGACCTAGGAAAAGTAACTAAAATTCTATCCAATTTCCCTACCTCTTGCAGTGACGCCACGCAATATTCTAACACCATATACATCTTTTCCTTCTCTTCGATTCGAAAAAACTAAAAAAATTATTATCCTCGTAGTAAATACAAACCTGATACATCTGGATACAATTCCGGTGATTCAACCGTGACAGTATTTCGCGCTCGGTTTGCACGTGCTCGAATCCATTCGGTATCTTGCGCAATCTTTGCTCTAAAACTCTATTAAAACTCAAGTATCGGGCAAATACCCTTGAATATTTTTGACGGCGCCTCGTTGTAGGGTTTTCTTGTAGACGTTTCCTAAATCATGGTTAAAATTTGGGTAAAAAGCCAACCTTTACTGCGCATAGCTGCCCTCACCAATCAGAGCGCCAAATATGTAATAAAAGAAAAGCGGTCTTGCGGCCCCGGTGAACTTCGGCACGGCCAATCAAACAGGCCAAAAACGGCAATGTGCCGGGAGGGGCAAAAGCGTCGATAGGAGCCGGGCGTAGCGCGCTTCAAAAAGTTTAAGCTCTTATAACTTTTTCAAACCGACTTAATATTGAAAACCCAATATCAATTATTGCAAAGTAGAACTTTACGGTTCGAATGACACCAAAGACAGCAAGTTAGCCCTCCGAAATACCACTTTTCACAACGTCGCCAACCAAAACCGCCTTCGTTTCGATACTTTTTTGAATTCAGTTTTCTTAGTGCTTGGTATTATTGGAATCGCCGTGTCCCATTCTACAAAGTTCAAAATCGCTTTTTTTAAAGATTCCCTTTAGTTTTAAAGCTATAAGGCTGTAAAGTTTGGCCCCCATACATTTTCTTGACGAATGGAGCGTCGCGTTGCTTTGGCCCTTATTGCCGCTAATTCTGGGCGTGTCGGGGGTGGGGGAGCCTTGAACTCTTAGAAGTTGTCCCGCGACCGTAACAGGTCGTGATGGGACCATCCCGCCACCCAGGTGCCGCCATTTCGACACGCCCACTTTTCTTCTATTATTATTCTATTAATTATCCGTATAGGCCCCGGAACAAATTTTGGTACTATTCAGTTGTTCTCGCCCCTAGAAGTCCGTTTTCAGTGCGGAAATAGATGGATAAGTGCTCGATAAGAGCTTAACTTTACTCACCACACCAAGTTTGAGCCCAAAAATAAGGCTTCGTGCCATCCGAAGCGACGGCCCACCTTGCCTGACAATGTTTTTTACCCAAAAAACAGCAATTGCCTACCATTCCGTTCTTTCCGATTTACAGTTGGCGTATATAGGTGTATTGCGTACTACGTCTCGGCCTGTTTTGCTTGTAAGCTACATATCTCTCGATAGAGATTTTTCCGAAAAGTTTTTTTAACTGATCCTGGATCAGCTCAACTTACTGAGCATTTGGACATAACAAACTCCGATTTTCGCTTAGTGACCGGATACTTCAGTAGCCAAATTTGAAGTGTCATATCTCGAGACAGAAGCGTTTCCGAAAAGTTTTTTCAATTGATCCTGAATCAGCTCGACCTGCTGAGCATCTTGACATATAAAAATCCAAAATCGGTTTAGTGACCAGACACGACAATTTTCCCCTTAAATTTAGACAGTAAACCAAAATAGTCAGTGTTGAGATAGCCTCCTCTTTTGCTCCTCCTCTCCTCTCTTTTGATAATTTGCACTTCGTAATTTCTTGTCTCGAACTTCGTTCGTTAATTCATTCATTGCACGCTCTCAATTCTCGCGCTGGAATATGAATTTTTTTCAGGTATGTCCGGGGCAAATACCCCCTCCGAGAGCGGGTCATCCACTCGTTCGCTCGCCTGGGACTACAGTCACCTCGAGCTGCAGCCCGTCGTCCGTCCGTTGCCCCGACCCCCCGTTGTCCTTCCCCCAAGACCGTCCACGAGCTCGTCTACAAGCGCGGCTTCGTCAAGGTCAACCACCGCAGGGCACCCATCACCAGCAACGACATCGTCGAAGAAAGCCTCGGTATAACTGATTTATTTTCTAGCTTCGGTGCCGCGCGACAATAGTAAAATCTTTGGGCACTTCACCGCTTCTAGCGGAGTGAGTGAGGGTGCCATGGCCATAATAAATTTTCTTTTTCAGGAAAGCCGGTCTTCAAGCGCCCCAGGAACAAGCCAAGTTGGTAGCCTCTATGCTGTAATTTTTGTTGTCAATTTTTCTTGTTAATAAATTGTTATTTCTAATAAACTCGCTGGAAAATACATTGATATGAGCCGCATATAAGCCTCAACAATTGTTACAGCCTTGATTCCTCTAGAGATACAGCTGAAGGTCCATTGTTTTACCACCCGGAAAAAGACGATTTCGGGTTGGGCGACGCTGGTTTGAATAGTCTGTGATGCGGAAGTCGGTGATGAGAAGCGTACCTGCTTGAGTTTTGCTTACCCATCCTTGCGGTCTCCCGTGGCGGCTTTGCTGCAGAATGTCGGACCCTCAGATGAGGTGTGCCGTAGTTAGGATGTCTATCCATTTTGGGAAGGTAGATCCTAGAAGAAGAACACAAAATTTGCAATGAGGCAAATCCAAGACAACGGCAAACCAACCCTGGTAGTCGTTTAAAATAGGGGAGATCGCCCTCGTAGAAAAACTCGAAGTCACCTCACCTCACCGCCCCCAGATAATGCGAAACAACCTAATTTTAACCTTGTTTTCCAGGGGGACGGCGCTGGGGAAGGATTTCGCCCCGTTCGTCGACGAGCTGATGCCGTATTTGCTGCGCGTCATCCAGTCAGATCGGACGGCCGGACGGCGGCTGACTACCAAGGTATTGGAATGCGGCTTGTCTTGAGCGAAACGGTTTCTTTAGGTACTGGCGTGCGTGGGTGCGCTCTCCGGATGTTTGACGCCGCACCTCCACCTCGTTCTGCCGCCGATCCTTGCGATTGTCGACGACTCGAACAGCCTGATGAACGTCCGGGAATTGGCGCTGAACACTATTCTGCAATTAGGTGGATATTTTCGAAACTAAAAATTAAAATTAAACTATTCACTTTTTTATTTAACTCAAAATATAATATCTGCCTCGAATCGAGGGTTTGCCTAAAGTGGTTTACTTTCAAAATCGAAATTGGTTGCGAAATTTCATAATGTCTAAATTTGATAGTGTCGAAAATTGGGAATATCGAAATTTACATGTACCAATCTCCAGGAAAATTGCCCAAATATTGTGAAAATTTCGACGTTGAAATTCGGCATTCTGAAATTTCGGGGTCATGGAATTTCGACATTATCATAGCAAATCGTTTAAACCCGTTTTTAGCCGAAAGCGAGGACGTCTCCGAATTTGCGCCCCGCCTGATGCAAGCCTGGCTACGTGGTGTCGATGTCGTCTCCCCTGCAAAAGCCGCTGCTAAAGCTACTTGTTGTTGTCGCCGGACAGGTTGTTTAAAGTCCTAGTTCCTTAAAATAATGCTATTCAGATGTGGCGCCACTTTGACGTCTACCGGACGAGCGTCGACATGGCCCTGTTGAAGCACAACCTGCAATGCCCCGAGTATGACCGGTTGACGTTCACGATGATGGACCACGAGCTGAAGCATGTAAGGGAACGCTTGGCCGATTTATTACATTTTTCGGTGCTTTCGTATTAACGGGGGGGTTCAAATTTTTTTATACGTCTAAAAATACCTAGTACTATCAAAACACTTTCAAAAAGTCGAAACTGTCAAAAAACAGCCAATTTTCTGTCGAAAATCGATATTTTTGGATTTTTTTTAATCAAAATTTATAGGTATAATGCAACAAAACAGGTCCGCTATTTTAATTTAAAAAATTCTATTCTAATTTTCAAAAATCCTCCCCTCCCCCCCCGATAATGCGAAAGAACCCATTTTTCTTACAGATGGCTGGCACGGCGTGTGCCCCGAATCCCTACCACCATCACAGTTTGACCACTCGAAGGGCCGGTCGAAGATGACGCGCCGCCAACCCGTCCAGGTCAAGAAGCAAAAGTTCAGCGCCGAGCTCGTCCGCCCCAACTGGATGGTTCGTAATTGTTTTTGTTGTATAAAGCCATCGATTCAGACGGAAACCCTGGTGAATCGCGAGGACTGGTCGCAATGGTTGACGAAGCTGCGCTCGGCTTGCCTCAGGCTCAGGTGCGCTTTTACAAGCCTTTTCTAGACGAAAATTCGTTTCAGTAGCAGCGCTGCGCTGAGAGGTGCCGCTCCACTCACCGATCTCTACCCCCATTTGGCCAAGGATCTGTTCAACGCGGCTTTCATGTCCGTCTGGACCGAGCTGAGCCAACCGCACCAGGATGAGGTGATTTTTGGCGGCTCATGTTCATTTTTCCTAAAATCATTTTTTTCTAAATTTATTTTGCCTAAAAATCGGTTTTCCCGGAATTGTCATGTAAATGGCGGTGCGTCAAGAGAGCAAAAAGGACAGATGCTGCCATTTTGCGTATCAAAGCGTAATAAAATCAGTATAACGAAATAAATCAAGAAAAATGAGTTTAGGAAAAATTACAGTAATTCCTTAATTCGATTTTAGTTGACGAAAAACCTCGAAAATGCCCTGCGGAACAGTGGACAGCCGGACATTGTGCAGACGATCCTCAACCTCGCCGAATTCATGGACCACTCTGAGAAAGGCCCATTGCCGATCCCGTATCACGTGCTTGGAAGTGCCGCCGAAGGCACCCGTGCTTATGCAAAGGCCCTCAGATACAAGGTGATTTTAAAAAATTTGACCAAAAAATTTCCTACTTCAGGAAATCGAGATCGAGCGGAAAATTGCGAAACGATACCCGGTGACCCCTGAAGATTGCCAGGCCCTCATCACGTAAAAACCCGATTTTTATGCAGTTTTTGCCCTTTTCAGGTATGCGAACAAATTGAACGTGCACGATGAGGCGGCTGGCGTCGTCAAATACGCTGAAAAGCATGGAATCCAAGCGGTCCTCCAGGGGAAATGGTACGAGAAGCTGCAGGACTGGGAAAAGGCCCTCGAGTTTTATCAGGTATAAAAATTATGCGCAACTAAAATTAGTTCCGTTTTGTTAGTATAAATAGCGGCAGTGTTTTTAAAGCATTAATTTCAATAAAAAAAAAGTCGGCGTTTTCGAAAAAATTTTGAAACTTCAATTTTTTTTCTGGTTGAAATATAGTTTTCTATCACTAAAAACATTACTAAAATATTTCTCTTTAAGTTACAAGGCATTTCTAGATTTATACAAAAAATTTTTGGTCCCCCCCTGATAATGCGGCAGAACCGACTTAATTTACTTTTTTAGAAAGAGCCAAACCAAGACCTGGTCGCCCAGTACGAGATGCGATGTCTGGAGGCCCTCGGCCGATGGAAGGACCTGAACGAGATGGCGTCGTTTGAGAAGGCGACGGCGAACCCGAAGATTGCCGTCATGGCAGCAAGAGGAGCGTGGGCGGAAGGTAAAAATAGCTATTTTTTCCAACTATTTTGCCCATCTACAGGTCAACTCGATAAAATGGCCCAATTCGTCGAGATGGTGTCCCCGAACACGCAAGATGGCTCGTATTTGAGGCCGTGCTGGCCGTGCGAAATCAAGAATTCCGCAAGGCGACGTTTTTGATTGATAAGGTTCGAGATTCTACGAGATTCTAGTTTTGTGTTACCAGGTTCGAGACATGTACGACACGGAGTTGACGGCGTTGGCCGGCGAGAGCTACGAGAGGGCGTACGGAGCGATGGTGCTCATCCAGCAACTTGCCGAGCTGGAGGAGGCTATCGAGTATCGAGGTAAATTCGTATTTCTTTGGTATTGGAACCGTTTTTAGTCCGCAAAGATCGGCGACTTCGTATCTCGCTGCTCTGGTCTCGCCGGCTGCTCGATTGCCAGGAAGACGTCGAGCAGTGGCAGCGCGCCTTGTTCTTACGGTAATTTTTACTGACTTAATTACGCAATTCCTTATTTACTAAATTACCCGGGTATAACTTGCTTACCTGTACTTGTTTTCAGGGAGATGGTCATGCCGACAAATCACATTCTTCCCCTCAAGGTGAAGTTTGCGTCGCTGTGCCACCGTCAGGGGCGTCATGACATGGCCAAGGATGTCTTGCGCAGTCTATTAGGTAGGGGAATTTGATATATTCGTGTTTTAAAATTGCTGTTAAAAATAAACTTTAAATGGAAATAAAAACGTTATTAAAAATATCGTTCTGCAGGTATCCCGCCCCGAGCCGAGCTTCACACCGCCTCTGTGCCCCAGGATAAACCAAACTTGGTGATGGCCCTCTGTAAGCAGCTGTGGGCTGATGGGCTGCACGGGTCGGCGGTGGCCACACTGGATGCATTGGTAAAAACATTTTTTTTTATTTTTTTATCTGAAACTGCTTTTAGTCTCGACACTTGGAAAGGACGGCCACTACGGAAATGCCCACGCAAAAGCGGAGAACATTGGCAAAGGTTGGTCAAAATCTCGTCGGCCGATTGCGAGCTAATTTCGAAATGACATTATGTCGAAATTGTCATTTTTTCGAAAACGGGTTATTTTCATTTCGTGTTTTGGCGAAAAGCGTATATTATCCAAATTTTAAAGCCTTTTTCGCCTCGATTACGATTTTCGACATTTTAAAAGTAACCGCTTTTCAGGTATTCGTGAAACTTGGCGAATGGACGTACGCGGAAGGACTACGAAATATTGAGAACAACTCTTATCCCAAGCAATCGGTATCATTTTTTCAATCTCTCTTACTTTTTGCCGTCTAGGTCGGCTCTTCTGAAGGAGCATTGGCCCAGCTGTTGGCCCAGGCCGAACCGATGTCGAGGATGAAGAACGAGCGCCACCTCTCCCAAACCGTCATTCAGCTCTACCGAAAAGCCGCCGTACAGCATGACCCCAGCTGGCACAAGGTAGACGAGTTTTGGGAAACGTTCTAATTTGATCCAGGCATGGCACCGTCTCGCCATCACCTACTACGCGACGCTACAGAGGGAACGGGAGCGTCTTCTAGCCGTCACGAATTCGGCTGGTGGCCAGGTACTCGGAAATATATCTTTAAACTACCTTCCGCGTGGTGATATTTTTAGAATTAAAAAAATAGAAATAATATCGATTTTTTTGATCCAGACATGGCCATTTTTTACCAAAATTTCACTTTTTGAAAATTTTTGAAAGGGTTTTTTGGTTGTAATATAGTTTTAGTTTTCTAAAAACATTATTAAGCTGCTTCCTATTAAGTTATTGGGCATTCCTAGACTTCTATAAAAAATTTGTTTCTCGACGATACGAAAGGGCATTAAAATTATTTTGCTTCGATTTTAGGCCCATCTTCACGGCTCCTTGAGCGCACCAGCGGGAAGTATTCCTGAAGATCAACGTAGGCGTCAAGCTTTCGAATATAAACTCCTCTTTTTAGCGAATGTTCCTGGCGCCCTGTCTCCCAATTTGCCGTACAATTCTGGCCAACCAGGCCCTTCGACCCAACCACCGCCCATCACGTTCCAGGCAAGCCTTTCCTACCTCTTCCGAACCGCCTTTTTCAGACTGGCGCGACTCCTGCTGCGAAGGTTGTCGCCGAGCTGCGCAACAACATCAAGCAGCTCGCCCTGCACTCGATCTCCTCCTTCATCGAGGCCCTGAAGCTCGCCAAGGGATCACGGCTCGAAGACACGCTTCGACTTATGGCACTGCTCTTCGACATCACCGAGACGTTGCCCACCGAGTTGCGCAACGGGCTGAAGAAGTTGCCCCCAGAGATGTGGCTTGAGGCTGTCCCTCAATTGATCGCTCGACTGGAGGCGAAGAACTCGCAGGACACGAGGGAGGCGCGGAATGCTGGCATCGTCAAGCAGGTCATCCTCGACGTCAGCAAGGTGTATCCTCAGGTATCCGGACATCAAGCTTCGTTTTATTTGATTTTCACAGGCCCTCGTCTACCCAATCACGGTCGCTGCAAAATCAAGTGGTTCGGAAAATGGGCTGGAGCTGTTCACGCTATTCAGTGCGTCTTTTGGTGCTTGGTGTAGCTATAATTTTAGGTGACATGTCCCCGAAGCACAACAAGCTGGCCGAAGAGGCGAAGCTCGTCACCGAGGAGCTCGTTCGATGCGCTATCCTTTGGCACGAACAGTGGAACGAAGCCCTGGATGAGGCGAGCCGGCTGTATTTCCAGGAAAACGACATCCCCGGTTTCCTGGCAACCCTCGACCCGATGCACCAAAGGCTGAAGACGGCCCCGATGACGATCAAGGTAAAATCGTGGAAATCCATTAAAATTACCATGCCTTTGTTTAGGAACACTCGTTTGTTCAAACCTACTTCGCCGATCTGACGGACGCGCTCAAGTTCTGCAACGCCTACCGCATTGGCCAAGACCGAAAAGAGCTGGCGCAGGCCTGGGAAATCTACATCAACGTGTTCAAGCGGATTCAAGTGCGTTTTATGGCGGCCTCAAAATACGCTACTTGTTAGGGTCAACTTCGACAACTGACCTCTTTGGACCTGACGTACGTGTCGCCAAAGTTGAAGAATGCCAAAGATCTCTCCATTTCGGGTAAGAATCTGGACGCGGTGATTACACCTCACTTTCAGTCCCCGGCACCTACGACCCAGCGCAAACGGACGAGGACATTGTCCGCATCAGCTACGTCGACACCCTGCTGACCGTCATCAGCAGCAAGCAAAAGCCGAGGAAAATGCAGATGAGAGGTAGTTTACGCGAAAAATCACGTTAATATTTATATTTAGGCAGCAATGGACGGGATTACATGTTCCTGCTAAAGGGGCACGAAGACCCGCGCCAGGACGAGCGTGTCATGCAGCTATTCGGGCTGGTTAACGCCATGCTAGCGAAAAATGAAGAAACCGGACGCACGAATCTTGCCATTCAGGTGTTGAAGATTTTTATAGTTTTAACCAAACAATTTTAGCGCTATTCCATCATTGCCCTCTCGCAAAACTCGGGCCTGATCGGCTGGGTGCCAAACTGTGACACGCTGCACACTCTCGTCAAGGAGTACCGCGAAAAGAAGAAGGTCAGATTGGCCTAACTTTTATAAATGTGTATACCTCAAATTTAGATCTCGCTATCCGCCGAGCACAAAGAAATGCAAGCCAACGCGCAAGATCTGGAGACGTTGCCGCTCGATCAGAAGGTGGGCAGAAATCTTTTAAATATTCAGCTTTTTAGGTGCAACTTTTCAACCTGGCCCTCGCAAAGACGAGCGGCGATGATTTGCAGAAGATTTTGTGGCTCAAGAGTCCCAGGTTTGTGTTCCAATATGGATTGAGAATATTTTTGGATATTTCGCATTATCGGGGGGCTTTTGTATGACTCTAGAAATGTATGATAACTTGATATGCAGGTTTTTAATAGCGTTTTTAGTGGAAAAACAATAGTTCATCAGTTCTAAAAAAAAGTTTAAAAAGTCGACATTTGGTAACGAATAGCCATTTGTGGTGGAGAAATCGTCATTTTTGTCATTGTCATTCACGTGGAGGAATAGAAAAAACCTTGTAGAAACACTTTCAGTATTTATACTTGAAAAATCAGACCATAAGAAAGTCCCCCCCCCCGTTAATGCCAAGGAACCATTTTAGCTCCATTTTTTAGCTCCGAAGTTTGGTTCGACCGACGCACGAATTACACCCGCTCGATGGCCGTGATGAGCATGGTTGGGTACATTCTGGGGCTTGGCGATCGGTAGGCTTATTTTTGTCTCGACTACAATCATTTTAGCCACCCCTCAAATCTGATGCTCGACCGGCTGACGGGCAAGATTGTGCACATCGACTTTGGCGATTGCTTCGAGGTGGCCATGTCCCGGGAGAAGTACCCGGAAAAGATCCCCTTCCGGTTGACACGCATGCTCATCAAGGTCGGCTATAGAAATTGTATTTTTATGGTCATTGCAGGCGATGGAGGTCTGCGGCATCAATGGCAACTATCGTCATACTTCGGAGCGAGTGCTCGGTCTTTTGCGTGCGAACAAGGATTCTCTGCTCGCCGTCCTCGAGGCATTCGTCAATGACCCAAACATCAGTTGGCGGTTGTTGGAAGGTGTGTGGCTGATAATAAAAAAATCAGGATCTTTCGCGTTATCGGGGGCAACTTCTTTCTTATGATCTAATTTTTCAAATATAAATAGTGGAAGTGCTTCTAAACGGTTTTTTTTTACTTTTTTAAACGTCAAAGCTTACGATTTTTATTAAAGATATCGAAAAGATCACCTTTTTAAACTTAACTATAACTATTTTCCATTTAGTGAACCGGCAACGACGGAACCCCGCCGAGAAGCAGGACATTTCCAAGATGGTCAAGGACGAAGGGCTCAGTCAAGAGTCGGCTCGAAAAATTGTCGAGCGGATCAAGAGCAAACTCATCGGTAAGGGTGCCTAAACATTACAATGGCTTGCCTAGGGCACGACTTCGAACCGGAGCGCGAGTACAACGTCGTCGAGCAGTTCAACAAGCTCGTCGAAGAGGCCACAAACGCCGAAAATCTGTGCCAATGTTACGTGGGATGGTGCCCGTTCTGGTAGTAAAGCAGCTAATCATTGCAAATCTGTGCTAATCTGTATGTACCTATTTTTGTATGTTTGAGTCTAGAAACGGCTTATGAACTCACTCCCCGGCTTCAATCAGAGAGTATGCCTTGTTGCTTGGAATCGTTGATTTTTTGTCTCATCCTCTGAATTTGGCCTCAATGCCTTGTTATACCGCACTTGATCGATTTATGTGTGTTTTGTGTGTCAGTGTCCTATTAGCGTGAGATAAAGATTAGGTCATAAAATCCGAAAATCGATCCGCTAGTAAATACGGCTGAATACAAGCACACCGGATTACGAATACCGAAGTAAAGCGGATTACTATCAGTTTCTTAGTATGCCCGTATACCATGCCAGTTCGCACACCAGAATCAGTGTTTCAAGGCGGTTCGAATGAGCCCAGAGCGAAATTCTAATGCGGGCTTTTTAAATCGATATTGATCTAAATTTCCGCTTAGTATAGTTCCGCGATTTGACCCAGAAAACAACACCTGGGGGTACTTCTACAGATGGGTTCCCAAGTCGCCTGCTATTTACCCACAAGCGATGATCATAATTTTCCAGGTTCTTCCTGACCAATAAATTCCTTTTAAAGGTATGATTTTGAAAGGTTTAACCTTAGTAGAAGCGCAAGAAATCAATCCCTGATTTGCTTTCAGAAAACATGCTAGACAAATTTGCCGTGAAGGATCTTCCCACACTTTTATTGAGGAAACTCTATAGCAAGTTGAACCCTGATGCAAAGTATCGTTTTCGGGCCGTTAATAAGGTATATATGTTCTAGTTCCAGTGGGGGAAAATGGTGCGGGATCCATTGTCATAAATAGTTAGAACAAAACAAAAATACCTTTTGAAACCCACCGGAATGCTAGTGTTCGGTATTTTAGCGATTTTTTTCGAGCTTTTGCGGAGTCATTCGATGCAGCCTCGAAAAATACTAAGTGTTTGAATTTCATCACCAAAAAAAAGGTAATAAACAATAGTTGTCGTAACAACAAGCTTTAAACGAGATTTCCACATGGGAGCGTAGATTCAAAACCTAGTTTTCGACGTTTCTATATTTTTACGAAATTTTTGTAATTTTCATGACCCTCATTCGATAGCGCGTCAAAAATACAAACGAAGAATTTTAATTACAGCTGATAATGGCGTAATATAAAAAGCTATAGCAAAAAAAAGAAGTAGGTTACCGAAAATCCTCCGCACAGTTTTCCCCCGCTGGAAATAGAACATCAACTTTCAAGGCGTTCTTTGGGGTAGCTTCACCCGGCAGCCGACTCCTGTCTGGTCCAGTGTGTTCGATGGCTCTGGAACGACGGATGGTAACGAAATATTGGCAAAAGGATGTTTTGGTTTACAGACATGGCGTGCAGACATCGAAGTCGAGCCGGGGGTCGAGTTTATAATTGAATACAGTTGGGATCCCGAGCGCTCGATCCATCTCAGATCGGAAAATAAGATGAGCAATGAGAACCGGTCAGTACTTTCACAAATTTTTATTCAAAAATATCAAAAATACAGATTTTTCGACAAAAAAGGCCGATTTTGACCAGAATTTCGACCTTTTTTTTGGAATTTTTCGGTTTAAGCATAGTTTGTTATAATTTAATGTTATTATGCTATCGGTTTGTCGAAAAACTTTTTGTCCAAATTTAAGGTGCTGAAATTTCGATTTTGAGGCGAATAATTGAGGCGCAAAAAAAGCATTGAAATGCCTACAAAATTACCTTTCGACAAAATAAAAATAGGCTATTAAAAAACTTCCCATTAATTTCCAGGCCTATATATTGTATACAAAAATTTCACCCTCCCCCGATAATGGGAAAGAACTTATTTGTCGCTTGTAGGGAGTTGACGGTGGTCGGCAATTCGAAGACGTGGTTCCGGCTCCTCGAAAAGCTGAGAGCCTATAACCAGAATTTCAATTTTAACGCACAGCGGTGGGGCCACGCTGATGGAAGCAGATTTTCGGTCGTAATAAGAAGACTTCCGGATGCACAACGCCGTTTCATTGCCCTGGGCAGCAACACATTCCAGGTACGGATGCGCAGCTTTCCGAATACAGGGTATCCCATAAAAAGACCCACTCTAGCGGTCCACAGTGATGACCGATTTTGACGATTGAGGTATCTATCGAAAGCTCTCGACGAGCTGAGGTGATGTGCCCGATTTTCAAAATTCCGAATTTTTATGACATTTACTAACATTTTTGCGAAATTGGCTGAATTTCGATGCCTTTTCCCCATGCAAGTGTTTTTAAGAAAAACACCATTTTCGAAATTTTTACATCTTTACTGGCAGCCCAAGGTCGGCTCTTTGAAAGGCATTTGAGAAAACACAGCTTGAATGGGACTGAAACCGATTAAATTGAGTTTTTGCACAAAATTGCGTAATTTAATCCAGACATGGCAATTCCGATCGGCCGAGCCGCCCTTTTTTGCGGCCGAAAAAGCCGCGCGGCCCGGCCGATTGCCATGTCTGATTTAATCCCAAAAACGAAAAAAATCGGGTTAAAAATTCGGGAATTTCGAAAATCGGAAAGAACAGATCTCCTCAGCTCGTCGAGAGTTTTCAATAGATACCTAAATCGTCAAAATCGGACATCACTGTGGACCGCTAGAGGGGGACTTTTTTGGGACACCCTGTATAATAGCTACCGGAATTTTAGTTAAGCATCACACGTGTGGCAAGCATCATGTCCTGCCTTCGTAAGAGGCCCGACTTTGTAAGCGCTTTCTTTTATTTTTTACCTGGTTGATCTTACGATTTCTTACGAAATAAGTTTTGCCTCCAGGGCTTCGAGCATATAACGATAACGTTCGGATTTCGGTACCGGTTTGTTAGCGTGTGGAACTAATTCTCGCCGGTTATTCAGAACGTTCTTATATTAAAATGTAACCCATTTTATAGGATTTATGCAATTTTTACATATCAAAACTAAAAAAAACTTTTTTGGTCAAAAAATGTATGAAAATGGTACAAATTTTCGAGACTTCAAAAATTCTAAATATTTTTTTGTACCTTTCTACCAATCAAAGCCACGACAAAAATATAAAATGCATTAGTTATTATTAACAGGAAGGAATAGACGAAGAAAAATTACTTTTCCTCCTGCTAACCCCCGCTAACAGTCTAGGGCCTGTGTACATATGTTGGGTTTAGAACGAAAAAAATGTCGCAGAGTGGTTTGACCGGTTTCGCGATCGCGGTTTTTCCACCTCCGAGTTGCGCCAGTGGGCAAAGAAGGTAGGCATAATCCGAAATCGTAAGCATTTGTGTTTTCCTTTTCCTTTACTTTCGCAGCCTTGTTGCTTTTCAGCTGGTTCGGTTGCCCGTATTGGGGCTGGGGCCCTATATTCATGATCGAAATGAGATAGAACCAGTTCTGGATGGCCTCAAGGCGCTCCTCAAGTTTCTCATTCGTAAGGTACGGTTTTGCGAGAGATAGCGATAGAGTGAGAGAGTGAGAGAGAGTGATCGAGAGAGTGATAGAGATACATAGATTAATAGGAACTTACGCGGCATTAAAATACCAATGCCTTAAAGAGATAGGGGCGGCATAAGTCAATCGATTACGCGAGGGAAAGAAAATGTCTCTGCGCCTCTCCCCTGGGAGCCCTCTCTGCGCGAGATCGCCGTGGGACCTGTTGAACCCCCCCTCCCCAAGGGGGGTTCAACAGATGCCGTCCTCATCTCTTTAACGCTCCGTTTAGCATCCACCCCAAGGAGAGCAAACGCGAATCTTCTATATGGTGGTCGATCTTGAATATTTTTATCGACCTTCCCAAGAGGTCCAGGTTGGTGTTTATTACGTCGTTTTCTGAACCAGTCCGCTTTAGGAGGATCTTCAGCGTCAGTTTTCGAAAAGACTGAAAAGAATCGTTAAATCCGTCGGGTTGCCGGATGGGACGATGCTTTTCGATAATTACGCAGAACCTCCGAAGATGGTAGGTCTATCATACTGTAACGGTAATCCCGATGAGCTTTTCAGGATTAGCTTTCAGTTTGCCAACGTTTTGCCAACATCCTTTTTGACATAATTCTTTTTCCAAATTCATTTTGCCAAAAAGGTCAATGCGCTGAAACTTAAATTTCGAAAAATTTCGAGAAATCGAAATTTAGGCAAAATGAATTTCACAAAATGATTTCCGGCGAAACGAAACGAATTTGACATTTTTCAGCACCACAGACTTTATGTTTTGGCGCAGGGCTTTGATCGGGAACCGGAAGAATTCAGCGAAAAAATGTTGCGACCCAACTTTCGAGATTGGTGGGGAACGGAGACGAACATCTTCAGCGGCAGCCAACGGCCCTTCACAGTTTTGACTCATCAACAATAATTTTTCCCGTTGCGTAGAAGTGAAGTTACGACTACTTTTTTCACGATAAATTCTGATATACGAATGAAAAAGTCTATTTTTTGTATGCCCGCGTCTTGTTTGCGTGTGATAGACGGGTACTGGACTGTTAGCAGGGGGGGGGGCTAATTCTTCCCATTAACCCGGCAGGGTCCTATAACAAAATATGAACCATTTTCCTAGCATTTGACACAGTTTTAAGATATAAAAAGCTCCAAAAAACTTCGAAAAATTCATAAATTTTTCACTTTTTGATCAAAAATGTATGAAAAATGACCAAAACGGGTACCGATAAAAAAAAAATTAGTTTCGCATCGAATTTAATTTTATTCACAAAAGTATAAAAATGAGCAATCGTAAACAAAAAAATCTAAATTTACGGCTTGGTGGCACGATGGTCAGCTCCGACTGCCTGGCTGATATTCGTCAGCCCATCTTTGCGAAGACACTCAACAAGCTCGCGTTTTACCTGAAGCACGTGAGGATAAACGATTTTCGACTCACCCGTCCTATCACTGGGAAACCTTGGTACACCATCGACGTATAGAGCTGCACAACGCTGGCACCGGCCTTCACTTTCTCGTAAGCATCTGCGCCCGAAGCGATGCCTCCACAGCCGATGATCGGCACCTTGCCGCCAGTTAGCCTAGAAAAACAACATTGAAAGACCTTCAAATCCTTACTTATACATTTTCCGGATGCAGTTCGTGCTCAACTCCTTCAGTGGCACGCCGGAAAGACCGCCGGTTTGATCTGAATATTTTGGGTTACTTTAAAAATCTCGAATATCCTAATGTCGAAATTCCTAGTGTCGAAAATCACAATGTCGAGATGTCGTAATTTCGTAATTTCGAAGCTTCAATTGGCGAAATTTAAGAATGTCGAAAATCGTATCGAAATTTCTTTTCGAAATTTCATAATGTCGAAATTTCACAATGCCGAAACTTCATACTGCCGAAATTTCAGAATGCCGAAATGAGCATAGGAAAATCATCAGGACTATCAAATACTATTGAAAAAAATGTCGACTTTTCGAAATTTGGACATAATGACATTTTGACATAGATTTCGACATAATGAATTTTACCAAATATAGATATTACCAAATTTCGGCATTCTGAGATTCGAGACCTTTTAAAATTTCGATATTATAATTTTCGAACCTATAATTTTTGGCGTTCTGATAGCAAATCGAATATTTCAACAACTATCACACGATTCTGCGCATACCTTTCTCCGAACTTTGCAGTGAGTCTGGTCTGCTGATTGTGGTATTTGAAATGATGAGCCCAGCCACGCCAAATTTCGGATCCATGACAACCTAAAGTCAAAAATGTATAATTTTTTAAAGGGAAAAATTACCTTTGCGATATCTGCCAGCTCGGCGTCGACCAAGTCGGGGGCTATCTTGAGGAAGATCTTCGGCGGATTCGGCAGTTTGTGCATATCCACCGCGCGCTTCACGTAGGCGAGAAGCTATCATTTTCCGTGTAATAACGCAGGAATTAATGACTCACTTGTTCCAACGGTTTTCTCCCTTGCATCGAGCGAAGCCCTGGGGTATTCGGCGAAGACACGTTGACGACCAGGTAGTCGGAATTCATCGCAAAATGATTGACGCCGACCTCGTAGTCGAGTTTGCAACTAAAAAAACAAAAACTGGGTACTGGACTGTTAGCAGGGGGAAGCACGAATTTTTCCAACTGATCCTGTAAAGTTTCATACCAAATAAAAGCCATTTTCATAGCATTTTATACAGCTTTATGTATAAAAAACTTATAAAATTTACAAAATTTTTGAATTTTAAGTTATGAAAATTTCTTGGACATGAAATGCTCAGACAAACTTTTTCAAACTTCGAATTATGAAGTTTTTGGTGTGTGAAAAATTACCAAAAAAGTCCAAATTTTCGATCTAAAAGTCCCAAAATATTTTTTGTAACTTTCTAGGCTTTAAAAGCTACTAGAAACACGACAAAAATAGACTATATTTTCTTAACAGGTAGCTCGGAAAACAAAGTTAGTAACCCCCCGCTACAGTCCAGTGCCAAAAACTAAATCCACTATAAATTAACGAGCTTACTTTTCATCCGAAGTCATCTTATTCTTGCCGAGGTTGACGCCGAAGACGGCCATCCCGGGGGACCATGGGGCGGCGCGTGCAGCCTGTTTTCATTTTATGCGAGGCAAAAGCATTTACGCACCTTAACACGCACTTGCACCTTCCCAACGCCTTCGCTGTTGAACCCGTAGCGATTTATTACAGCCTAAAATTCCATTATTTAAGCCAAGATAAAACTAATACAAACCCGATCTTCCTCGAGCCGAAAAACGCGTGGCTGCGGGTTTCCGGGTTGAGGAAGCGGCGTGATTGAACCAATTTCGATCATGCCGAATCCGCTGTTGGCTAGTGGGAGGATCGCATCACCGTCCTAAAAAGCAATTCTGGACTTATAAAGGTAAAAATAGGATAACGGAGGGAGCAAAGGTTTTTTACAATAAAAATATTTTTAAAAAATCGTTTTTTTCGGGCTATGAAAAAGCTGTTAGTATGTTTTTCAGCCCTCTATCGAATTCATTCTCAAAAATCAATTCAAACAGTCGAAAATGTTCAAAATGCCGAAAAAGGGGCCCCCGTCGTGCCCATAATTTTCAACCAAAGTTTTTATGCCATAAAACCTTTATATTACATTTTTTCCGCGCTGAAACTAATTTTGTTGGGATATTTTTCGGTGCACTATCGAATGGCGCTCACGAAACCCCACAGTATTTTAATCTATTAGAAAAATGCTGCTACCGTTATCCTATTCCACCCTTATAAAGACAGGGACCAACCTTGTCAAAACCTGCAGCCAGCCCGATTGGGTTCTTCAATTTCTGACCGGCAAACTAAAAATAAATAGATTTCGTGCAGCGCTTCCTTACCTCACACTCCAGCTCCGGATATTCCCAATGGTTCGGGCCAAATCGGGGCAAAAGCCCAAGCTTGCACGCCTCAACAGAAAAACGGCTTTCAAAAAACAAAAAATGCCCTACTTTGATGGCCCATCGATGTGCGGTCTCGCCGTCGCTGAGCCGGTGCACCAGCGGCATTAACTAAAAAGAATCCACTAAAAAATGGTTTTTAGAGTTACCCCCTTATCGTAGAAGACCTCGCCACCGAAGAGAAGCTCAATAGCCCCGAAGCCGAGCAATCCACCGCCGATGCAATAGATCTAAATCACAAAAGCGGAAGTTTAAAGAATTTACAGTTCTTTTGCATTAGCGGGGGAGGCAAGTTTTTTAGGATCCGATTTTTCAAATATAAATAGTGGTGGCGTTTCTAAACTATTGTTTGATAGTCTTAAACGTGAGAACCTTACACATTTTGATCAAAAAATATCAAAAAGATTGAATCTTCGCTAAAAAATGGCTGATATTTTACAAAAATTCCGACTTTTTAAACATTTTTAAAAGTATTTAGATAGTTTTTCAAGTCGAAATATGGTTATACGTTACCAAAAATACCATTAAAACGTACCGATGATTTTGTGATGTAACCGGGTGGTAGTTTGGCGTACATATTTTAGGCTGTTTTGATGGAGGGCAGGCTGCTGCGGAAGCTTTCAAACTGGAAAAAAGAGTGTTCGAATGATCAGAATCGCACCTCTTCTGCCGTAAACTCGTAGCGCTCCTCGGTGGCGTCGTCGAAGCGCAAGAAGAGCGTGAAGATGGTGCGCAAGGAGTCGAGGGAACAGTCAACCGGCGCCGAGAGCTGGAATTGTCTAGTTTGGTACTGGACTGTTAGTAGGGGGAGATATTTTTCCCAGTAATCTTGTACGGTTCTATAGGAAAATCTAAAGGGGGGGGGGGCGTTTTATTTTTTAATACCGTTGTTTGGGGGGCCGTTAAAAGCTATTAAAAAAATTATTTAAAATATATTTAAATAAATAATTATAAATTTATTAAATTAAAAAATAAAAAAAAATTAAATAAAAAAAAAAATATAAAAAAAAAAAAAAAAATTTTCTCAAAAATATATAATATTTATTTACAACAAAAATAAAAAAAAAATAATTTACAAAAAAAAAAAAAAAAAATAAAAAAAAAATAATATAATAAAAAAAACACCTAAAAAAAAAAAAAAAACAATTTAAAATAATAAAAAAAAAAAAAAAAAAAAAAAAAAAATATAAAAAAAAATAAAAAAATAAAAAAAAAATAAATATAAAAAAAAATAAAAAAAACCAAATAAAAAACAAAAACTAAAAAAATAAAAAAAAAAAAAAAAAATAATATTAAAAAAAAAAAAAAAAAAAAACACCCAAAACACACCCCAACCCCAAAAAAAAAAAAAAAAAATTTTCCTTAATAAAACCAACCCGGCTTCTAAATAACAACCCATTTTTATAATTTAAAAATATAAAAATTTATATTTTTTTAAATCGATACCAGATTTATTTTTTTTATAAAAATATAAAAAGAAATTTAATTATTAATATTTTTTTAAACCATTAAAATATATATTTAAAAAAATAAAAAAAATTACTCAATATTAAATTTAATAAATGGAAAAAAAATTATAGTTTAATTATACAATAAAACTAAAAAAAAAAAAAAAAATTATTTTTATAATTTTAAAATTATATAAAAATTATATAATAAAAAAATTTATATTATTATTTTAAATAATAAAAAAAATTACCCCAAAAAAAAATCAACACACATATACACAAAATTATTTCCCCACCACACATTTAAAAAAAATTAACACAAAAAACAAACCCAAAATTAAAATAAAAAAATAAAAACCCCAAAAAACAACCACCATCTTTTTTAGAGATTTAAAAAAAAAATAAAAAAAATTTTAAAAAACTAATTTGAGGGCTTTTTTGAGGTCGCGCGGCAACCATTTTTATAATATTTTACCCAGTTTTAGATATAAAAAGCTCGTAAAAAAAACTTATAAAAACCTTGGAAATTGTTGACTTTTTGCTCAAAAATGTATGAAAAATTGTTCAGCGTTTAAAATGGCTTTTGTAACTTTCTAGAAGAAATGAACTTTGAAACTACGAAAAACATGATCAAAATACACGATTTATTATAAACGGAAAAATAAAAACTGGGCCCCTCCCCGCTAACTCCAGTACCCCTAGTTTTATCAATTCCTATTCAACAAAATTAAATTTATGGCAAAGAAAAGCTTTAGAAACTATTCACCTTCACTGTCCAATCAAAAGCAACGATGGTCTTTGTCAGGCCGCTATCCAGCGTGGGCATCAACTAAAAAACGACCTTATACGCCTCCAGTTTTATCTCAATAAAATGCCAACAACTTCCGATATCTGAATGTAACAATAGCCACAACCATTTATCATCTGGGGCACCAGGTAAACCAAGAAAGAGAATAAAGAAGAAAAAACACGTCTCGGACGTCGGAACAATATAGAAAAAACACAACAAATACCCCGGTGAAATGACCAGAAAGAGGTTTTAGGGGTACTGGGTTGTTAGCAGGGGGACTAATTTTTCCCAGTAATCCTGTCCGGTCCTATACCAAAATATAAACGATTTCTATAGCATTTTACACAGTTTTTTGATATAAAAAGCTCATAAAAACCCTATAAAAATTTTCGAATTATTACTTTTTCTCCAAAATTTATGAAAATGATCAAAAACCCAAAATTTTACGATTGTCGAATGTCTAAAATATTTTCTGTAAGTTTCTAGCCATCAATTTATGATGAACAAGTCGGTAGCGACGGAAAAACCAAGGTTTCCAGCCGTTCCCCCCTGCTAACAGTCCAGTACCAGGTTTTAGCTAGGGTCACAGCGTTTTTTGGGTACAAGGCACATTAATAATTTGGGTTTAAGGCATACCGTGAAGGCTAAAAAAGCGGTTAGAGAGAGAGAGAGAGAGAGAGAGAGAGAGAGAGAGAGAAACGCGCTGGACAAACGCGCTGGCGACAAGAACCCAGGGGCCGTATATCAACCACGAGATAAGGCACTGGTCATTTGGCCCGTGAACTACCGGATTCCCGCTTCGATGTGGGGGGAGGAGGCGCTAAAATAAGAGCAGATGTGTGTCAGTGGCAAACTACAACCGATCGGAGGGGATATTGGGATAAAAACGAGCAATGATTATGCGGTAACTTTTGGCATGAGCCGGAACAAAAAAATGGGGGGAGGGGGGCATAATTCTCTAGACGTATTTCCTGGAAAGCCGGCAAGTAGAAGGGAATCTATCACAGATGAAGCGAATAACAATAAAATTTGTCTGCTTAAAAATCTAAAAATTCAAATCTCTGCCCGGAGCTTTGAGCTGAACACCTCTTCCGCGTCGTCGGAATCGGAATCCGACGAGCCGAGCATCCGGACGCGGTCGCTGCCCGCGCGGTAGTGCGGCAGTTTGGTGTATCTAAAAAATTATTTTAGGTTCTTTCGCATTAACGGGGGGGGGGGGCGGAAACAAAATTTTTTACGTCTAGAAATGCCGAATAACTTAGTAGAAAGTATTTTAATAATGTTTAGTAAAATAAGGCTGGATTTCAACTAGAAAAAACCATCTAAAAACTCAAAAATTGTTCAAAAAGTCGAAATTTTGGTCAAAACGGACATCTCTGGCCGAAAAATCCATAATTTGTCTCTTTTGAATAAAATTGTTTAAAGTTTTTACGCTTAGGACTAGTAAAAAGAGCTTAGAAACAGTACCGAAATTTAAATTTTAAAAATTCGTTCCTAGGAAAAAATTTTGCCCCGATAATAGAAAATAATCGATTTTTTTGAAAAGAAAGAAAGTCGTACTCGATTGAGCTGGTCGTCTCCTCGCGGAAACACCAGAGGAAGGCGGTGCCGACGAGAACGATGATGACCACGATTATTATCACCCAGATGAAGGACCTGAAAAAAAGGTATGTTTAAAAAGGGATGAAAGCCCACCAGAAAAGCGATCCCGATGATCCAGCACGGCGAATCGGGCCTTTCAGCGTGCAATCTTCTAAAAAGGGAGAATTAGTTGTTCTGGACTGTTATCGGGGGGTTGACTAAAGCCCCTAATAAAATACAAATACTTTTATAGCTTTTTACGCAGTTTTTAAGTCTAGAAAGTTCATAAAAGTTATTAAAATGTTCCATTTTTACATTTTAATACATATGAAAATAGTCAAAAATATTCTGGATGACTTTTAGTAATCAAAACCTGCTAAAAGAAGACTGTTAAAAAAACTCACTGTAAACCTCACACTGTAAAAACGCTAAAATTTATCAAAATTGTCAAAATCTCCATAGTTTCGATAATTTTAGGCTTTTAGGAACGCTAAATAGCTTTCCGCCGGCATTTATGCTTAAAATTCGATAAACCAACCACAATGATGGGTATCCGGGCGCTGACCAGTCAGACAGCACGGACGACAGTAGCCGACGCTCTGATTGCCGTACCCCTCGGCGCAGGTGTCGCAGAAGAGCGGGCCGGCGCCGTGGCATGTCTTGCACGCTTCATCGCAAAGTGTGCACTTGTTTTGAAGGGCCAAGTAGAATCTAAAACAACATCCTTTTCGGGCCGTTTTTAACGCTTACCCCGGACCGCACATATTTTCCTTGAGCACACACCGCGCTTGGATCAGGTTGGTTTGATCTGAAACGGAAATTAAATTCTGTTTCTGAACATAAAATGGTTATCTTGGACGGGGGATGATGGGGGGAAGATGAAACGGATGGATGAAACGGATAGACCCAGAAACAAAGTTTTGCTCGGTTCTTTCGCATTATCGGGGGGGGGGGCAACTTTTTCTAAGGATCTAATTTTTGAAAAAGAAATAGAGGAAGCGTTTCTAAACAGTTTTTTTTTACTATTCCTAGACGTAAAAAATTACAAACTTTTATGAAAAAATCCAAAAATACACTGATTTTTCGACCAAAATGGCCGATTTTTGACCAAAATTTTGACTTTTTAAAATCCTGTTAAACGTTCTTAGATAGTTTCTCTAGTGAACTATAGTTTTATTCCACTAAAGACATCAATAAAGTAGTTCCCATTTACTTACTAGGCATTTCCAGCCTTGTATAGCCCCCCGATAATGCGCAAGAACCGTTTTTCTATTGGGGTTAGTTCTCGTGCAACGTACCAGCCACCGACGACACCGTGGTCATGTTTTCGTCTAAAGGACGGTACAATGATACCAGATACCACAAAAGCACATGGAAATTAACGTAGAGTTGATCGGCTTGATGGGCGCGACTTTTCGTGGCGAGCTAACGATCGTGCAAAGCGCTTTTTTCAGGCAAATAATACTTTACAACAGCTATGTGAATGAATAAACCGCAAACAACCGCATTTACGATACGCCAAAGTGCATAACATTTATATAGAACTTGAGGTCGCTTAGTATTCCCGGGTGATCCAAATTTTTCCTGAGGGTCCAATTTTGTGATATAATTATTCCTAAACCATTTTTTAATGTTAATAAACACAAAAACCTCACAAAGTGCACTAAAATGCCAAAATATCGGGTTTTCGACCAAAATTTAAATTTTTTAAGCAGTTTTCAAAGTTTTCTAAGCAGATTATTCTCTTGAAAATAGCTACTATTTGCTAAAAAGGCTATTCAAATACTTGTCATGATGTCGGAAGTGTTTCTAAACCATTTTTAATATTTAAACATACGTAAACTTTACAAAAAAATGCATTAAAATGCCAAAACTTCGGTGTTTCGAACGAAATTTAAACTTTTCAAAATCGGATTCGACTCCCGTATAGCTGGATTCGGCTAAAAAGACGGTTAAAAATGTTTGCTATGACGTTACTAAACAAAGCTCAACTTATAGGTATAAATTCGGATCTCCCGGAAATACTAAAGAGCCAAGCTTTAAGCTAAACTTACAATCTGCGATCAGCCCCATCGGACACGACTCGACGCAAGTGCCGTGGTCAAAGTGCCCGTAGTGGTCGACGTCGATGAGCAGCTGCGCGCCCGGGCAAGTCTCGCAAACCTAATTCCAAGGTTTACATGGAATGTTAGCGCTACTTTTTCATACCTCCGAGGCGCTGCACGTTTTACAGTGGACCGAGCAGGTACGGCAGTTGGTCCCATCGAGGTAGTAGCCGTCATCACAGTGCGTCACGCACCTAAAGCACGATTTTGGCCCGAAAATGGCAACGAAGGACCCCCAGATAAAAACAAAACATAAAAAGCAAGGAGATATATGATATTTCGGTTGTTTCGCATTATCGGGAGGACCAAACTGTGCTGTATAAGTCATTTTGAATTATTACTTTTTTCTCAAAAATTTATGAAAATGATCAAAAACCCAAAATTTTACGATTTTCGAATGTCTAAAATATTTTCTGTAACGTTCTAGCCATCAATTTATGATGAACAAGTCGGTATCGACGGAAAAACCAAGGCTTCCAGCCATTCCCCCCTGCTAACAGTCCAGTACCAAGTTTTAGCTAGGGTCACAGCGTTTTTTGGGTACAAGGCACATTAATAATTTGGGTTTAAGGCATACAGTGAAGGCTAAAAAGCGGTTGGAGAGAGAGAGAGAGAGAGAGAGAGAGAGAGAAGAGGAGAGAGAGAGAGAAACGCGCTGGACAAACGCGCTGGCGACAAGAACCCAGGGGCCGTATATCAACCACGAGATAAGGCACTGGTCATTTGGCCCGTGAACTACCGGATTCCCGCTTCGATGTGGGGGGAGAGACGCTAAAATAAGAGCAGATGTGTGTCAGTGGCAAACTACAACCGATTGGGATAAAATCGAGGAATGATTATGCGGTAACTTTTGGCATGAGCCGGAACAAAAAATGGGGGGCATAATTCTCTAGACGAATTTCCTGGAAAGCCGGCAAGTAGAAAGGAATCTATCACAGATGGAGCGAATAACAATAAAAATGTTCTGCTTAAAAATCTAAAAATTCAAATCTCTGTCCGGAGCTTTGAGCTGAACACCTCTTCCGCGTCGTCGGAATCGGAATCCGACGAGCCGAGCATCCGGACGCGATCGCTGCCCGCGCGGTAGTGCGGCAGTTTGGTGTATCTAAAAAATTATTTTAGGTTCTTTCGCATTAACGGGGGAGGGCGGAACCAAAATTTTCTGTATACGTCTAGAAATGCCGAATAACTTACTAGAACTTATTTTTATAATGTTTTTAGTACAATAAACTATATTACAACTAGAAAAACTAGCTAAAACTTTCAAAAATTGTTCAAAAAGTGGAAATTTTGGTCCGAAACGGCCATTTTTGGTCGAAAAATCCGTTTTTTTGTTGTATCTTTTTAATAAAGTTTTTGAAAGCTTTTACGCTGAGGACCAATTGAAAAAGTTTAGAAATAGTTCCACTATTTATATTTTAAAATTTTATCCTAAAAAAAGTTGTGTCCCCCGATAATGTGAAAGAACCGATTTTTTAAAACTAAGTCGTACTCGATTGAGCTGGTCGTCTCCTCGCGGAAACACCAGAGGAAGGCGGTGCCGACGAGTACGATGATCACCACGATTATTATCACCCAGATGAAGGACCTGAAAAAAGGTATGTTTAAAAAGGGATGAAAGCCCACCAGAAAAGCGATCCCGATGATCCAGCACGGCGAATCGGGCCTTTCAGCGTGCAGTCTTCTAAAAACGGACAATTAGTTGTTCTGGACTGTTATCGGGGGGGTAAATTTGACTAAAGCCCCTAACAAAATACAACTACTTTTATAGCTTTTTACGCAGTTTTTAAGTCTAGAAAGTTCATCAAAGTTATTAAAATGTTCCATTTAACATTTTAATACATATGAAAATAGTCAAAAAATATTCTGGATGACTTTTTAGTAATCAAAACCTGCTAAAAGCACTATACTCACACACTGTAAAACGCTAAAATTTATGGAAATCGTCAAAATCTCCATATTTTCGATATTTTTAGGCTTTTAGGAACGCTAAATAGCTTTCCCGCTATTTTTGCTTAAAATTCGATAAACCAACCACAATGATGGGTATCCGGGCGCTGTCCAGTCAGACAGCACGGACGACAGTAGCCGACGCTCTGATTGCCGTACCCCTCGGCGCAGGTGTCGCAGAAGAGCGGGCCGGCGCCGTGGCATGTCTTGCACGCTTCATCGCAAAGTGTGCACTTGTTTTGAAGGGCCAAGTAGAATCTAAAACAAATTCCTTTTTGGGCCGTTTTTTGAACGCTTACCCCGGGCCGCACATATTTTCCTTGAGCACACACCGCGCCTGGATCAGGTTGGTTTGATCTGAAACGGAAATTTAATTCTGCTTATGAACATAAAATGGTTATCTTGGACCGGGGGATGATGGGGGGAAGATGAAACGGATGGATGAAACGGATAGGGAGACCCAGAAACAAAGGTTTGCTCGGTTCTTTCGCATTATCGGGGGAGGGCAACTTTTTTCTAAGGATCTAATTTTTGAAAAAGAAATAGAGGAAGCGTTTATAAACTGTTTTTTTTTACTATTCATAGACGCAAAAAATTACAAATTTTTATGAAAAAAAAACAAAAATATACCGATTTTTCGACCAAAATGGCCAATTTTTGACTTTTTAAAATCCTTTTAAACTTTCTTAGATAGTTGCTCTAGTGAACTATAGTTCTATTCCACTAAAGACATCAATAAAGTAGTTCCTATTAACTTATTAGGCATTTCCAGCCTTGTATAACCCCCCCGATAATGCCTAAGAACCGTTGTTCTATTTGGGGTTAGTTCTCGTGCAACGTACCAGCCACCGACGACACCGTGGTCATGTTTTCGTCTAAAGGACGGTACAATGATACCAGATACCACAAAAGCACATGGAAATTAACGTAGAGTTGATCGGCTTGATGGGCGCGACTTTTCGTGGCGAGCTAACGATCGTGCAGAGCGCTTTTTTCAGGCAAATAATACTTTACAACATCTATGTGAATGAATAAACCGCAACCAACCGCATTTACGATACGCCAAAGTGTATAACATTTATATAGAACTTGAGGTCGCTTAGTATTCCCGGGTGATCCAAATTTTTCCTGAGGGTCCAATTTTGTGATAGAATTATTCCTAAACCATTTTTAATGTTAATAAACACAAAAACCTCACAAAGTGCACTAAAATGCCAAAATATCGGGTTTTCGACCAAAATTTAAATTTTTTAAGCAGTTTTCAAAGTTTTCTAAACAGACTATCCGCTTGAAAACAGCTACTGTTTGCTAAAAAGGCTATTCAAACACTTGTCATTATGTTGGAAGTGTTTCTAAACCATTTTTAACATATAAAAATACCTAAACTTTACAAAAAATGCATTAAAATGCCAAAATTTCGGTGTTTCGAGCGGAATTTAAAACTTTTCAAATTAGGATTCGACTCCCGTATAGCTGGATTCTGCTAAAAAGACTATTAAAAATGCTTGCTATGACGTTACTATCCAAAACTCAACTTATAGGCATAAATTCGGATCTCCCGGAAATATTAAAGAGCCAAGCTTTACTTTAAACTTACAATCTGCGATCAGCCCCATCGGACACGACTCGACGCAAGTGCCGTGGTCAAAGTGCCCGTAGTGGTCGACGTCGATGAGCAGCTGCGCGCCCGGGCAAGTTTCGCAAACCTAATTCCAGGGTTTACATAGAATTTTAGCGCTACTTTTTCATACCTCCGAGGCACTGCACGTTTTACAGTGGACCGAGCAGGTTCGGCAGTTGGTCCCATCAAGATAGTAGCCGTCATCACAGTGCGTCACGCACCTAAAACACGATTTTGGCCCGAAAATGGCAACGAAGGACCCCCGGATAAAAACAAAACATAAAAAGCAAGGAGATATACGATATTTCGGTTCTTTCGCATTATCGTGGGGACCAAATTTTGCTGTATAAGTCTATAAATGGCTAGCAACTTCATAGGAAGTATTTTAATCATGTTTTTAGTAAAATAAAACTATATTTCAACTAAAAAAACTGGATAAAAACTTTAAAAAGTCGAAATCTTGGACAGAAACCGACCATTTTTGGTGGAAAATCGATATTTTTGATATGTTCTATAAAAAAAATTGTAATTCTTTACGCATAGGTATATTAAATTTCATATTTAAAAATTAGATCCTAGGAAAAAAAGTCCCACCCCCGATAATGCGAAAGAACCGATTGTTCCCGAGGAAAGTGAAGCACCCGTATACAGAAAAAGTAACGTAAGCTCGTCTCACTTGAACCCGCTCTTTAGTGGCGCGTTGCTGTAAGGGTTTAACGGAGGCTAAAAGAGCGCTTACTTGAAACCGGCACGGTTGCGGAGTGTTTGGGTGTAGTGTCGGCAGGAGAAACAGGAAGAAGCGCTGCGCGGTTCGGTGCATCTGAATAGAAGGTTAGTGATCTTAGAAATTCATCAAAAAAGATACTTTTAGTCAAAAAATTAATAAATAAAGCATAAAATCCTACCTTATATAATTTTGGAGTGTATCTCTGTGTGTGTGTGTGTGGATGTCACTTTCGAGGCCCGATTTGAGGGCCTTCCCGTGTCCCAAATGCGCTGATTTTTTGTCACTTAGGGGAATCGACCCTCCTCTTTCCGATGGCGTTTTCAGAATTTCGATAAAATACAAGTTTACAAAGTTAAAGCCGGTTTTATTCATTTTTGGGGGTAATTTGCATAAAATGAAAAAATACAAATTTCCTCATTCTTGCAATTTGCCCGCGCGTGTGTGGTCGGTGGCGGGAAGGGGTCCGAAGGACCCGAGCTATCGGAAAGTCAAATTTTTCATGCAAAGGCACAATTCCAGCGCCCAAGGCCCGCGAAGCGGGTTTTGGGCGCTGGTCTCAAATAAATTTGCTGATATTACCCGGCCGCACATTCCTCGTGGCAATCGCCGGCCGATTGGAGGTTGCTGTTTTGCAGATCGCTCGAAGATTCATCTGTCTAAAATAATAAAAATAAAAAGAAGATCGTAAAAGAAGAGCAAATGCAAGAAAATCAGTGTTTTTCCAGCCAGATGCAGTATTTTGTGGTGCTGGACTGTTAGCGAGGGGGATTTCTAGCCCGGCAAAAACTCATTTTGCCCGGTAATCCTCTACGGGCCTATAACAAAAAAATATACGCCATTTTTATAGCATTTTCCACGGTTTTTAGATATAAAAAGCCATAAAAACTGAACAATTACCAAATAGGCCAAAATTTCGAATTTGCAAAAATACTTAAAATATTTATGTATTTTTGTAGCGAGCAAAAATTACTAAAAACTTTATTAAGATAAATTTAAATAACAGGTAAATGCGGGGGGAAAAACAAAAATTAGCTCCCCCTGCTAACAGTAAAGTACCATTTTTAACTAACAACCAGGGTTGAAAAACCGCTTCGCGGCTTTTCAACCCTGGCCCCGTCCAGGACCTGTGAAAGTCCTTATACAGTGTGTGTCAAAACGATAGAGCCACCTCTTTGAACGCTATTATCTCGGCCGTCGTTGAGTTTGACGTCAAGCTAACTAGCAGGTCTTGTAGCGCTCGAAAAGCCGCATTTTTCCATCTACTGGAAATTTTTCAAAAATAGAGCATGCGATTTTTATAAGGAAAAGAACAAATAGAGCCAAAAAACCGAAGTGTCAAAACGATAGAGCCACACTTTACATATCATTAGCATCAGGTTTGAGCTTGCAAACTACATGCTAATGCGCATCCAAAGTGACTTTCGATTTCTGACTTCCGGTTTTTTCAGGGTGATGTCAATCTGCATAGATTTTAACTTCGTATTAGCAATTACCATGTAATTTGCAAGCTCAAACCTGATGCTAATGATATGTAAAGTGTGGCTCTATCGTTTTGACACTTCGGTTTTTTGGCTCTATTTGTTCTTTTCCTTATAAAAATCGCATGCTCTATTTTTGAAAAATTTCCAGTAGATGGAAAAATGCGGCTTTTCGAGCGCTACAAGACCTGCTAGTTAGCTTGACGTCAAACTCAACGACGGCCGAGATAATAGCGTTCAAAGAGGTGGCTCTATCGTTTTGACACACACTGTATTGCATGTTTCTTCCTGAATTCTAGCAAGAAAAAAAAGTGAAAAACGGCCGCTCGGTCCCTATTATATAGATTCTTCCTACTTCCGGCGTATGCTAATTTCCCCTAACAAACAGGGTTTTACAAAAACCTATTTTTAATAGCGAAAACCGCAATTTTTCAAAATTTTTATGTGTGTGCAGTCGATTCCGGACCATTCTAAACCTATTGCCGTTTCTTCCCTATCCAAAAAACCCTTCCCGTGGCTGTAGGAGCGGAACATCCTAACGGAAGTGCATGCAAATACACACACACACACAAACACTATTTTTTTATATATAGTAGGATAGTAGGACAATAAGCATAACAAACATTTTTAGATATTCTTAGTGCTATCCTACCTTCGTCTCAACTCCCTGTAGTGTCCCCGATAGATAGATTATTATCAGGAATAGCTTTGTCAACATTTCCAATTTCGCGCCGAATTTCAAGAATATGCGGGCGGCACTTTTTTATGTAGTTGCTATCAGCATTATCTCTGTGGGCCAACTGGAGACGCTCTCCACATCAAAAGCACCCCGTGGTTTTATTTGCTTTCAGAGGCTACTCAAGTTGGTCTTGCGCTGGGGACAAAACACAGTAGATGATTCTTGTAAGGGTTTTTACCCTGCAGAGTTCTAGATGGCGTTTTATAGCTAAAAATCGTCTCAAATCAAGAAAAGGCCTCGAAAAACGGTTTTCTGTTTTCATGCTTCGAATTGCTCTGCATCATAAGTAAATGTCGCGCTAGGGTCAAAAACATTATATAAATTCTGCTACAAGTTCTTACTTCTTTAACCGTAGAATCATTATTCCTTTTCAAAATGTTTTAAGTCTATAAAACTAAAGCAAATCTTTGTTTTACGATTTCACTTCTACTCAAGTTTTTACTAAGCCTTACAAGCGTCGATTTCTTGTTAAAATAGTGTACAAAAAAATAAAAACAAGCCAAAACACTATAGTGCCTAAGCCTTTTCCGATATTTTCCGGTTGTCTGTATCGTGTTGTCTACTTTAATACCGTTGTATGTTGTATACATATCGTGTATTTTCAAGGCTTCATCCCATTTTGGTTTAGGGGTGCCCCATTCGCGCTATTTCCGGTCTGGGGGCATCAATTTGGCGGGGTGGCGGCTCCCGTCGAGTACGATCGGGAAGACAAGCGATAGCCGCCCACTCGGTACTCCCAGGAGCGACACCCCGTTTATGAGCCAAAATTGTACAAAATCGATGCGGGTTGGGTTTTGAGTTTGAATTTTCGATCGCCACCCCTACATTACCTATTAGCGCGAATGGGGGACCCGTAAACCAAGTCCAGGGGGGTATTTTGGGGGGTATATTTAAGATGCGAAGTCATTTATTCGCCGTGAACTTGGGGGAAAGGCACTGATAAACAATATTGTGTGTTTTGGGAATGAGGTCAATTGGGAAATGTTGTACGGTTCGTACGTTTTAGATAGTAGAGAAATAGTAGGTATACATAGAGAGTTATGAAAAACGTGCTCTCCAAGTAGAAAACCCTCGAGATAGTAGGTGTTATCGATAGAGCACGTTTTTCATAACTATCTCTATATACCTAAAATTTCAAGACTATATAAAACTTACGGATCGAACGACATTCCCTAATTGACGTAATGAGCCGCGGAGATGGGGGGAAATGCCTGAAAATTTTTGGGGGGAAGGGGTCGAACCGCTGGCGCAGTTTTCTGGCGGGACAACTGGGGCAGTGTCGGACGACGAGAGCCGGCGCAGCCGCGAATCCTGTTAGAAGGCCAACGAAAACAGAAAAACGGAGCAAAAAGCTTTCCGAAAAAACAAGCCTGGACACGGATATGACGGGGGTTGTTGGACACTGGACTGAGCAACGGACTGCACATATAGAGAAAAATTAAACAAAAAAAAAGAACTATGCTATCACATGTCGTGGGACAGGGGAACCGTGGGCCGAGTGAATGCGCGAAACGGCAGAATAACAAGGATACGTTTTTAGTGTCCACCGAGTCTCGAAATAGGACCACGCCTATTTTGTGCGTAATTTTTCGCTGATTTAAACCTCGTTTTCAGAATCTGCGAAACGACCGAAATCTGAAAGTTATGACGGTTTAAAGGCGGCGAAAAACGGCGAAAGTAGACGATTTTGGGCATTTTTCAAACTTGAAAGCTTCGCAACTTTTGAAACCGGATCGTTTCGCAGATTCTGAAAAGTAAGTTTAGATCAGCAAAAAATCGGCCCATTTCAAAACTTCGCGGACACTAAAAACCCGCTCCTTGTAAGAATGCCGTTCGCCTCGCGTTACCAATTTGTTGGAGTGTTGTTGGGGAGGGATCCCCCGACTAAACCCGAAACGTCTGTACAAGCAAATTGAGAGATGGACGTAGTAATGGAGGAGAACTATGCAGGGGGCACCCCGAACATTCGCCCAAAGACGTGATGGAAATAGGATTTCAGCCGCCCGTAGACGCCGTCTTCCGGCTGCTGCACCACGTAGCTGTTGTAGTTCTGGGGACGCCCCTGCTGAAGCGAGGATGGTAAAGCGGAAGCTGCTAGGCTTTATGGGCGGGCAAGAGCAGCTTTTTGGGTTTTTTAGTATTTCGGGGAGGAGGAGGAGGACCGGAGAATAGTGCTCCTAAAGTCCAGGTATGCCTAGCAACGTCATATCAAATATTTCAAGAGGGTAATCGTAAAATGGAAGGATATTTCCAGTAGCAAAAACTAAAAAAATAGCTAGAAAACTCTGAAAAACACTTGAAAATTTGCGAAAAATGGATTTTTAGCAATTCCTAATAAAATATTGTGCATTTTTGCGTTTAGGGTATTAAAATAGAGACTAGAAACGCTTGTTATTGGAACTCAGTAAAAAAAGCCCACCTCCTCTTCGAAATCCTAAAGAACCGTTTTTGAATCAATGGACCTAATTTAGACGGTGCACATCACATCAAGGGAAACACTCGGGGCGTAGAAGAATTTTTCGGGTGCGGTAAGTTAGGCAATATAGGCGGGAAGACAGAATTTGGCAAGCTAGGAGAGCACACGTTGAGTACCTGGGAAATCGTTAGAATGGGCGGGGAGAAACGTCAAAACTTTCTGCCAACGTTGAGCGTGATTTTTCACGAAAAATTGCGGTTTTGGCGCTTCACATGAACGATTAGTCTAAAATATCAGGGGATTCTTTGGGGTGGGAGGGAGGGGTTTTTATCAAGGCAAGGAAGACGAGGCGCGCCGGCACGCGATCCCGGCGGCGACGGCGATGATGACCAACACGAGCACTTGGCAAACCATCAACACAACGGGCAGGGAAATCTGGAGGGAGGTAATGTGTGTGTGCGTGGGGACAAAACGGAAATGTTAACGACAAGTGCGAGATGCACCACAAGCGCGCCAGACACCGCCACCCGTACGCCACAGAACGGTTCCGGAAATGGGAGGGGGAATTTACTGAGCAAAGGGGGAGGGGAACGCTAAAAGAAGAAGCGTTGAGGAGGGGGATAAAACTGTAAAATCCCCCTCTCGGCCCGAACTTTTGTAGATCGCTTCCCCGTTGCGCTACGAGGCTGTAAAGTATACGAAAATACTCGCCGAGCAAGACGAACATTTTGATAATACGTTACAACCTTGCATGCCAATGGGCAGCCGAGATACGAAAGTTGGAGCTCACCTGGGGGGATCTGCAGCCTTAACCCAGGGAGATACCAAGGACAAGCACCAATAATGATGATCACTTCCCAGCTAACACCAGTACCGCAAAAAAACAACATTTGGCCATAGCGGTTAATTTTTGGGAATTAAACCCGAGAAAATCCAAGGAATTTTAGGGCCCAAAAGTGAAGTGTTTCAGAAAAAATGGAACCCAAGAAAATAGGATTTACATGCGACGGAAGCGCCTTTTGAACGGGGCCCAGGCGGACCGCTGAGGGGTGATCCAGATCCATTGCTGCCGGGAGGCGTCGAACCACCACTGGCCCATCTGCGGGAACCTGGCGGGTTGTATCGGCGCGGGCCGGGCGATCGGCCGCTGCGGCTGCTGGGGGATGATGCGGTTTCGGGCCGGGGACACCATTCCCTGCTGGCGCCCTCGGTTGGCCAGATTGAACTGTCGGATGCGCGAGAAGGCCACCGGTCGGCCACGCTGAACCACCATTGTGCACCACATTCTTTGCCCCAAATTTTGTGACCACCACCCGGTTAGAATACACGGTTTTTTAGGATTTTCGGGAGGGGAACAACTTTTGTCGAGCCAAAGTTAAATTTTTTTATAAATAGCGGATGCGTTTCTACATTGTTTTCAACTATTTCTAAGCATACAAACTTTACAAATTTTAATGAAAATTCAATTTTAATCGAAAAATTGTTTTCGAGCCATAGACACTTTTTAAAGCTTTTTGAAGTTTTCTACTTTAATCAAGCCAAACGTATTAAAACATGTAAACCTATATTTGATTACTAGGCCACCGGGCCTCCAGGAAAAAGTTGATCTTCTTCCCCGGAAATCCTAAAGAACCGAATATACGCTTAACACCACCACCACCACAAGCACGCAAATTAGAGCTTTATTTGAGTTAATAGAGAGATATCACAGAAGCGGAATGTAAGGGCTGACAGGTTATCACTGCACACAAAGGGCCATGCTGCGCGAGGGGACGGGGAGGAGGGAAATTGCAAGAATGACTAGTAATGTGAGTACACAAAGCGGGCCAGCGTTGCCCCCATCAAATTCTAGCGACATCTAATTTCCAGATGGGGCCGGGGACAAGCTTGACCAAAAAAGGACAAAGCCAAAGCATAGCCGGGGTTGGGGGGATGATACAAAAAAACGCGGGGAAAATCAGGGGCCACACACCACATCATATCATTTTTGGAAACGGGCACTCGATAAAGGTATTGCTTGCTATTTTAGGCACGGAAAGGTGGCGATCGAATTCAAACACTCCCCCCTCGTAACCAATTTTCAAAACCCGACGCGGCCAACCCCAAAAAAAATCGAATTTCGCCTTGCTAGTAGAATAAATATCGTAGGGCCGCGAGGGCGAAGAAATTCCCGGGAATTCGGGCTGCTGACTCAAGCGGCGGCTCGGCCCGAATGGACTCGCCCAGCCGCACTGGTTGGCAAACTTGCATGAACGGTCGATCCTAAGCGGCTTGACTAAAGGGACTAGGAATTCATGGGTGAAAATTTGGGTTTTAGCAAGAATACATGGTTCTTTGGCATTATCGGGGGCGACCTTTTTCGGATAAGTCTAGAAATGCCTAATAAGTGGATGACAAGCGTTTTAATCGTGTTTTTAGCAAAAAATAACTATATTTCAAATAGCAAAACTATCTAAAAATTTCGAAAATGCTGAAAAAGTCGAAATTTTGGTAGAAAATCGGTCATTTTTGGTAGAAAAATCGTCGTTTTTAACATCTGTTTAAGAAATTTTGTATTTTTTACGTTTAAGAAAAGTAAAAAAACCAATTCCACTATTTATATTTGAAAAATACTATCCTAAGAGAAAAGTTGGTTCCCCGATAATGCGAAAGAACCGGAAACACCAACGAATGAATCAACAAATTTTCCTAGCCCCTTTCGGAAACGCTAATCGTGTATGAGTGATGTTGATACTATACGAACGGGCCTGAAATTAACTACAAAAGCGACGCAACTAAAGGAGCTGTTGTTGGGCGGCGCGATAAAACTATGGTGCATCGATGGGAACGCGAGACGTGGAGAGGTAAGCACGAACCTGCGACGTCAGCTGCTGTACCACCCTGCCAATTGGAGGCGAGGGAGACGGTGGGTGGACGGGGTCACCGGGCTGGGCCGGTTCGGCCGTTCCGTACAGCAACAACGACCAGTCGTGGAAAGTGCCTAACCGATTTTATACCATCTAAAAGCCAAACGCACCTCCAAGATTTGGATTTGTCGTCACGGACTCGACCATTAACACCCAGGTTCCGCGCGGGTCCTCTCCCCACTGTTGCACCGAAAGGAAGGGCCATTTGTGGAAGCCGTTGACGTTGAAGTCTTGCGGTCGTGGGGGCAGCAGCACAGAACGAGTGCCGGCTGGCGAGAACAGGGTCAACTTCAGGTCACCGCGCTTTCCGTAGCGAACCGTTGCGTGGACCTGAAGAGGGTTACCGTAGCTGTGAATAGCATACCTGGACATGCTCTAGGTATAAAACGGGCGTGCCAGATTCGCATCCATTCACTTCAAGCGTGAAGTTCATTTGGAAACGGCCGGTGATGGGTCGCGGGCTAAAAAGTGAATAATTAAGATAGCGAGAGAGAACCGTAGTTTTAGCTGATATTATCGCTTTTCCAATTCTGAACAAACGCAACTTTCAAAATTGCTGAACCACCACGGTTTTGGAAAAAAAATTTGCTCTCAAACTTTTTCGTGAAAACCGTTATCGTTCAGCAATTTTTGAAAGTTCGGACTTGTTCAGAATTCCAAGCTCTATCGGATGAGCTATGTCACAGCGAAAAGCTCCAAACCAATTTTTGCGAACACTCACTTCGGTGCGGCCAATTTGTACTCATAGGTGCAGATGTGTTGCTCGGGCACGGCTCTCCAGACCTTGGCAATCTTGACCAGAGCTCCACCATCCATCAGCCCGTAGCCGAACCTGGAAAGTAACCTAGAAACCGCAAGATCCGACTTACTTGTTGCTCACGTGGCGACCGACACCGTTGAACGACCAGCCCGGGTTGTTGAGGAGTGGCTTCGGGTTGGCGGTTCGGAGGACGATATGCTGCATATCGCGCCAGGTAAGTTGGGGGCTAAAATTATAACATTTGAATGCGAGCGGCGTGCTCACTTTGCTTCCAACGCCAAGGCGATGATGCCGGCAGCGAGCGGGGCGGATGCCGAGGTACCGGTGTGCATCTTGGTACAACCGGTCGGTACGTCAACAGTGACCTGTAAAACGGAAAATGATTATTGAAAAAAACGGGCAATTATTTTTCCCAAAATTAGACCGGAAAAGTAATTTTTAAACTAATTGTTTTGAACTTCAGAATATCGAAAATTTCAATTGCTATTTTTTACGATTTATAGCTTTTACCATTTGTCCCAGAAATCCAGGTTTTCAAAAATCTGTAGAGCAATCAAAAAAAAACTAACGATAGCCGGCTGGTTGATGTTGGCCGACGAGTAGGTGGTGGCGATCGATGACGGGCATTCCTCTAGATACCTAGATAACGTTGAGTGAAACATTGTAAAATTTTACAAACCATGGCCGATGGTTGTCAAACGTGGCCGACGAAATGGAGAGGGTGTAGACGGACGTCGTGTACCCATCAGCCGAGCAGGAATCTTGTCTCGAGCCGCCGTTGCCGCTGGCCCAAACGAAGATATTGCCCTTGCCGCCGCGACCGCTCTTGATTCCGCGGTAGAAGGCTTCACGGGCCAATGGTCCAGGGCCGTCGAAAGTTTTGCCGTCATCCTCAGGTCTGCAAAAGTGAGAATAATTTGACCAGACAATAATGAAGAAAAATTCGAGTCGGTTTTTAGGTGTTTTCGGAGTTTGATGAAATAGCTAATTCGACAACGATTCAAATGAGGGCCAAAAATGGCAGGAATCGGCCTCTTTCAGACGAACTTTTCCGGCCATTCTAATGGTTCGGTTTTTTTTGAAAACTGGAACTCGTTTAGAATCGAAATGCTTATCAAATCAGCTCTTTCCAAAGAAAACCCGGAAAACTCCAATATCAACGAAACACTCGTTTTTTTTCAAAGCAAAACTCACCCCCAACTGGCCGAGTAGATATCGATATGCTGCTGGTTCAGCGCCAATGAAGCGGCTTCCACCGAATCCGACACTACAAAACTTTAAACGCTTTAAAAAAAACCTTACCTGCTCCGTCCAACATTCTCACGCCTCCAATCTTGGACTTGAAGGCGACACCGACTCCGCATTGGTTGTTTCCGGCAATCGCGGCCACCTCTCCGGCGCAACGAGTACCGTGCCTGAAAGGTTCGGATAAACGCGAAAATAATTATAGAAGCAATATCCAGAATCGGCGCGCAATTCTACAGCGATTTCCCACAACACGGTGCACTCAACCACCCACCCATTATACCAAGATACATGATAACTGCGTGGTAGTTAACGTAGCAAAACGAAAATGACGAAAGGCTACTTGTTATCGCCGTTGTTTTGCGGGGTCGGGTCGTCGTCGTGGTCGTTGATGTCGGTGGAGGCGAGCGGGTCGTAATTTGCGGCCAGATCCGGGTGATCACGTTGGATACCTAAACGAAGGTGACGATAACTGGATAAACCCAACCGTCATCAAGAATCGATACGGACACATTACGACCGGCGTAGCCCATCAGCCAAGCTTCACGCACGTTCATATCGAACCCGCCGACAGCACCGCCAATCTAAAACCAGTTTCGAGTTTAAGAAGGAGAACACTAACCAGATACCACTGGTCTCTATACAACGGATCGGCCCAGGGTAACCGCGGGATCTCGCCGGAAGAGGATTGTCTCCGGACGACATTCTGGAAGCTTTGCCGGGCTGTCCGAGAAAGTCGTGCAGATCTCTGAAAGATAATCGTTGAAAAAGACGCTTTGGATGTCATGTTTTGTAAAAAATTTATCAAAAAATTTATAATTCATCATTAACCTCTCGAACGTTATCCTGGTATACATAATCGCGTTTGGAGCGCCGCTTGGGTCGTTGTTCTTCTGCCTGAAAATCGAGGATTTTATTGAGAAGTGACCTGTAGAGTTAAAAATCATAAAAGTAACTGACCCATTCGACAGCAGGGTGTTCGCCGAGTTGTGCGACGATGGCCCTCTTGCGGCGCCGAGATCGGACAGAGTCATCGTGGTAGAGGAAATAGTGGTTGTCGAGGAAGGGCTCTCCCTAAATTAAAGAATTCAGCCACCCGGAAACGCGCGATACCTTCACGACCATCCCGTGTCGTTCCGCGATTTGCCTTGCCAGTGCGTCATCGCGTTTCACCAGTCGTATCACCGTGTGGGTGGCTTCTGCACAGGCTGGATCATCTGGGTCGGCGCAGGCCTGAAAAAAGCCAGAATTATCGGCAAAACGTTTTCCAAGCATTCCACTCCTTGTTTTTGTCATTTGTTTTTCGCCAATTTTACTCAATCAATTATAAAACATTTCCTGCATCATAAAGCATTTCAAGTATACCAAAAGATGCGCCTTTTTTGGACCATAAGGTCTACTGATCGGTTTTACAAGCACATACAAGATCGCCGAGCAATATCGCAAATTATCACTCACAAAATCGAAGTCGCTAGCTGATATAGAACACCATATGGCCAATGGTAATATCCAAAGGCGCATTACACAGGCAGGTTAGTGGTTTTACGGCAAGTTTGAAGAGTCCCTAAACTTTCGTTGAAAAAACGCCATCTACCGAGCTTTACCGGTATTAGTGCTAGTTTGGTCCTTCACAAACGCATTCCGTGGATCCGGGGCAAATACGCACGAGGGACGGGCTCTCCTGGAAATAAATAGATGAATGGATCGGGTAGTGAAGAAACCGCAAATCGAGAAGGAAGACGAGAACAGGCCAAATTGGAAGGATAAATTGAGGAAATTATCGCGCAGCAACGGTAATAAAAAACCTAGAAATGATCCTGTAAACAAAGCCGAAGAGATTTAAAGGATGCTCTTGCGGTTTAGCGGGCCCACTTTGGTTTTCCACCGATCCTAGGGTAGTTTGAGGAGCTGAGCATGAAAAACAAGACTCCAAGTTGATTTTAGGCAAAAAGTCGAGCTCGGCGCGTCAAACTACCCTAGAATTGGTGCAAAAATCTAGGCGGAAAACCTTCGATCAAGGTGGGTCCGCCAAACCAAAATAGCGCTATCTAAACAAATCAGAATGGTCAGACTTAGAAAGATCAAGATTCTCAAAACTTTAGAGTTTTAAATTAATGAAGTCGAGCTCCAAGGCGTCCGGGGCGAGCCAAAATACATGGAGTGATGAATTGGGGGCAGAGACACCCAAATTGATGCCCGGCCAGTCAACAGCGGCTCCACCGCGGCAAAAGAAGAAAAGAACGCCCCGAAAATATCCTGGAATTGCAAATCCGAAAAAGGTTTGAAGGATGCGGAACACTTCATAGGACGTGTCGGGCGCTGGCGCGGAACACTCACGCCCACCAAATATCCCTCTTTCGGCGAGACAGTGACAGTGTCCAGGGGGGCCGGCGACTCGAGAATCTTCACTTGGACAAATCTACAAAAGAAACGGAATTCCCGGGTAGACAGCACTCGGGGGAGGAACTAATGATACATAGGCTGGGGAGTATCAACGTGCATTGAGGGCCTCGTTTTTTAGGGTGATAAAATTGAATTTTGCGATGCGATTCGATAGAATTTTGAAATTCTGAAGAAGCGCTGTCTTTCAAAAATTGTTAAATGAAAACGACATTCGAGAAAAAGTGTCTAAAAGTTTAAATTTTGTTATGCGCGGGCCAAAAATGGGCAAAATCTTCGCGAAAATCAGCTTTGAAAGGGGCAATTTTGCCCATTCCTGAGGACCGCGGAACAAAATATAAACTTTGAGAACCTTTTTCTCGAAGCCGGTTATCGTTCAGCACCTTCTGAAAGTTGGTGCTCGCTCAGAATTCCGAGCTCTATCGAATGAGCTATAGGACCTAGAAAAATCTTCTTGTGTGGAAATTATTGCCAAGCCATCATCAAAAAACGCCACATCAGCTGCCCGGGCAAAAACGGAGGGAGAGAAACGTTTTAGGAAAGTCGTCGCGATGGCGAGGGCCTCATCGATTTTCCGATTTTCGCAAATCGACCCCTGGGTGAGCAGAGACTGTTTGATTTCGCTGAGCGACCGTGGGGAGGCCCGGGTGACAAAGGGCGGCATTTTCAGGGGGCATTGTGTGGGTAATGGCCGTTTTGGCCCGTGGGATTCACCACACGGAAAATGGATGGGGCGACGGGATTGAGGGATGGTGTCCGCGAGATCAATGCATTCATTCTTTCACCACACGACCTCCTCACAACTCGCGGCCGGGAGCAAGGACCAGCACCGAGTATTCGCGAAAAATAAAAATGTTCGGAAAAAACGGTGAAAATCGGCACTGAGCTATTAGCTGGGGAGGGGGGTAGCGTTCGCTAACTAAAATACCTGTCGTGAAAATGTGCACTGGGCTGTTAGCGGGGGGGGGGTATCTTTGGACCATCCCCATTTTCGAATACATACCAGTTATACTGAATTTTACTCCTTTTTAGAGCGAAAGTTCAAGCCGCGCAAGTGATTTCCTATTTACGTTTGCGTTTTTAGGCGCAAATGTAGCGCTTGCGCGAAGGTGAGATTGCAGTCTAGAAAGTTCAAAAATTTGAAGTTTTGAAAAAGTTAATTCTTGGGCAAAATTCTACAATTTTTAATTTTCTAAAAAATTTGATACCTTTCACCAACTCTCAACAACTATAAAAACGCTAAAAAGACACTGCAACGCGCTAAAACTAGATAGGTAAAGATAGGAATCTGCCAGATCCACCGCCAGAGCCAGTTTTTCATCACAAGACCTCTAAATAGCCTGCATATTCGCGCAAAATAAAATACTTGTGAAAATGCGGAGGCCACCCGGGTTTTAGGGCAGCAGAGTGGCGGCGTGCTGGAAGACGAGGACAAACAGAACAAAGGCCGAAACGGGTGGCGGGGTGTGTTCGATACTGTGGCGTGTTGTGAGTGTGTGTGTTGTAGGGTGTGTTTGACCAGGGCGGGGAGCGGCCGCGGGGGTATTGCATGCGTGTGCGTGAAGCCGGAAATCTTGAAGCCGATCCACGGCTGCCAGAAGGCCATCTGTCGCGTTGCAGCAAAGGCAGCGGGGCTTCCCAGGTGTTTGTTTTGTGTGGGCCAGCGGCCAGGCGTTTACCAGGGGTCCACCGAATTAGTCGCAGAAAATCGATTTTTTTTTTGGTATTTGCCGGACGTATTTCGGGCAGATAGGGAGAATTTGGCGAAGGGACCAGCTGAAACTTTGGCGTTTTACCGTAAGATTCGATAAACTTTTGTAAAAAAGGTATTTTAGCGTGCGAAACATGAAATTCGAAAACGCAGCTTTAAATCCGTGTTCAGCACAAAAAAACTGCGCTAGACAATCTAGAAAAGTCATTTTAGTTAGAAAGGTATCACTTTAATACCAATTTCGTGTCTAATTCCGGTACGATTGGGCAACGTACCGATACAAATTACACCCGAAAAACGTGCGTACGGGCCCACTCGACGCAAAAGCGACCCAAGTCAAAAATAGATGGTGGTGTTCAGGATGCCCAGGCACAATTTGTTTCACTAAAACACGAATTGTCGGTTGGAAATAGTCGAAATATAAAGATTAATTCAAACGAAATTGCTAAAATACAACTGGCGAACCGCGGTATTTGAAGAAGCCGAAAAAACACACCAATTTATTACGGTCTTGCGGAATTTACGGCCGCACGGATGAAATGATAGGCTAGAAAAAGAATTGTAGGCTATTTTCAGTCGAGTTATCTCTCGCTGTAAACACAGTTCCGCCAATTGCATATAGCCTTTTCCGTGGATAGCACAAAAAAAACTGCGCTGTAAAATCTAGAAAAGTAATTTCATAAAGAAAGGCATCCTTGTAAATTAGATAAACCAACAATTGTTTACTAGCTGGTTCGAAATAACCATGGAAACTATTTACAAACGCAGTTTAAAGGAATGACAGTGGCGCCCGGGCTACAATACCGTAGACGAGACGCGGTCTGCCTAGCGAATCGAAAAAGGGCCGAGCTACAGCCGGGTGGCGCGGTAACTCTCGGTGACCAAAGGGATGATGGGAGATCCTTGAGGGGATTCTCCTTCCTCTACGGAAATGTAAAGGAGAGAGAGCGAGAGAGAGAGAGAGAGAGAGAGAGAGAGAGAGAGAGAGAGACGGAAAAAAGAAATCTCGCTGGGTGCTGAAGAGGGGGCTTTGTACCTTTGACTAACTCTCACACCTCTTCACCGTCGGTCCTGTCGATAGGAGTGTGTAGGTCTGGGGGCGAGACAATGCCCTCGGGAGCCGCGCCATTGTCCAATCTGATAGGCAAGAGAGGAGAGGGCCGTTTGCCAAACGGAGAATTCGACAGTTGTGGGGCCCAATCGAATTAGCCGTGCATGGTAGTGGAACGTTTTTTTGCGGTTGGCCGAGATAATCGGGTATCTGCGAATTACAAGGTGGATTCCGTTCATTTTCTTACAAATAATGTTTCCTATTTTACCTAAAAATTATCTGAAAATTCTAATTGAACTTTCTCTCTTTCTAATTTAGCTATTTCTAGGTAGGAAAAAATAAATCCGAGAAAACAGAAAAACGGTTTTTCGGGAAATAAATTTTGGAAAAACTCGTGGGTCTAAAAAGATGCCTCAAAAGGGCCGCGTAGAGAAGGAAATTCGAAAGTTGGGAAAATCAAGCTAGTAATATTTTCGAAAAATCGACATTTTATTTTCGGCCAAAAATGGCTTTAGAAAAAGGATTTTTCTACCTAAATAGGAATTTAGTAGCGTTTAATTTAGGCACTTTGGAAACCGCTATAAAAATGGTTTAGAAGACTGGGAAAATTCACACCCCGCTAACAATCCAGTACCAAGATCATAAAAATGGTAGCGTTTGTCGTCGACGTTCTAATTAAAGGTATATTGGTTTCCTGGGGCGTATTATTGGGGATCAGCACCTCAACTCATCGACAGTGTCGATTCGACACCCTTGACCTAGTCGAGACCATTGTGTCGAGTCTCATAATTTGGCCATAGCGATCTGAGCAGCACCGGGGAGTAATAAAGAGGAAAATATAATTATTTGGGGCCTTGGGGAATAATTACAGGGCTAAGAACTGCGGGAATTGAAATCCCCCATCGCCATCGACTAGGTCTCGACAGCTACGCGGCAAGCCAAAAGACGCGTGAAAAGCCGCGGTGCTTTAGGATTATCGGGGGGACCAACTTGGTTTCTCAGGATCCAATTTTTAAAATATAAATAGCGGGTTATTCTAAACTGTATTTTACTATTCCCAAACATAACAATTTTACAAATTTTTATTTAAAAATAGAAAAATATAGATTTTTCGACCAATAATGACCGTTTTTGAGAACAGTGTCGAATTTTGAAAGTTTTAGATAGTTTTTCTGGTTTGAATTTGGTCGTATTCTACTAAAAACAGTCATAAAATTATTTTTTTATCAAAATTTCGACTTTTCGAATCTTTTTGTATAGTTTTTCGACTGGAAATATAGTTTAATTTTGCTAAAAACACTATTAAAAACTTGCTATTAGGTTGCTGGGGATTTTTAGACTTATACAAAATTCTCCCCCCCGATAATGCAAAAGAACCGACGCGAGAAAGCGCCGTTAGATCTCTGCAAAAATCTGCAACGCGGCAGCTCCTAGCGAGTTTTTCAGACATTATTTAGGGCGCAATCATGAACGTTTGATGATACCAAGGTAAAAAAACGCCTCCAGCCAGCCTTGTTCTCTCATTTGACCTATTACTCGCTCCAGCTTATCCATCACCCCCGTCGCGTCGTACACACGATGTTTGTTTGTGGCTGGGCTGTAGCTGGGAAAGTGGCGTTGTTCCTCTCCTCCCACCATGAAGCGGAAAACAAAAGGCCAGGGATGGGCATATCGAGGTGCGACTGACCGTCTTCCCCTCCACCGGGAAACGGGTTCGATGCCTAGTGGAAAAGTGGTGTGGCTGGGGGAGAGATGGAGCACGAGAAGGTGAGCAAGAGATGGAGTGAGAGAAAGTGAGCAAGAGATGGAGCATGAGAAAGTGAGCACAAGAGATGGAGAGCATTGAGCAAGAGAGATGGAGCACGAGAAAGTGAGCAAGAGCAAGGAGACCTTCCCTCAATTCAGGGGTCACTGAACCCCGGACGGGGGAGAAGTGTCTACCCTCAACGGGAAGCGCCGGCCGGCCGCTGATTTTGTGTATTCCGCAAAAGGTCTGTCCGGTGGCAAGTGAACGTACTTGACAAGCTGCTAGTAACCCCCTGAAAAAAGACCGTTCTACGGCGCACTAAATTCAGTTGCAAAAAAACAAATTAAAATCACGTTGATAACGGTTCTTGCGCATTATCGGGGGGGGACCAACTTTTTTTGTTAGGATCCAATTTTTTAAATATAGATAGCGGCAGTGTTTCTAACCCTTTTTTTACTATTCCTAAACGTAAAAAAATTACAAACTTTTACTAAAATAAAAAATTTGGCTTTTCGATCAAAAATGGCCGATTTTGGCCAATTTCGACTAATTCAGACATTTTTAAAGTTTTAGACAGCTTTGTAGTGGAAATACGTTATTTCTAAATGTTTTTACTGTTCCTAACGTAAAAACGTACAAATTTCTATTGAAAAATACAAAAAAATGGCCTTTTTGACCAAGATTTCGACTTTTCAAACATTTTTATAAGTGTTTAGATAGTTTTCTAGCTAAACTTTAATTATATTTTCTACTTTCTATTAAGTTTCTAGACATTTGTAGACCTTCACAAAATTTTATCCCGGGCCACCCCCCCCGATAATGCAAAAGAACCGGAACTTGAACGGGTATTAAAATGTAAAATCAAAAAATTAAAAACGCGCTAAAACGTTCCTAAAAAGCGTTGCTAACTTGCCTATTTTCGAGTCAAAAATTAAAATAAGCTTTTGAGAGTTGCCTTCAAAGCCGCTCTGGTACTGTCAGCGCAGCTCGGCGCAAACAAACAAAACCGTTTTGGCACAAGGCCGAAACGGCGGCCGGGCTGGGAAAACGGATTGATGGATTTTCCGGGGTCGCCGCTGTAAAATGGAGGCTATCCGGCGACCGGCGACGTTGACTCAACTCGCCCGATTTACCACCCCCAAACACGCCACGTCAGCGCGTGGAAATAACGTGGGATTAGGGAGGTGTGTTTTTGGGTTGGAAATGACGGACGGGTCAGGTGTACGGTCAAGCGGCGATAAAAAAAATAAAAAAAAACGGCTAAAAAGGCAAGTAATTTGAACGGCTTGCTGATGAGGACCCGTACTGATTTGAAGAGCCTAAAACTACAAATGGAAGCGAAAATGTGCTGAACAGCTTGCTGACGTCGCCTATAATGATTTTGAGAAGCGCCGGAAACGGGACGAAAACTGCAATGAAAGGAAAAAATGTGTTGACCTGCTTGCTGACGCCGTTCATACTGAATTCGAAACATGCCAGGTAACGGAAAAGGGAACAAGGTGCAAAAAGGGCTAACCCGCTTGCCGACGCCGTGATACTGATTTTGAGTGCCAGCATAGGAGAAAATAAAAAGATGTTTCGAACTGCTTCCTGACGTTGCTTATAATGATTTTAAGACTTAAAAGGGAGAAAACTAAATAGGTAGGTAAAAATGTGCTGACCTTGTTGCTGATGATGTTCGTAAGAATTTTGAGACTTGCCGGGCAAAAAAAGGAAAGCAAAAAAGAGCTGACCTTGTTGCTGACGTTCCTTCTAATGATTTTGCGATGTGCCGGCAAATGACAAAGCGAAATAATGACTTTCAAAAACATACATGAGCCGCCTGGCCCCCTCGAAAAAGTCTAGCCACAACAATTAGTGGCAGGACGCCCTGTGACGCGCGTCAAAAGCCGCCGGAAGAAGCCGCAAAAAATGTGGCGTTGTGAAATGCATGGGCACCGGGATAAATGCAGGAAGATGTGGGAATAGACGGGGGTAGTTGCGGCTTTTTCCCCGGGAAATGTGTCTCATTCCGCAGCATCCCACCATCCGAATTATTGATGACTTCGCTCGAGATGGGCGACTTCCGTTTCATGCAGAAATCGGATGGGTAGGGCGGTTAATTTGGAAGCCTAAGCCTAAGCAAAGGCCCAAGCCTAAGCCGGATCCTAAGCCCAAGCCTCAGCCTAACCCTAAGCCTAAGCCCAATCCGTTGTCCAATTCTACGCCTGAGCCCAAGCCGAAGCTTTGGCTAGCTGCCTCAGATGGCCAAAAAGCCAAGCCAAGCCAAAGCCAAAGCCAAAACCCAAGCTTAAGCCCAAGCCCAAGCCTCAAGCCAGCCTATGCCTCAACCCTGAGCGTAGACCTTAGCCCAGAGCCTAACCCAAGCCTAATCCAAGCCCAAGCTATCTGAAAAAGCTTAACCGTGAGGCAAGAACACCTGACTGCAGATAGTAGCTTCAGCGGCGTGGTCATCTGATCCAGGTGGGTATTGGGTGTCGACCGATTGCATTTCAAGCTTCCACCCGACAGTCGGGCGATGCCAATATACGGATCCAATTGTTGTGTGGGCGGCAATTATAATCTCTCGGTTCCGCGTTGCGCCCATCCACAATTCGTTTCCAAAATTTTCCCGCTGTGCGCGTGAATAACGGAAATAAAAGCCAGTGGACGCTTGAGGGGAAATCAGAAAAGTGCGGCGAAGCGGGTAAAAGGTAGGTTTTACAGGCTTTTAAAGGGACAGCCATCGTAAAGAGGGCAAAATCGTGAAAAAAAGCAGCGAACGCACAGGATGATGGTTTACAGAGGAGCCGCGTGTAGTTTGGTCATAGAAAACCCAGGGTGTTTTCCATTAATCATGTTTTCAAACCTTCCAGCCCTTAGGAGGGGATTTTCAGGGCGTGCGCAGGAAATTTGCTGAATTTTTCCTCCCACAAACATCCTCCCAATTTTTTCTTGTTTTTTTTCTTTTCCAAAGTTTAAATTTATTTTTTTTTAAATTGTGAATTTCACCATTTTCTTTTTTCCCCTTTATTCCCCAAATCCCCCCTTTTTTTTAATTTTTTTTTTTTTTTTTTTCTTTTTTTTCAACTTTTTTTTTTTAAATATTTTTATTTTTTTTTTATATAAATGACCCAGAATCGCGGAAAATGCCGTTTTTATACCTAAAAACTGTGCACAATGCTATAAAAAATGGTTGATAATTTGTCATAGGTCCGTACAGGATTACTGGGAAACTTAGTGCCCCCCGCTAACAGTCCAGTACCAGAATGTTTAGGAAAAACGTTTTTAAAGGGGCGACACGGAAAAGTGGAATCGTTGGGGGAAGCAGCTTGCGCGCAAATACCACTGTCCAGAGTAGCGCCGTGTAGTTTCCCTTTTTTCCCGTGTAGTTTCGTAAAAAAAATCGGGCGTTTCCCCCTCTACTCCTCTCCATCTCGATATTTGGATCGTAGTGTCGTTCTAAAGGACTTGTAAAGGCAAAATTGAGCCAGGTAGTTTTGCGCTCGAGAATCTCGGAAATCCAGACGGCAAAATATTGAATTTGGGCGCGGGATCAAGTCCGGTGAAAGCAGGTAGTGAGAGCCGGGGGTGGCGTGTGGATGGGTATGGGCGGCAACGAAAGCGAGACGCGGCAAACTATCAGGGCCGGGCATCGGCCATATGCACAGCCAGACATCGGCCGGCCCGGGCGCGAAATGACAGCCGCATGCGGAAGCACGCACGCACGGGGACGACGACAAGCCTGTCCCGCGGCGCACGGCCCAAAACGGGGCCTGCCAATCGCGGAAAGCTGCCGCCTGCTGAGATTTGACTAAAAAAAATGGCTTTTAACAAAAAGTTCACAAAACGTTCAGGGGATTGTACGTTTACACCTATTTACGCAGAGACGCAGCTGTCCATAGGTGTATACCGTTCTTTCGCAGTATCGGGTCGACTACTTTTGGCTTCGGATCTAGCTTTTCAAAAAAATATAACTCGTGGAACTGTTTTAAGCGGTTTTATTATACACGCAAACGCGAAAAACCTAAAACTTCATTAAAAATTAACAAAATATCGATTTTCCGACCACACTGGCTCTTTTGACCAAAGTCTCGACCTACTTATTTAAATTTTTAAATATTTTTTTTGTAAATTGAGTAGTTATTTTTCCTAAAAAAATATTAAAACACGTCCTATTCAATTACAAACCACTCAGGCAAAAGTTGGTGGAAATGGCTTTCTTATGTTTCCGACGTTTTGAACCTCAAAGTGCTTCCTAAACAAAAATAAATGCATTTAACAGCTTCAAAAATTAGTGAGGCAAAGAACTAAGCGGGGAAGGCTTTTTGACAACAACTTTCCTTTAATTTTTGAGCTCAAAAACCGATAAATTGAGTGGTGCCATACATTTATTTTTATTTTTATTGCACGCTCTAAATTCTAAACTAATAAATGTATTTAAAAGATTCAAAAACTGTTTTTTTTGAGCATAAGCTTCACCCTAGCGAAATCGATGTGCCCCATTTTGCGCCATGGTACCGGTGGGGGCGATAAGCGCAAGCCGTTACACGTTAAAGCCCACGGAAACAACCATGTACGGGGAGGGTGGAGAATGGGCTGCGAGAGCCGGATCTCGGTGCAACAGGAACCAGTCGTACGATCGGGTAATGGGCTCTCGACCGCATACATACAGGGTGATACACCAAAAAAGTGGTATATAGGGCCGAGATTACTTTTTCTAGGTTTTTGCATAGCCATAAGCTAGCTGGGTACGGTAATTGGAAATTTCAAACATTCTGAAAAAAATTTTCTAACTATCTAACAATGAAAAACTACTAAAAGAAAAATACACTGTTTATTATTAACATAAATCCCGAAAGCCAGAAACCACAGATTTTAAAACGATTTATGAGTAAAATGACCAGAAAAATAACATTTTGGCTGTCGGTATTATGGATGTCGGGGTTATGGCTGGAATTCCTGCCTGACCCCCCCCCCTGCTATTCGTGTAGTACGGCCTAGCTGTAGCTAACAAGAAGCTCGAAAATTTGGTAAAATTTCGCAGGAGAAAACGCCGGGGGATGGAGATGTGGGTAGTAGGGGAAAAGAAGGGAGCTGAATGAGGATGAGGGGGTCAGAGAGAGAGGTGCAGAGCTGAAATCCCCTCGATTGGAGGGGGGTCAAGGACATGAGTAGCAGCCGATCGAGGGGAGAGCCCCCGCAGGCCATCCAGCCCCAACCAACACTAACCTAATAACGGGATCGAGGTTTCGGGATTAATGATTGGGAAATAGCGACAAGCTCGAGCTCAAGCTCCCGTGATATCGATTGGATCAAATTAACATCGTGGCCAAACGAGCGGAGAAGAGTTTTATCCCCTCCCGGCCCTCCAAATTTTATGGCTAGGCTTTCCGTGATCGTACAGGTGTGTAAAGTATACCAAAATGTTCGTATTGCTCTGGAGAGTATTTTGGTGTACTTTAAAAATCTGTAGAACAACGGGGAGCAGAGTACGCCACGAATTACTGGAATCTGGCGCCTAAGCAACGAACGCTCCTTTCGACGCAAAACGTATGGGGCTAAAACTTCAAGCCCTATAACTTTTAAACTAAAGCTAATCTTGAAAAAAGCTAATTCCAAGTTTTAGAGTGAAACGAGGCGGTTCGAATGATATGAGGAGTTACGAAACTAATTGCAAAATCCTAAGAATACCAGGATTAACATAACCGCTATTTCATCACACATTCAAATCGATAGTACTCGAAATACAAGGCACTACTCATTCCGGCAATAACAGTGGCCGTATGGCCTGGTTTACGCCGGTTTTTGCCCAAATCTTTCTGATCCTCGTTTGGCTATTGTTGAGCGCCCACGGCCAAGAGCCGACCCCCGACCCCGGCAAGCAAAAACGCATCGACGGTTGGTGAAAAACAGAAATCCCATCCCAACCGACAAGTTCAGCATTCCGGAAAACAGTCGGCGATCAGGACTGGGTGCCCACCCTCGACCTGTATGATCGCTTTGATTTTGTAGGAAAATTCGTGCAAAATTCCACCTTTTAATCCTGCCAGAGCGGCCTGCGCGAGATGAAGATGAACGTGCTGGAGGCGTTCCGCCACGACATCGACTGCCCGTTCATCGGCGAGGGCGAGCGGTTGTTGCGGTATTTGAATTCATTGTCTATGAATAGAATTGGGGTTCTTTATTTAGGAAAATACGATTTTTCAGGCAGCGTAAGGGCTGTCCCCGCGGAATGACGAAGAGTGGGTTCTCTTAACTAAATAGCCCGCCCTAGTGGGCCCGAGCTACCGTATCTCAGCTCCCCGTTGTCGTACAGGGTTTTAGGGTATACCAAAATGTTCGCCTTGGTCTAGATGAACGTCTTTTAGTATATTTTACAACCCTTTAGATGAACAGGCAGCCGAAATACAAAAGTTAAAATGGGGGTTGGGGTGAAGTATATTCGCTCTTTCGTCGTATTTCCGCATTTTCTAAGTCCAGAAATGGCCTAGTAACTAATATAAACTGTTTTAGTAGTATTTTTAGTCTTCTGTACCTATTTTTAACCCGAAAAACTACTAAAAACTTTAGAAAATCTTTGAAAAGTCGAAATTTTGCTCAAAATCGGCCAATTTTGGTAAAAAATCGATATTTTGATATGTTTTTGATAAAAATTTGTAGATTTTACGTTTAGGAATGACAAAAAACAATAGATATTGCGAAAGAACCACTACATTACTTCCGGAAAATCGTCGAATTCCTCATTTTCGCGGATGCGCGACAAGCTGCGGCAAAAGCGGGTGAAGGGCCGTCGGAAACGCTTCAACGCCATCCAGGACGCCAAGAAGCATGTAAATGTTTTGTGTTTTGACGAGTTTTGTCCTTTAGGTACTAAACTTTGCGACGTTCGGGATGTTGCGGGGTGACCCGCTGAAGCTGCCGCCGACCGGGGCCTCGATGCTCATCCTCGAGGGACAATGGCTGACGCTGAGATGTGCTCTGAAGAAGGATGAAGATAAGGTAATTTTTGGGTGCTTTAGCAGTAGCGGGGGGTGTTTCGAAACGGCTTTTTACTAGTCCTAAGAAACTTTACAAAATTGTGTTAAAAAATGTCAAAAATATCGATTTTACGACCAAAATGGCCGATTTTTTACAAAAGTTCCGACTTTTTGGATTTAGATAGTTTTTCTGGTTTTTTTTCTATTTTATTCAAAACGCTATTAAAAACTTCTTATTAAGTTAATAGACATTTATACACTCATACAACAAGATTCGACGTGGTATACGTTTCCAGAATCAAACAGTCTGGGTCGTAAATGGCAACACGATCGAGCCGAACTACTACGAGTGGCGCATCAAGGCCGAGGCGGACATGTTCGAGGTGGGTCTTCAACTGACACTTCCAGTAGGGGTTTTTCTAGGTTTTCCCGACCGTCCTCGACGACGCCGGCATTTTCGAGTGCCTCTACGAGGACCAGCTGCGCGGTTTTGCCAATATCACGATCGTTACCCGATGGGTAAGCGTTTAACTTTGGATTCCAGCTCGAATTCTAGGCGGCCATCTGGATGGGCTACCAGAATTACATGACGGTGATGTGCGTGTTTTTGCCGCTGTGGGTGGCACTCCTCGGCAGCAACTTTTTTGCGCCGCCACCGGTATGACCTCGTTGTACGATCGAGCAGATTTTTGGCTTCAGAAGTTCAAGAAGAAACATGGGAAATGGGGCGACGCCTACATCGAGCATCGCCTGAACGACAATGTATCTAAGGCAAAGGTAAGCTGGTATTCTTGCTAAATGGCCAAAATTATGGTAAAAAAGAATTTAGAAATAGAAAATATAAGTAATAGAAAACGTAAAAACAACCCTTATACCAGGAATCGATTGCCCGCAAAAAGTTTGGCGACGACCTCGAGAAGCAGAAGGAATTCCTGCTGAGAAGCCAGTACGGGCCAGCCGGTGAGTCGATTTAAACCAGAAAAAACCTTTTACTACTAACTGCTAAAAAACCACTACAAAGTTTAAAAATACGCTAAAAAATTCTCTATTTTTCAGAAACCGCCGCGATCAACCGGCGCATCATCCAGACAATTCTCGACGGCTGCCGTTAACCCCATTTCCCCCACTTTTTTACGTTAATATTCAACAATGAAATACAATCTTTATTCGTCGAATAAAATGTACAAACAGACAATGGCACTAAAGCGTTGAGGTATCTGGGGGCTGAGGTATCTTTGGGGTGGATTGAGTGAGATCTATGAAATATGTACACGCGGAAGTGCAAAATAATATAGCATTTGTTCGAGATCATTCTAATGTCGGTGCTGAGGTCATATGGCTAAAATCCCGTCTATCGATAGACCCTGGTGTGGAGCAAGAGCAGGAGCAAGAGCTGCTCATGCTCGTTTAGCTTTTTCTTTGTACATGATTTAGTTGTCGTTCAGCCACTTCATCCAATTCTCGTCGAGCGGCTCGTCGACCGGTGGGTCGCGTTGCTCCAGGATATGTTTCTGGGGCTTCGGGGTTGAGCCTGAAAGGTATTTTTATTATGGGTTTTCGATACTTTAGATGTTTTTCCCTGATACATAGCGTTTTTCTACTCACCGGTGAAGCGGAACGGCGTCTGCCGGAAGCCCATCGCCTCCGTCAAAACTACGTTGATGCCGATGGCAATTTCCTTGGACGCCGGCAACAAGAGATCCTTTTCCAGGATGAAGCCGTATTCTGAAAATGTATTTTAGAATGCCAAACTTCTCGCGCTTACCTTGTGTCACTGGCCGGACTTCGATCGTGTAGGCAAATTCGGGCTCCAGCTCGCGCTCCACCCAATCCATCGAAGAGCCGGTGGAGGTATCTGTAAATTTTTTATTTCCGGAATTTACTTGAGAACGCCGGGTGTTAGCGCCCAAAGTTACTTCTTAAACTTACAGAGAGCGTCGGCGGGCGTAGCGTGACCATAGCGGGTACCGTTATACGCGTAAATGGCGTCGATGGCCTTCTGCGCAACGTAGATCTGAAAATATTCGGTTTATTGAGGATTATGGGCTTTTTCAAAGTCCATAAATACCAAGAACTGCCCCGAAAAACCCACCGTGCGCTCGACGTTTCGCGTGTAGGTGTTCTGAGCGTAGGCGTAGGGGTAGAGCCACAATTGGCCGTGAGAGTGGAGCGTGATGTAGGCCTCAAGAGCCGGCAAAGTTCGCAGCCAACGACTGTACGTCCTGCAAGGGTTTTTTTTGGTTTGTTTCTCACGTTTATCACGTATTTTTCTGCTTTTTTTTGCATGTTAGCATTTGTGGGAAGATTTTGCTAGGCCGTACCTGGTCTCGGAGGCGCTGAATGGTGATGGTCCGGCATAAACATCGCTGCACGGATCCTGGCTGGCGGAAAAGGCGAGGTCCCAGTTGCGATTCAGGTCGACGCCCTCGCAGCAGCGGCCTTCGGCAGTGCAGCGCTTTGGCGAACGGTTTTTGCGCCAAAGACGGTGCTGAAAAAGACAAAATATTAAGCGTAAAGTTACTAAAAAAAGCATTTTTTATAATCAAAACAAAATTTTCACTACACAGCTTCCCAAATCCTTACCTTAAAAGGCTGCTCATCCGCATCCCAAGTAAAACTAAACCCATCGGGGTTCAGCACCGGGATGATGACAATGTTGAAGGCGTCCACCAGCGCCCGAACTTGCAGATCGCCCTCCGACAGTCCGTTGCTGTACTAATTTCAAAATTAGGTATTTGAATTAGGAAATACCTGCTCGACGAGGAAATAGGCCACGTGGATGGCCGTCCATTCTCGGGCGTGGATCCCCGAATCGATGACGACGTACGGGTTCGCAGGGTTTACGCCAAACTAAAGCAAAATATTGAGGCAAATTCATCAGAATAATTATAGAAATACCTAGAAATTCACCGTCAATACATAGAAAAGTTTTTACCTGGATTCCAAGAATCTGACGGCCCTCTTCGCTGGTGCCAACCTGCAGCAGCTTCGTCGTCTCCTTGTGCTGCTTGGCCACCTAAAGCCCAAAAAAGTTATGGAATTCTCAAAAATAACTCACGCTGCGCAAGAATGTTTCAATCTGCTCTAGCGAATAGTAGTCGCCGCTTCGCAGGGGCTCATCTTTTGGCGGTAAATCAGGGAATAGCCTGAAAATACGAATATAAAAAAGGTCCAAAAACGCGAATTAAGGTATCAAAAATTTAAGAATATAACTCACGCATTAAAATGGTTGTAGATGGCCTCGTGGGACGATGGGGGCGCTAGTTCTGGCGAGGACACTGGGGCGCTAAAAAATTCAGTTTTTTCGACGTTCAAAAATTTGGTTTCGGGCGCAAAATTTCTTTTCTTCTTTTCTTTCTAAAAACCGTAAAATACCAACCTATTAATTAATCTGATGAGAAGCGGAAGACATGCCAAATACGGAATCATCTGGCCGACAGGGTGGGGGAGGCGAAATAAGGTTGAAAACCCTGAAAAGTGTCGAAATCGTGGATTGTTTTCCAATGCCGACAATAGTAGAAAAAGTGAAAACAATGGCGGGTTAGCAAAGAAGATCGTCTGCTGATTGCCGAAACAGGATCTCTGGCCGGGGCGGGTCACGCGCTAATGGTGGGCAATAAAATCCGAGTTGAAGTTTTTAGCAAAAAAAGGAGGGGGACATTGATGGTGGAACTGTTTCCGGGTTTGGCGAAGAAAAAGCCGCGAGTTTTGTAGACCTATCAAAATGGAAGGTAGAGATCGATAGCAATCTGCAGCGTGAATGTGGGGGAAACGGAGAGCGATTGGATCATTTCCGAAGTTGGTCGGTGCGAAATGTGGCAGGATGTGGGTGATTTCAAGCGGGTACACCCGGTTGCGCCCCCTCCCACCCGGATTTGATTGATAGCTGCCGCACCACTCGTCAATAACAACTTTTCGTCGATGATACGCGTGGTGGGAGCCGGGTTTGAGAGATCAGACAATTTAGTCTTTGGATGGGCAGATCTTTGGCGATGGGGATGGGGAGGTGGAAGCTAGCGCGGTTTGAACGGGTGATCGTGCATTGGGAAAAAGTGGAGCGGTTTGAGTGACGTGCAGGAAATTGCATGGACTGTCCGTTACGTCGAAATGAGAAATCGGGTTTTGCAGAGAGATTGACAAATCAAAAGGTCAAAGGATCGAAATATTGGGAGCCAGCCAGGGATGGTCGCCGAATTTAGGAAAACATTTAGGCACGGAAAGGTGACAAAAATGTTTTGGAATAGATGAAAAACAGGGCAAGCTAGCAGTGCTTTTTTGGGACGAGATTACATACAGGGCAAACTAGCAGTGATATTTTGGGGAATTTTGGGATGTAGCGGGGCAAGCTAGCAGAGATAATTTGAGACGAGGTGACATAAAATGCAAGGTAGCAGAGACCATTTGGGGCTAAATGGAATACGGAAAGCTAGCAGAGAGCATTTGCGAAGGGAGGACAATTCAGGGCAAACCAGCAGAGATCAAAGGCTTTTTCAGGATAAGCCTTGCCGATTTTTTTTGTGAAGATCAGAAAAAGGCAAGCTAGCAGGGATTCTTTGGCGGAAAGGCTAACGGGGGGGGACAAGCTAGCAGAGATTTTCGGGAGAAGGGACCACAGACTTCTGCATCACGCAAAGAATCGCCGGTTAGGTAATCTTATGAGCTATCCCTACGCTAAAAAACAATAGGCAACCCTACCAACCGGATACCCCCATCCCTTATATAACCTTCCCACTTTACAATAAAGCTATTCATAGAAACGGGAGGATAAGTGCATTCCCTTCGCCTTATATACGATGCCCCTGATCTATTTTCGTTTGACGATCAATCATCGCCGGGCTCCTTTAAAGGTCTATGCCCGCCCGGGCGAGGAAGACGGAACACTGCGCGCGCCCAGATACACGTCAACTGGAAGTGATAGCACTCTGTTAGATTGGATAACTGACAAACAGCTGAAAAGATAGACAAACACGAGGCGATGGGGGTGTCCCCGTGTGAGAATGACGAGGTGGCAAATATTATTGGGGAGGAGGGTGGGAAAGGGAATCGAGCACCAGTGAGGGAGTACAACAATGATACACGGCATGCAGAAAAACACAGGCGGACCCCCGTCCGCGGGTCAACATTTTAGGCAAACATCCCCGAACACGCCTATAAATACGAGGAGCTTAGCAGTAAAAAAAAACTATGAAAGAAAGAAAACAAAATAAAAAGAGAGCCAACATACTTTAATATGTTTATTGGGGGGAAATACTTTATGTGAAGACTATTTGGTTACTGTTTTAGTAATATACTCTTTCAAGACTGTTCTACACTCACTCTCCTCTTATTTCAGCCAGGATCTAACAGTAGTTCATTATCCTCGTGTTTTTCGGGTCCTGATTTTTTATAGCCCTGTATAATTCGATGAAAAGAAAACAATTAAGTTAAATGTTTAGTTACGCTCACAAGTTTTAGCTGGTATTTCTGCTACTTCAGGGCCTTAATCGACGGATTCGACAACGACTTCTTCAGAAGGCGTCAGCTTCATCTTTGTAAACCTTGCTTAATCTGTAATAACTATCTTTATTTGCAAGCAGATCTATCACTATGCTCTTTTCAGGCTTTTATAGTTTGTTTTGCAAGTTACCGGTGAAATAGTTAGCTCGAACGTCAACCTAAAACTTGCCGGTCCTCAACAAAACTCCAACTGAAACTGAAGACATAAAGCATAAAGACAAGAAAAAACTAATAAACAAAAACATTTCCCCCGCTCAAGAAAGTAACATACGATAGCGATAACTAGTAGCCAAATCCTTTCATAAAAGTATTTACCGAATAAACGTGTTCAAGTATATTGGCTTTGTTTAAAGTAGTATATGGATAGTGATACGCATAATACAAATAGAGAAAAAGCCCGGAAAAAAACACGAGGATACGAACTAGTGTTAGATCCTGGTTGAAATAAGAGGAGAGTGAGGGTAGAACAGTCTAATGAAAGGGTATGTTACTAAAACAGTAACCAAATAGTCTTCACATAAAGTATTTCCCCAATAAACATATTAAAGCATATTGGCTCTGTTTTTATTTTGTTTTCTTTCTTTCATATAGTTTTTTACTAAGTTAAGCTCCTCGTATTTATATGGCGTGTTCGGGGGATGTTTGCTAAATAAGTTGACCCGCGGACGGGGGTCCGCCTGTGTTTTCTGCATGCCGTCAATGCATACACGGGCCGATGATCAAAACCTTTTCGGGGTTGGAAAGCGGCCAAAAAGTTACTTTTTTCGTGCTGGATTGCGTATTGTAGCGTGCAGACTTTTTTTAATAGATTTTAGAAGACTGTAGACTGTCGAAAGTAATGAATAGGCATGACCTGATGAACAGAAAGCTACAAGCTACTTTCCGTTCTATCGCGTATTCTAGAGTACTAATTATGTTTTTGCATAGTTTATCAGTTATACTACACCCGTAAAAACGATGATAAAATATGCGCTGATCATCAAAAATCCTTTTTTGACCGGGAAAAGAACCAAAAACTTACCCGTTCCGTTTCAAGACCGCGTATTGTAGCGTGT